>CM072997.1:292651346-293241346 GCA_037038555.1 Rhynchonycteris naso
AAGTTGCTCTAATCGAGCCATGGATACAGGAGGGAAGAGAGAAAGAGGTGAGAGGAGGAAGGGTGGAGAAGCACATGGGCACTTCTTCTGTGTGCCCTGACCGGGAGTCAAACATGGGACATTCACATGCTGGTCCAACACTCTAGAACTATGTCAACCAGTCAAGGCCTAATATTTGTTTTTTATTGGTGCATTCAGGGACAAGTCCAACAGTGGGTCAGTAGCTGCTTTACTGTTCTGAAGTGATGACCATCCAAAGAGTTTTTCATCAGTAATGTGATGTGAAAATGGCCAAGACTTTTGTTGGTAATGCAGTCAAAGGAACTAGTAATAGTGTGTTTTGTGACATGCCTTTGTAATAGGTGACGCAAATTTCTATTAAGGTTAGTGAAAAATACCTATTCTTTTCTTGTCCGAGTCTATGGACCCCTTGCATCATCATAACCCCAGATGGATTTGATGAATTTAAACTGAACATTTGTTTAACTAGAGCTTGGCAGTGCCAAAAGCATGCCATGAAGAGTAGTTTTGTAGAGACAACAATTTGAAATGGAAATACCCTTTTTTTTGTTGAGTGCCCCATAGTCCGGGCACTGTCCCAGGCATGGTCAATAAAGTTGATGAGCACTCCACACGCGATTTCTGGCCTTGGGATGTGTAGACCAATAGAAGAAACAGTTACCGAAGTGCAGAGTATAAGGATAGCTGTTGAGTTGCCTAGGGGGTAAATGTGCTGCATAGTGTTGTGATAACGTATCCTGATGGGACTTTTCCTGGCCCGAGGCGGCGCTAGTGGTGAGGGAGGGCGGGCCTTACAGAAGCCGGATTTGAGTCAATACTTGAAGAGGGTAGAGGGCGTTGGCTGAGGGCAGAGCCACGTGCAGGCCCTGAGTAGGGCAGACCTTGGCCTGTGGCAGACCTGAATGAGGACAGTGAGTGAGGTGAGGTGAGCAGCTGCCCGTGCATTGAGGTTGGCGGAAAGGTGGTTTCCATTTCACTCAGTAGTGTATTTAAGCCTGGCTGAAAAGGCACAGTTTACCTTTTAGCTTGATGGCATGTGTTATTTAGGATATTAACGGATGGTCACATAAAAGCTTCAGAGATGAATTTGGACTATATAGGTTGAAAAATTGATAGGAAAATGAGAACACGCTTTCTGGCAAGAGCTGGACACTTAGAAACATTTTAAAAAATTGTTTAACTCCTAAACATTTTTGCCCACCCAGATTTTCATTTGGCTCTAACAGAAGGAAGACCCAAGAAGAAAGGAAGAAGTGCTTGGATTCTCTGTGTCCTAGGCCATTTGAACAGCAAACATGCATACCTCGATGTTCCCCGGGAGATAAGTGCTGTCACGCTTCCGGGTTTTAAAGTGACGGGCTCCCCAGCCTGGCAGCCGCTCAGACAGAGCAGATCGGGATTGGGCTGTGCAGAGGCAGGAATGTCACCATTCTGGTCCGGGCAGTTGGGAGGGACTCCTTTCCCTACGGTTCCCATAGGTTTGGCCTTGTTTTTCAATTTGACTTCATCCAAGCACGTTCTCCAGCCGAGTGGTATCTGTCTGTGTGACTTTAGAAAACATGCATGGTTGGTTTGTGAATCTTAAGTGCCTCTGGAGGACATGCTGAGCCAGCGAGAAATGGAAGTGGGATCTGATTTCACACGTGGAGACGGCAGAGAGTCACAGGCAGGTAAAGGAGACTCGCTTAGAATGTTGTGATTATTTAACCTTTTGTCCACTGGTTGTACAGAGGAAACCTCGGCGCGACTCAGTGCGCCAGGGATTAGTGTGAACAGTACTGAGCAACAGATTCTAAGTGATTTTGGCCTCTGGCTGACCTTGGATTTTTTAAAAAATGTTTTTTCTTAATAACATTATGAAGAAAGTAAATTACATTATGTAAAAAGATCTTACAATATCGGTCATGAACAGCACTTTGGAAATTTGATCGGCTCTCCTTACTAGTCCTGTAGACATTCCAGGACAGGGGGACTGTCGCCCTCAGAGCCTAGTATGGAGCCTGCCACTGAATGCGTGCTTGTCTGATGTGAATGGATTGGTGCTGATGTCCGATGAAACTCTGTACAAGTTATTTTGTCACTTCTCTGTGATGCAAGATGCTTTGTCCCAAAGTGTTTGTTGTATGAAAATCATATGAGGATAGAAAACACCCTGTCCCCAAAACTATGAATTGGATAATGAGTTGTAACCATAGGGCTTTTCCAAATCTCCAACACCAAGTAATGAATTAGTGTGGGTGATGCTCCTTCCTTCATTTAACTTGCCCATTCCTCTTTTGGTGGCTTTACTCCATCACTTGTCATGTTTTGCATGCCTGTTGGTGCCACTTTCCATGATAGATTGCTGGGAAACAGACAAATAAGGCAAGATCTCTACATACAGGCCCTTGAACACAGAGATTCTGTGCGGTGTGTTAGGAGGTATGACAGAGGCATGTACTAGGCGCTGTGGGACCACAGGTTAGGAGGGATTAACTCCTGGCGTTTTTTGCTCTTCCTTGGAGGATCAGGGAACGTTTCCCAAGGAAGGGACCTTTAAAGTGGCAGAGGAGAGAGTGGAAGAGAGGGATTCCAGGCCCAGGGGAAAGTGTGTGTAAAGGCAAAGTCATGCTGGATGAGTCACATGGTGAGATGTCTTTTGCATATTTATGATGAGCCTCCTCTCTCTCCGCCCAATACTCCATCTGTGGCTGCTCATAGCTCCAGAAACAGCCTTTCAACAGGCTCTTTTCTCTGCCTGGAACATCTGACCCCGAGCTCATAGCTAGCTTCTTCTACTATTTTGGGGGATTGAACATGGGAATAAATTGCACCTCACCGGAGATAGCAGTCTTGACTACCCACCTGAAGTAGATTTCCTCCTATTCTGTCCTGTCGCCTGTCTTGTTGCTTGCCTCAGCACATTTGTCACAGTGCTCTTTGCTTTGTTAACTTTGTTGTGGATCGGTCCCTAGACTGTGACCTCTTGAAGGACAGGGACCAAGATTTTCTGGTTCACCACCATCTGTAGTGCCTGGCATAGCCCTGGCCTGCCGGGATGAATGAGTGCATGAGAAGATGTCATTTAAAAAAGAAAAAGCACTCTTAAGAGATTTGCTATTCCACTTCATTCTTTGAAGTTTGACGTAATTCTTAACGAGGCACTTAGGATCGATCTCAGCAAAACATTTTTTTCAAGACATTTGGGTGTTACCGGGAGGTAAAAAAAAGTGGGAGTTTTTTTGGATCTTGGAAGGACTGACCTGAAAAACCTAAGGATTCCTTAAATTATATATATAAAGATAAGAGAAACTCTACCTTGAATACTTAATATTGTTATAAACAAAAAAGAAATTCATGAATTTAAAGAAATTACAATAAATTGAGTTATTCTTTATTGTAATTTTATAAAATTATATGTTTATTTGTACTTCTCAGATCTCTTTCCTTAAAGTTCTCAGTTTATTAATCTCATGAAACATCTGCACAGTCACCACAGATAAAGTCACAGGAGAATCCTTACTCCTTCTGTTGTCCAGTCTCCAGCTCACCTTTCACCAGCACCAGCACTGGCCTTTGCAGTCCCCCTGACTCTCTTCATTTTGTTCTTGTGTTCCTGTCTCTGTTTTCTTGAGGTCTTCTTCTCATGCAGGCCATGTCTTACAAGTTCTGTGTTTGGGTTCATTTTTCTTCGTGTAACCCGGGGAATCATAAGTCACGCCAAAGCCAGTTGTTCTACCAACACCAAATGGGTTCTGAATCCAAACACAAAGATGCTGTCTGGTGTGGCCTTAGACATGCTGGCTAGTTATTCCCGACTTTCTGTCTTGGATACTGTTACCTTCGCGGGATGAAGGACATCAATGACCATTTGTTTCTGCTGAAATAGTCTGTTGGTCAAGAACTTCCTGGTCCCGATAGTTACTGTGTTGTTCATGATGGTGGCCGATCTTTGTAATTCTGTTTTCCCACATCTGTTGATTTTGATGATTTATTCTTAACTGTGCTCTGAATCCTTATTTTTGTAATTAATGTCAATATGTAAGCCTTTATCTAATATAAATCACGAGTTTCTTGCACTGATATTCTTTTTACTTAATGCAGTGTTCATATGACAGCTGGTCTTCCTCTGTGGACTGAACTTCATTGCAATTTTCCTCCGCTCCTTCCAACACATTTTATAGCTCATAAATAAAATGGCTTCATGCCTACTCCACCTTATCCACACACATTTTCCTGAAACTTGTTGCATATAACACGAGGCATTTTCTATGAGATTTTATCATGTTGAAAAGATTGTACAACAAAATCTGTGTAAACTCTATAGTAAGGGCAGGTAGGCAGTGTTATGTGAAATGTCACACTGAAAGAAAGGAAAACCTAGAAAGGAATTCCTCAAATGGTTATGATGGCTCTTGCCATTTGGTCTTCTCCAAATGAGAATTCCCTGCATACAGCTCTTAGCCCCAAGGGGCTTCAGCCAGGGGTTCGGGGGCGCCTTCTGATATATATGTTCACTAGTGATATCTCCTGCTCTTGGCTTCTGACTCCAACCTTATGTTTTCTTTATGAAGAAATGAAAAAAATATATACTTAATGTGCAACCCAGAAGGTAATATTTTGGTAACCTTTATTTGTGAAGACAATTTTTTGTTTACCTGCTTGTTTGTATTTTATTCATTCATTCAGTAAATATTTATTTCTCTCCTCTTGTGTGCCAGGCACTATACTAGTCACTGGGCATTAAAAAGTGTTTTTGTTGTGACTGATATTTAAATTATTTTAGAGTAGACTTTTTAGGAGAGGACTATGTGAAAGAAGTCGTGTCAGCAGGGAAATATTGCTTGGTCCATTTACTAATTTTTTTTTTTTTTTTTTTTTTGCAAAAATTGCTGTTGGCAAGAATATGATAATTTGCACTTGTGACATCATTTCTAATGTTGGTGACTGGGCTGCAGAGGCGAAAGATGTTTCTAGAGACACATCACTGCACCGGAACGCTGCACCTGTTGCTGGCTATTCTTGCATATGAAATTCAGAATCTCGAGTCACTTGCTTTCATTTCCTTTTCCTCCCCCCTCTTTCCGGTGTGTGTGGGGGTCAGGTTAGTAACTCATGCGAGAGTAACCACTGTGTTCCTTCAGGGTTATGATGTGGATGCCCCCGGGAGTGGCAACGTGGTGGGGTTTCTTCGCTCTGCTGCTGGGAGGCTCCCATCTGTGTGGCTCCCAGGTTCTGAGGCTTGTGTGGGTGCCAGTGCCGAGTTTGGGACTGCGGTGGGGGGCGGAGGGAGGATGGTGGAGGAGGGACCGCTTCCCGCAGCTGCTGCTGCTACCTGACACCTGGAACCTCATGCTCTTGAGGAACATGCATTTCCTCTGTGTGTCATCTGAGTTTTTTTGGCTTTGACTCTGAGGAAGAGAGGAAGTATTGTGTAGTATCATTTACTTTCAGGAAAATAAGTTTGCAGCGTCTGGGCTTCCTGCTGGTTCAGGCAAGGCTGCTGAGAGCCAGGGAGCTGCTGTGGACGGCCCCCAGACGGAGCAGGGCAGGGCTGCGGGCCCGGGAGCTGGGAGCTGGGCGCTGGGCCTGAGGTTAGGGACACCCACAGCATGGCTTTGGTGTTTTACTCCATGTTAACAAGCCTCAGTTACCTCATTTCTCAAACGAGAGTGGAGGTATTGACAGAGCTTAACTTGTAAACATTTCACAGGCCTCCGTGAAGAGGAATGTGAAGGAACTTTGAAGTTCAGAGGTCCCCACAGTTGGTGAGCTTTGCAGACCACATTGCACACTGATGTTGCACTGGGAACGGCGGTAGATCCAGCATGCTCCTGAGCTGGCAGCCTCCGGGAAGTTATTTTAGCCCAAGATTCCTAATTTCAGACCAAGTTTGTCCTAGTTGCTTTATTTATACTGTCATGGATAGACAGATTTACTCATGGAAATGCTCTGGAGGAGAACATTTTATTGAACGGGGAGCTTTGTGTGACATGGCACATAAGTGGTTTCACCCGGCCAACTTCAGGATGGCTCACGTTCTGACAGGGACCGTCCGGGGATTAGAGGCCTGGCTTTGCTTTTCCCTTACTTCTGGATCCCTGGTTTCCCTTTTGTACCTTCCCTGTGACTTCTTAGAATATGTTAGTAGTGGGCTTGGTGCGTTTCTTGCCCTCTGTCATGTTTATTACCCCCACCTTATTTACTCTGAATCTGCCTGCTCCTAGTTTTGTTTTTTTTTGCAGGCTCTGGCCTGTGCCAGGGCTTCAGCCTGCCTCCTGAGGCAGTGACAGTAAGTCCCCAGCACTAAGCACTGGGTGTTGTGTCACTTTGCCTGGCCTGGGAACCGGGGCTGTTCCCTGCTCTGCATGGGACCCAGTGGGTGTTCAGTGGACACAGCTGTCAGCAGACTGGCTCTCCCAAGGGCTCCTTTCTGGGCCCTGAGTCCCATGGCTACGATGCTCCAGTGATAAGCATCACTTACATCCTCTATTCCTCATCTGCTTACCTCTTGGAAACTATATTTTCATTTTAAAACCCCAGACACTGATTTAAAATACTCCTGGTTGCCTAGCCTGGGATGGCACAGTGGATCAACTGTTGACCTGGAATCCTGAGGTCTCTGGTTCAAATCCCTGGGCTTGCCTGGGCAAGGCGTGTACAGGAAGCAACTACTATGAGTAGATGCTTCCCATTTCTCCTCCCACTTTCTCATGCCTCCTCTCTTTCTCTCTCTCCCCTTTCTCCAAAAATCAATACATTTAAAAAATAAATAAGTAGCCTGATCAGGGCAGTGGCATAGTAG
Organism: Rhynchonycteris naso; assembly: GCA_037038555.1. NCBI lineage: Eukaryota > Metazoa > Chordata > Mammalia > Chiroptera > Emballonuridae > Rhynchonycteris > Rhynchonycteris naso. Next base: position 292,658,152 of record CM072997.1, read on the forward strand.
ATAGAGCATTGGACTGGGATGCGGAAGCACTCAGTTTCAAGACCCCGAGGTTGCCAGCATGAACGCGGGCCCATCTGGCTTGAGCAAAATCTCACCAGCTTGGACCCACGGTTGCTTCCTTGAGCAAGGGGTTACTCGGTCTGCTGAAGGCCCGGGGTCAAGGCACATATGAGAAAGCAAACAATGAACAACTAAGGCATCACAACGAAAAACTGATGATTGATGCTTCTCATCTCTTTTCGCTCTTGTCTGTCTGTCTCTATCTATCCCTCTCTCTGACTCTCTCTCTCTCTCTGTCCCTGTAAAAAAAAAAAAAAAAAAGTAAAATACTCCTGGTCAGTTCCTTGGCATTGGTTCTGCCTAATTATTACCTGGATCTTTCATTTTCTCCCCACTGTCAGCCCTCAGTTGTCACAGGTAGGTGGTAATGTCCCGTTCCCACGTTGAGGGATGAGACACAGGGAAGTGTGGGTGGGTGTGGCCTTGGTTAAAGGGACTATCTTTGTTTGGTATCTGTTGCAGGCCCAACACACAGATGCCTCATTGTCATCAATACCTCTGTCTTCTGAGCAGTCAGTGTCCTCAGATTGGCTTCAGAACAGAAGGGCTCCGCAGGAAAGATATTAAATTGAGATGCTCATTGCAGGTGACCAAGGGGTGAAATTTTGAGTGACATTCAGATCCACAGGCTGTGTACTCTATAGGACACTTAGAGGACTTCTCCCACTAGATGGTTTTATTGAAAACAACAAAGAATTACCCCCACAATTCTTCTTCGCACCTTCGTGTGAAGCTTGAGGTTCTAGAACCTTCTAGAAACTAGGGAAGTTTTCCTCATAATGCCAGCAGTTGCACTTCATGAAAACTCACTTGCTGATATTTGCTTCACAGCCCAGCAGGATGCCAGTGTATTGCCTCCACTTTTATAGTACTTCTATTTCCAAATTACCCCTTTTACCCTCCTGAAAGTGCCCCTCTGGCCTGGACGCAGCTCTCCAGTCCCCTGTGGAGACCCTTTCTGCAGCGTTGGGATCACTGAGTTTGCTTCAGAGCTGCTACTAATGATTACGCTCCTGTCATTGACCCCGTCACCTCCCTCCTGCATCAGGGGGGTCTATTGCGAGTTCCGTGCTCAGGTGTGAGAGCTGGCTGGCCCTCTCACTGCCCTGGCCTGCGTTGCTTTTCTTTTTGTTCAGTGAGAGATATAGAGACAGAGGGGCAAATCGGGACAGACAGGCAGGAGGGAAGAGAGCTGAGAAGCATTGTGGCACCTGAGTTGTTCATTTATTGCTTTCTCATATGTGGTTGATGCGGGAACTACAGCTCAGCAAATGACCCCTTGCTCAAGCCAGCGACTTTGGGTTCAAACCAGTGACCATGAGGTCATGTTTATGATCCCATGCTGAAGCCAGCGACCCTGTGCTCAAGCTGGATGACCTCATACTCAAGCCAGTGACCTTGGGACTCGAACCTGGGTCCTCTGCATCCCAGTTCAATACTTTATTCCCATGATAGCGAACCTATAACATTTGTGTCAGCACCGACACGCGTAGTCATTTTCGATGACACACAGCCGTATGCGGCCGCATACCACAGAAGTATGGGACCGCATGCCCAGAAAGGCGTTTCATTCTCAGCTCCTGCACGGCCAGGTGCAGTAGCCGAGGATAAAACATTTGCTGTAGTGTAGACACTGTGTGCCGGAGGTCTGTAGGCCAAAACAACAGAACTCCGGCACAGAGCCTCTAGTTCTGGGACTTCCGGTTAGGCTGTTTTTCTCGAAGTGACACACCACCTGAGTTATGCTCGGTCTTTTGGCGAATTTTGACACACCAAGCTCAAAAGATTGCCCATCACTGCTTTATTTTATAAAGCACATGTGCTTTATTCATCTTGTAATGTTCCTTAAATGCTATTCCTGCTCCACGAAGAACCTTGTGACGACTTTCCTTTTTTCCTGCTAGAGCGAGATGCTTGCAGTGTCAGTGGCTGTCCCAGGGACCCTGCCTGAAGCAGCCAGCACTGCAGGGCTCCTCCCAGGGACCTGGACATTGGATCAGGGCCTCTGCAGAGTGATGGCCTCACCTGGCAGCCGGGTGGTATACGTTTGTTCTACCGCAGATTGCCGTCAGTCACTGGGTGCTATACCAGTGGGTTCCAAGCTGCTGCTGTCTGTTTGGAAGCAACTCAGCCAGTAGAAAACCGTACACACAGATGCATGCACATACACACAGAAACACGCGTGAGAAGGCCTCCCTGGGAGGAAACCCAGGTTCGCTGCTCAGAGCCCTCCTCCCGTCTCTCGGTGTAAGGAGAGGATGTCTATGCCTACAACTTTTCTTTGCCCCCACCCTCTCCAAATTAAGGGATTTGGTGACACTATTCTTTACCTGTTAATCTCATTACTCTGTGCAGTTTCCCTGCACAGAAATAACTGTAAGGAAGGTTATAATTTTATCCTGAAATACAACCAGTAGGAATTTTTCTTTTATTATTCTCAGTAGTCAATTTTGACTACAGAATATAAAATAAAGGCAATAATACCTAAAATATGATTTCTTTCTCCTTTCATTGGCATATTTTTTAAAGTCTGCATCTGAGGCCAGCCTCTGTGTGAATTTGGATAAATATATATTAGAATGTCATTTGGTTGCATTAATATACTAATATGGAAACAAAGGCATGATTTCGGATTTTATTTTTATCTTTGTGTCTTGGAAAAAGAATCTCATGAGAAATGACTGAGCCCATTAAATACCATCCTTGACATTACTTTTTTGGGTTTACTTGTATTTAGAAAAGTTTTTCTGGCTTTTACGTTTTGTAGTTGTTTTAACCATACCAATGGTAGTGCAGTGAATACTTTTAGACGTGTTGTTAGAGTCACGTGAAAAAAACCTTTTTTATATCAACATGAGGGATTTTGTTAGTAAAGGGGTAGTAATGGTAGTTAATGTGGTCAAGAACTAAGGTAGAATATCTAACTAGAAAAAAAAATGAGTTAAAATTCCTGACATACTCTTTCAATATTGGAGAAGTTGTATTCTAATATACAAAGGAATTCCTTTGATGAAAATACTATGAAAAAGAATAAGTTAGATTGTGAGACTCTTGACGGTAGGGACTATGCCCTTGTGTTCTTTTGGGGCAGGATGCTGTGTACATGGTCTGCAGTCAGGGAGTAGGCTCCGATGGTGGAGAGCTTTGTAAACCTCATGAAGATGAGACTCCAGCCTCCGTTCTCACATGCTAAATCGTTAAGTCAGGGGTCCCCAAACTTTTTACACAGGGGGCCAGTTCACTGCCCCTCAGACCGTTGGAGGGCCGGACTATAAAAAAAACTGAACAAATCCCTATGCACACTGTACATATCTTATTTTAAAGTAAAAAAACAAAACGGGAACAAATATAATATTTAAAATAAAGAACAAGTAAATTTAAATCAACAAACTGACCAGTATATCAATGGGAACTATGGGTGCGGATGCATCCTGTGCTCCTCTCATTGACCACCAATGAAAGAGGTGCTCCTTCCGGAAGTGCGGTGGGGGCAGGATAAATGGTCTCAGGGGGCCGCATGCGCCCGCGGGCTGTAGTTTGGGGACCCCTGCGTTAAGTTTTGGAAGCTATGGAGTTGTAGGTGTTTTAAAAAGATCATTTTGTGGGTTCATTCAGGGGAGCTGGTGAGGGGGATAGGAGTGGAGAGAGCTCAGAGGCAGAGAGAATGCGGGTTCCTTTGCCAGAAGAGAGAGTGACAGTAGGGAAGGACAGCTGGAAATGCATGATGCATTGGATTTCTTAAGCACAGATTCAGGACCCCTCACTTGCAGTTAGAGTAGCCAGAAAGAGCTCTGAAAACCAAAGGTATTTTCTTTGTAATTCATTTGACAGGAAGACCTGATGTTAGCCTTAACTCATTTGGTGACAACATTTGACCTGAACTTCTAGGATGCTTTTACAATCTTTGTTAATCTCACGCTCCATTAATAAAATATACACATTTGCCACAGATGTATTAAAGTGTTTAATTAGAAAACATTTCTCTGGGTCTCACTGTTTTTTTTTGTTGTTGTTGTTTAGGATATAATAAATGGCTTGTGTGCTGTGTCACTTTTTCAAATGGGAAAAGCTCTGATTTGGGAACACATCTGGACCAAGGATTTTGGACAGGGGATTGTGAAACTATTTAAACTGTTCTTCTAGGATAAGGTTCACAAGACTGACAGTTTACTATGGAGAAAATTGTGGAGGTCAAGAACATTTCTAGCCTGCAAGACTCAGTGGTCAATGATGAAGCTGCCTCATTAGCATGAAAAGAAACCACTTTTAGAGGGCTCAGATATGTTCATTAAACAGTGCATGATTTCTTAGGAAGGATGGATCTTGGATTTTTGAGGAGTTGCTTGTATGCAGGATCTTGGATTGAATCATGATCCAGAAGAAGGGGCAGTTATAGAAATTTGAATAAGATCTGTAATTTATTAGTATTGCATCCGTGCTGATTCTCTGGTTTTGATATTGTACTCTGGTTATGTTAAACTGGTGACATTTGGGGGAGCTTGGTGAAGAGACTATAAGAACTCTGTATACTGCCTGACCAGGTGGTGGCGCAGTGGACAGAGCGTAGGACTGGGATACGGAGGACCCAGGTTCGAGACCCCGAGGTCACCAGCTTGAGCGTGGGCCCATCTGGCTTGAGCAAAAGCTCGTCAGCTTGGACCCAAGGTGGCTGAAGGCCCGCGGTCAAGGTACATGTGAGAAAGCAATCAATGAACAACTAAGGTGCCGCAATGAAAAACTGATGATTGATGCTTCTCACCTCTCTCCATTCCTGTCTGTCTGTCCCTATCTATCCCTCTCGCTGACTTTCTCTCTCTGTCCCTGTAAAAAAAAAAAAGAACTCTGTATACTATTTTTACAGGTTTTTTTTGGGTAAATCTAAAATTATTTAAGTTTTAAAAAATGAGAAAAAAAGTTGCTTGTTATACCAGAAAATGGTATCATCTATGCTGTTTTTTTAAGTAGAGAATATCTGTTGGTGGGAGTATGGTTTCTTTGGAGGATTCAATGTCAAAATATACAAGCTCAGTAAAATTTCAAAGTAAGGTCTCCACACCCTCTCTCTCTCTCTCTCTTTAAAGCTGACCTTGTTTTTATTGTAAGATTAATTTGACATTTTCTGATCTGAGAAATACGATGCTTGATACTACCTTAAGTGCCGGCAAGAGTTACAAAATGCCAGCAGTGTCTGGCGTGGTCATGGGAGGTGCTGTGAGTCCTGTGTTCTCTTGCTCCCGGCCTCCCTGGTGTTGGGGGGTGTGGTTTATCTTAGGCCTGTCTGCTGCTCTGCAGGGTTAGCTATAGGCTCATTAGTTAGGGCTGAAAGTTATAATTAGAAGTTCAAAGCCAAGAGGGTTTGCAGACAACAGAAAGGAGAAAACAGTGTGTGCCTTTAATAGCCTAGGTAGGTTCCTCGGGTCTTAGCTGTGCTGAGGCAGCCGGGCGTGCATCTCCCTAGCGGAAACCAGATCAGTCTCCAGATGACTTGGCTTCACTCTCTCTCTCTCTCTCTTCTACACGACCTCCTGTTGTTTCAGCTGATTCGTTCTACAATTCTCTCTCCAGTCCAGTCCTTCCCTTTTTGATGAGAGTGGGCCTAGGCTGGCAGCCAGTTACTGTCGTGCTATAATAGAGCTAGTGATTTGTGCAAAATTTGATTACTGCTGTCAACACAAGATTGAATGAGAAAGTGCGTCCCTTAGACGCATCCTTGCGACCTAAATAACCTATTGATTTCACAAGAACTAGAGATGAGGCCACCGTGTAGTGTCGAAGAGGAAGGGGGTCTGTGGATGGAGAGTGGGTTCTGACAGTGCAGAGCTGTTCTAAAAAGTGCCCTCCTGTTAGATCTTTTTAGAAGGACCTTCAGGTAACTTTGCCTCTGATTTTCTTCATGGTCAAGTATTTACAGCAACTTCATTGAAGGTTTTGTACTTGGGTTTGTTCAATAGCTTGCCTATTCCGTGTGGAAACTAGTAGAGGAGCTGTTCTGCTTGATACAGACTGTATTTGCTCCTGAGATATGACACTTTTTCCCTTTCTTTAGTATATGTGCTGCCGAAGCAAGCACTCTTTGCCTTTGCCTTATTTTGCATTTCCAATGTTTTTCTGCATTTATTACGATAATCACATAATTTTCTTGTTTTATTACCATTTTTTTAAGCACAGTTTTTTTGTTTGATATGCTAATGTTTTAGAAGGATTTCCCCATCTTTGATCATAAGGAATATTGGTTGCTCTGTTATGTTCTGTGTCTACCAATGATCATTGGAGCCAATTCAGCGCCCACAGAAATCCTTGATTTGGAGTGCGGTGTAGAAGGAAACTTTATTCGGTGCGAAACAGCTTGGTGGTGGTACAGCCCCCCTGAGAAGTGGGGCCAGACCCCTCTCCAGCTTGATAGCTCTGCCCTACTCCCCGGTGGTCAGGTCTGCCCTGCTCCCTGGTGGTCTGGTCTGCCCTACTTCCTGGTGGTCTGCTCCCCTGTGTTCTGCGGGCTATCATTGGTGTTCCTCCTTGGCCAGGAAGATGCAGTCTTCCGTGCAAAGGGAAAGTGCGCCCCTGATGAAAGTTTCACTTAGCTTAATGTGAATGTTTTAGACATTTCCCACAATGGAAAGTTCTGTTTGACATAGGAAAGTGCAGGGGTCAGTCTCTTAGTCAGCCAAATGCCAAGAAATAACAAAAACAATGGCTTACATGGTGCAGCCTTAGGACGTGGAAAATTTCATAGAAGATGGATGAATCATATTACTTAGTACACATTGCAAGGTCGGAGGCCTTATATTGGAAAATAAAAAAGAAGAAAAAATTTTTAGGTTTATAGCCTTTTTGTATTTTTTGATTTATGCTTCATATAGGTTTTATTCTGTTTAGCTATTTTTTAAGGATTAAAAAATTAAAATCCCAACATAAGATGCTTTAGGAAAGAGATAATTAACATTGTATATTAATTTGTTCAAACATCACATGGTCTGGGGAAAAAAAGAATTTCTTTGAATTAGATTTAATTAGATTAGATAGTCCTTTAGAATTAGAAAAAAAGAATAATGCCTTTGAAGTAGATTATATTGGATGTTTTGAATTTTGAATTGGATAATTCCTTTGAGAAAAATTACCACGCTTCTTACAATATCGTATTTTTGAGAGGGAAGGAGGAATCATGATTCGTTGCCCCTTGGCTACTTTCAATATTTTTGAGATCCTTAATCTTAAATCACATCTGATCTAATATTTCTTCCTATAAAATGGTGCCAGGTGGGTACTAAAAATACCAGGGGAACACTTTGTAAAGTATATGATTGTCCAACCTGTGCTATATACATCTGGCACTGATACAAAGTGATATTGAATGTAAACTATAATTGAAGAATAAAATTTTAAATTTCTTTCTGTAAATAATTATGGCTCTTTACTTAAAGGAACGCTACTTTTTATTTGGGCCTGTCTCTCTTTAAGAAGACGCTGCCTGCAGAAAGACCTGGTCTGTAGGTGACTGGAGTGTCATATTTCCATTGATAATTTCATTTTATAAGATGTTGTAAGCAGCCCTTTGGTAGAGCAAGAAGGGCCAGCTGCTTTGGCAGGTTCTACAGAGATACAAATCTGAAGGCCAGCGCTATTTTGCTGGTACAAATCCATACACCTCTACCAGTTAAAAATGCTGAAATTCTTTTAAACCTGTCTAAAAATAGCTACTATTAAAGCTGGACACCTTCAAGGTCTTACTTCTGCACTGTAGCCAGTATCTATCTATTCTGATCAAGTTCTGTATTTTGAGTTTTTAGCTTTGCTTAGAAAAGTAGAAACATTTTAGGGCTACTGGTAAAAATTGGGCTTTGATAATCATAAGCGACCTGCAGATCAATCCCCAAGGAGATGTCCCTTCATACCCACCAGGATGGCTACTCTAATAAAAAAGACAGGTAATAAATAAATGTGGCTGAGGATGTGGAGAACCTTCATGCACTGGAAGTGGGAACAGAATATGGTGCAGCCACTTGGGAAAACTGGCAGTTTTTCTAAAGGTTCACCATAGCGTGATTGTATGACCCAGTGATTCCACTTCTGGCTGTTTATATCCAAGAGATGAAAATGTGACAACATACAGATTTATACACAAGTGCTCATAGCAGCATTATTCATAACTAAAATGTAGAAACAACCCAAATATGTATCAACTGATGAGTGAATAAATAAATTATGGGATGTTATTACAAAGGAATACTATCTGGCCACAAAAGGAATGAAGAACTGACATGTGCTACAACATGGATAAACTGTGAAAACATTGTGTGCTAAGTGAAAAATGATCACAGACGTATTTGGTGACTTCATTTATATGAAATGCCCAGAAGACGCAAGTCGATAGACTGAAAGTAGGTTTTTGTGTTTGCCTAGGGCTGGGGGTTGAGAAGAGGAAATGGAACATGACTGCTTTTTGGGGTGATGAAAATGTTATGAAATTGATTGTGGTGATGGACGCAAAACTCTGTGAATATATGAATAATCTTTGACATATACACTCTACATGGGTTAATTGTATGCAATATGAATTATAAATCAATAAAGCTGTTGCCAAAAAAAAAATTGGGCTTTGATAATGTGACATAATCTGTATCACTGTGCTTCTTTGTCTTTTCACAAGACTCCTAAGAGACAGGTGAGGTCACTACTCCCATTTTACTGATTTGGAGGTTGAGGCTTAGCAGGAGCATTTTGCCAGTCATTCAGCTTCTAGTTTTGGACAAATCCACAGATAGAGAGGAGGAGACTGGGGAAGGTCGTTCTCTTTTCTGTACCTCAGCCAGTAAGTAGGAAGAGATGTGGTTTTTAATTTAAACCTATGTGTTTCCTGATAAGGGTGCATACATATTCTAGGGAAATCTTCACTTATAAGTGAACATTTCTACTACAAAGCACCTGAGAAAAAGAGTAGGAAAACAGGTAGGGGATATGGGTAACGATTTCTCTGGCTCACTGTAGGTGTGTGGATATCACATGGGCATAAGTGATAGCCAAGCGAGCAAGGCAGGTACAGAAAATAGAATCTCCTGGAAAGATGAGTCAAAGTTGCTACCTCTTATCTTACGATTCTATGTGGTTCATTTTTTCCATAATAGCAATGTCTAAGGAATTAAGAAGAAATTATTTTAGTTCCTCATGATAAATATGCATATTAAAGTGAAATTACAAGTCCAATTCATTCTTTAAAATAGAGTTAATACGTAACCAAACTCTTCAGCCCAGTTGTATATTCAAGGCAGAAGCCTCTATTTATATGCAGAGTGGGTGGAGGTGTCCTTTACAAGCTGATGCTGTCAAAACAGGAAATAAAGTTAGAATCTCTTTGTAGCTGATCAGAACTATGCAAAGGCTCTTACTTGTGACAATTAAAAAAAACTAAAAAAAACAAAACCAAAAGAAATACAACCCAAATGACCTAAGGCGTTTCACTAACCGCTCAGCGTAACTTCCTGTCTGGTCTGTAGAGGAGATTGGGCTAGGTTTAGTCAGATCCTCTCATGGGAAAAAGAACAGCCACCCCAGCACAGCACAGGACATCCCAGTGTGCAGTTCGCAGGCTGCTTTTGTTGTCCACTTCCTCCGCATCTTTTTCCTCGTCATTCAAGCAAATGTAGGTGATGAGCAACCCGGCAGCCACCGCATTTCTCTGGAAAAAGTACAGATTTGATTTGCCAGGGCAAGGAGCTCTCAGGGCGTACAAGCACGTGCCAGGTAAGTTTGTCAACTTGTGCGATTCCCTGTCCCCTGAGCTTTTGAAAAGGGGCCATCATCAAGGGCTAAGCTCTCCTGGTCATTTACTGAGTCCCACTTGCCAAGTAACCAAGCTGCTAAAGGCAGGGCTTTGCTGGTGATAGGAACAGCCTGGCCTGTTCTTCCTGACGGCATGTCTGTTGTAGACTCTGAATAGTGGAGACCTGCTTTCTGCTTCACCCAGCGCTTCAGATTGTGATAAGCTGCCAGATATGAGCGTCTCTGGGAAAAGCACTCAATGAACTATCCGTCTGTTGTGACGGGTGTGCTTCACTTTGCCTGCCTGTCTTAGGTGTTGACAAGTTGACTGCTGTAGGGAGAAAGTTGCCACTGTTGCTGAATTGTGCTAGAGCTCCGCCCACATTGTATTTGATTAACTGTGCTAGTGGAAAAGTTTTTTTACTTCTGTGAAAAGGGAGAAGTTGGAGGTTTATACTTTTGGAGGGGAAATGTCAACATGTGGGTTTTGTTTTAATGCAGTCTCGTCCTGCAGAAGCATCACTGCAGAGCCTGACGATGGATGTGGCCAGGCACTTGCCTATCACTGGAGTTCACTTCCAGGGTGACATAGTGATCTTGACTAGTTCAGACGTTCCTATTTCGTTTCATTATGTATTCACGCACCGGCCATAGAAGCTTTCTGAGAGCAGCAACAACTAGTGATGTGTTTTATTTGATCTCATCTATCACGCCTGAATATTGTTACTATGGGAAAACTTAGGCCAGTTAAATTAAAAAAATGTTTTTTTTCTTCCCTTTGGAATTACTCTTTTCCTCTTAAATATTTTTCTCCTTTGTAAGTCCATGTAAATGAGATGGTAAATACTCGTAGGAGCGCATTTAAAGTGAAATGATTGAAGCAGCTTGTATTTTTTTTTGTAAATTTGCTTTCTATGTCATGTGTAATAGGAGATGAGTGTGCTATAATTCTCTTCTTGGGCTATTAACTTTTCCCTCTTATTTAAAGAACCATGTGATCTCAACAGAAAATTAAAATGCTTTCAGGGACCTGAGTTAGATTCCCGAGCACCTGAGTAGCAATTACAGCATTGTGGCTCTTCAAAGATACTTCTTAACTCTCACTTAATCCCCATTCTTTCTCTGGCATTAATAATCTCCATAGTTTGCTTGTTTGATCCTTATTGTCTCACTACAAAAGGTTTCAGGTCACTCTGGTGGTGGAAATCAGAAGATAATTAAAAGAAAAAAAATACAACTAAACCTTTACATCGTAAGCAAACTTTAAAGCAAGTGGACTGCAGCTTTAAACATGAATTCTCATCCAATTAGACAGGTTTTCTTTCCTGCCCTCTGATCTGTCCCAAGGCTGTAGGAAAATAGAAAGCATTAAAGAAATATATACTTCAGGGGATGTTATTTTAACAAAAATAGAAAACGAATGGGTGTGTGACTCAAATTCCATAAGGGCCAGGCTCCCTTCACATCTGCTGCTATTGAACTGCGTATTTCCTTGTATCTACAGGGTAGATCTCTTCAGTACTCCTGTTGGAAATAAAGGTATAAAAATATGCATTTATGGGGAGCATATTGCATTGCAACACATGGCCGTTTCTGGTCTTCAAAGCAGTCTCCATTACAGATTAAACTTTGAGATGAATTCTTTATTCACAGACTTCATAGGTAGAAAGTGAAACCGTAAGAGTTTTGCATTAAACTCTTAACAGTGCAGAGGTTGGTATTTCTAATGACAGTCGCAGAACCAAAATGGCATAATATAACAAGGCATAAAATAGAATAGACTTAGAAGACATATTCGCTCAAAATTGGCCTTCCAGTGTTATGTTAGCTATGGACAGTCCTTTGTTCTGTGCTGTCATCTAGAATGTGGAATGTTAACTTGGTGTATTTGCCTATCAGCTGACCCACTGAGATATAACAGGGGAGAAATAGAGGTTCATGTTATGAAATATGAGCCTCTGTCTTTGATGCAGAATCTTTTTCATTTTAGAACGTCTAACCTACACTTTTGTTAAACATTTCTCTTTCTTTTTCTTTTCTTTTTTTTTTAAATTTTTTATTTATTCATTTTTTTAGAGAGGAGACACAGAGTGAGAGAGAGAGAGAGAGAGAGAAAGAGAGAAAGGGGGGAGGAGCTGGAAGCATCGACTCCCATACGTGCCTTGACCAGACCAGTGCAGGGTTTTGAACTGGAGACCTCAGGGTTCCCAGGTCGACGCTTTATCCACTGCACCACCATAGGTCAGGCTCTTTCTTTTTCTTAAGCTTGATGCCTGTGTACAAATCACCGAATGTTAAAAAATAATGTAATTGAGGGTGATCAAAATTAAAAAAAAAATAAAAAAATGTTGAACATGTGAAATAAAAAATTATTTGGAGGCATTATAGAACCTGTGGGCATGTCCCAGTGCACAGGTGATTTCTGCCTGGAAACAACTCTGCCCAGGAAGCCTCCTCTGATGGGCCCTGCTTTCCTCGCCATCCATCCTGCTTATCTGTTGGCTGATGGGAGTCTGTGCCAGCTGTTTCCTTTGTAGATGGGCAGATGAAACCCTTCATCCTGGCTGCACAGGAACCCTTGAAGTGCTGGAGGTACCCTCCCAGCCATCCTGATGTGATTGGATTGAGGCCTTGACTTGGAAGCTTTTCAAAAATACCCAAGTGACTCTCATGAGGGTTCAAGGTGGAGCAGCGCAGTGAAGGTGGCTGTTCCCTACTAGACTGAAAGCCCCCTGAGGAGAAGGGCTGGAGGAAAGCTCTGTCACCTTGGAGCCCTGCCCAGCTCAGCCCTTGACTCTGTGCCTGGCATGTAGAACTGGCTTGTGGAACAGATGAATAAATTCCTCTGAGCAACGGGAGGGCTGGCAGAGGGTTGGGTCTCCTAATTTCCGGTCTGGGTTGATGTGGGGGAGTATGTTATATGAGACTGTGGCCCGTCTGGAGATCAGCTGTCATTGGGGAAGCTCTCAGGAGAGGCAGGGGACCAGAAGAATCTCAGTACGCTGAGCAGAGACAGGCTCCAGGTTGGCCGTGTCTTCATGAAGCAAGGCAGGTGGAGAGCTTGCGGATAAGAATTTCAGCAAGGGCGTGGGGTAATGTGTATGAATGAGGAGGTGGGGTCGGTTGGGACACTACCAGGAGGGCCTCCTGAACAAATTGGGCCAGCTAGTTTGAAAGGATGGAGTGTGATTATCTATGGCAGACAGTAAGGGTGCCTGACCTATTGACTGACTATAAGAATAAAGGAATACAGAATTTAGACCAGAGGGCGGTGAGTTCTGTCTGGGAACGTTTCTCAGGGCTGTGCATTTTTAGCTGACCTTAATGTTTATTAAAAATAATAATTTTGTGGTTAGGAAGAGCAGGTAGAATTTAATTTGTGGAAGCTTGAGAAAGAAAATGATTAGGTTGGGAGAAGAAGGGTAGAGACAGAGTGATTTGTTTGAAGCAAAAGAATTTGGGGAGAGATGAGAACTAGGATTAACAGAGTGCTGGACTGGGGTCCCAGGCCCTGCCATGGACTGTGGAGGCGCTTTGCTTCTGTGATGGGGCTCCCCGCCAGCAGGGCCCCGGTCAGCATTAGTGATGCAGCACATTTTAAAGCACCTTGAAAGCTATACCTCACAGTTAAGGGTAGACAGTAAAAAGAATAATAAGATCTGTAAAAATTGTAAAAATCTAGTCAGTCGGTTGAGTTTTGCCTGCTCCCTAGAGGCTAGAAATAGGAAATCAAGTATTTTGTTCATTAGGGTACTTAAACTACGTTTCATCTGAAGCTATATATTTAGTCATTGTTTTAGTTGTGTTTTTCATTGGCATTATTTGAAAAGTGTGCTCATGATGCAATCCTGGGTCCAGTCCACGTTTCACTTGGGTTCTCTGAACCTTAGTTTGAGGGCACAGGTGCTTCCTGTTCTGGCCATTGGCACATGGAGGGTTTGCTTAGAGGGCCATTGAAAGGACTGGTGTAAGGATAAGATAGGATCTTGGCAGAGACTCCTCCTCACTCTTACCCATTATTGTGACCTTGATTCGAACAGTTCAGTGAACTGGCAACTCAAGTAGTTTTTTCCCACTGAACTAGAACTTTTCATTGTTTTGCAGAGGAAGGTGAGTCATAGCCCAGTTTTACCATTGTGCCAAAGTGAAACTGTAGTGTGGCACTGAGCGACCTCAGGTCACTCTTTCTGTCTAAAGTGCAGAGCATGGGGACTTGGATTGTGAGCTGGGCAGGGGTTGGAGTGGCCCCCTCTGCAGGGTTGCTCTCAAGTTAAAGAAGCATTTTAGTGTAATAAATTTTTGACCCCCCAAGCTAATGTTTAATAATGCATTCAAAATATCTTTAACCTTAAGCAGTCAGCCTTCTGCTTTAAAAATATTCAATGCAGAATAAAAAATATATACAGTATGGAAAAGTGTCATTCCTTCTCAGCCTCTATAATCATTGTACACAGTTGTGTTTGTCCGGCCACACTTCTTTTTTGTGAACACACAAATGTGCAGCCTTATCTAAGTTTCCACAAGCACGGTTTTTCTTTCTGAACCAAAGTTCAAACCGTCCTGTGGTAGAGTCACCCCATCCTTAAAATTATTAAAAATAATGACCTGTGTACACGTATCTTAGTTCATTTGGGGAATTGCTGGGGCAATAGGCCTTTACTGTTAAATTGCTCTCCACAGAGAGTAGAGAAATAAGTAAGATACCATAGTTTGAACTTGTATTTTTTTTTTTTTGTGTGTGTGTGTGTGTGTGTGAAATTAAACTTCTTTGCCTGTGTTTCTTACCCATTTCAACAATTTCTTCAGCAAATTGCCTTTTTTATACATTGCCCATTTTCTTCTGTCGTTTGGATCTTTGACTTTTAAACCCTTGCTGGTTCTGAAGGAAATTGCTGCAAAATGGCAGGTTTTGAATGACTGTTTATTTGAATTTCTTCTTTTCTAAGACACCAACTTCCACCTGGAAAGACAGCATGACTTTCGCATCTTTGGGACAGAGGTTTGAAGCTTTACATTTAAATTCTATATTTGCTCTTTCTCTTTTGGGTAGTGTCCGAAACGGATAATGATTTAGGTGTCCTCACTACTTTATTAAATTTTCATATTCTGATGAATTGTTTTCCATGTCACTTGTGGAGCATGTTAGGAAATAGCAGGAAGGGACTGCCAGCCCGAGGCTCGGAGCCCTCACTTGCAGAGTGTAGATAATGGGGCTGTCGTAAGAGGTAATAGGTGTATGCTTATAAAACCCCTGGCACAGAATATGGCGAGTGGCAGGAAGGATTATAATCGATGGTGGCTGTTTTTGTTGGTGGAGGCTTTCAAGTTAATGCAGGAGGAAGAATCTAGCTTGGATGTTAAACGATGATATTAGCTTAAATGTGGCCCCATATGCCCCATCATGCCAAAGATTCACGTTTGCCTGCTTCCCTCAATCTAGATCGGTTAGTGATTTTTCACATCAAAGCACCCAGGCCGTAATTCTATGCCGGGCTCATTTAACCACAGATCCAGTACATGGCAAGAAATATAGAGCTATCCAGGACAGCAAATGGCCTGCAGTTGCTTGGAGAATATCTTTGTGGCAGTGTGCCCAAAATGTTTTGCTGGTTTCAAAGTTCACTTTCATTTGTTCAGGAAGGTTTTTATTGTTTGCAAGCAAGCCAGGCAAGCAGCGGGAAAAGAGCACACAGCCTCCCATATGACTGTGTGCAGTGCGACCTATTCGCCTCTTGATGCCTTATATGAAAAAGCTTTATTTAGTCTGCAGAGAAGAGTGGATTCTCCAAATAGGGGAGAACTGTCATAATGGTCTGGAAACATGATAGATTTCAGTTTAATGCCACTGATCCGGACACCGCGAGAGACCGGGCTACTCTGCGGTTGTAAGATAGGCATCTCGCACAAATTCTACCAGGTCACTTGCGTATATCGTCAGTGGAAATGTCTCATCAGATTGCCATCCCTCCTGGCCCTCTGAGAAGCAGCTCTTCCTATCACAGCAGTGCTGACCCTTTTCTCCGGCATGGCCAGTCCCTCCCTGGAACCTGCTTCCGGACTGAGCCTCCTGGCTTTTGACCTGGCCTGTTTTCTTGTTTCATTCTTGAATTCTGTGCCTTCAGCTTTTGTTTCCACTTTTAAGGCAGGAACTTCCTCCCGGGTGTTAGTAGTTCCTGGACTGTGTTTGACAGAAGAAATTTATTTCCCCAGTGGATTCACTTTCTCCCTGGATAAGTCTGGCCCACCCATGCTATCTGGTATCGGACAATACTTTGAGAGCTGTTGAGTTAGTTTTTAATAAATATTTATAGTCTAACTCTGAATAACTAGAATTACAGGAGGAAGAGGAAAACTAGAGTTTGTGTGTGTGTGGAGGGAAGGGCAGTGATTTATGGACATTTGGGAATAGAGAAGAAAAGGAATCATGCAGTAAAAGTACTTATTATACAGTGTGTCTGTAAAGTCATGGTGCACTTTTGACCGGTCACAGGAAAGCAACAAAAGACGATAGAAATGTGAAATCTGCACCAAATAAAAGGAAAACTCTCCCAGTTTCATACCTATTCAGTGCAGTTCGATGTGGGCTCCATTTGTTGCCCTACACACATGCAAACGATAGTGAAGTTCTTGCCACACACGGGTAAGGATGTCTGGTGTAACAGAGTGAATAACATTTGTGATTCTCTGTTTTAAGTGATTAATGTCGTTGATACGTTCAATGGACACATGTTGCTTCACATAACCCCAAAAGTAAAAGTCTAAGGGTGTTATATCCGGGGATCGTGGTGGCCATGACTTGACAGAACCCCCGCCTCTCCACCGCTGGGGGAATGTTCTATCCAGAAACTCATGAACAATGGTGGCGTAGTGTGGAGGAGTACTGTCCTGTTGAAAGATGACACCTTCTGGAAATTGTGGCACTGCATACAATTCCAACATGTCAAGATAGCTGTTTGCCGTCACAGACTGCTCCGCGAAAAAAAATGGGCCTATCACCTTATCATGCATCAGGCCACACCACACGTTCACTTTAGGGGTGTTACGTTCGTACTCAGCGTAGGCATGAGGATGTTCAGCAGCCCATATTCACGTTGCACTTTGGTCACAGATTCGAATTTAGCGAGCCACAGAACACACTGAACTTTCCTCTGTACCGTCCACATTTTGACTGGCATGGCCGTGGGCTGCTCCACTGTATACACAGTGTTACGTCATCATCTGCGCATGCGCACATGCTGCCACATCATCCTACAGAAACTGGGGGTGTTTTCCTTTTATTTGGTGCAGATTTCACATTTCTATTGTCTTTTGTTGCTTTCCTGTGACCAGTCAAAAGTGCACCATGACTTTACGGACACACTGTATTTTATCTCTGCCCCTGCAAATTCTATAAAATAACTATTCCATTCCATCTTTGTTCATATGCATTTGCACACCGTGGTGCGTTTTATAGTGATGGATTTTAAGCTGGGAGGTTTGGGATGTTTTACAAGTGGGTTGAGAAAACAGTTCATGTTCTCCTCCTCCATGTCCCACTGGACCCTTCTTATCAGCCTGCCTCCTTCCTACTCATTTCTTCCGCAGTTACAAAGAGAAACATGTTTTATGGTGAGAATTTATTTTGTGGCTTAATGAACTGTGCCCTATTAAAAAAAAGTCCTTGAGATTATATTCTGTGCATTCTAAATTAGTTGCTTGGCCTTAGGCTGCAAAATTTCTCTTGAGTAATAAAATCTAAATAAAAATGAACAGTGTTGACGGTACATCTACCCCTTGATTACTACAGAATTGACTTTTACTTTCCATAATTTGGAAGTTATTCAGTAGGTAATACTGACTCGGTATTTTATGATGAACAAATCTTACCATATTGTGCCCTGTCATTTTTCTCAAATTTCTCAGCTCTTGTTTCTTATAAAAGAGTACTGCTCAGTTTTCTGTCAATCTCTACTGTGTCACACATAGCTAAGAATTAGAAGTAAGGTGGGGGTAGGAGTCTAAATAAATGATTTTGAGGACACTTACTGAGACCTGCTGTTTCCTAGGTCCTGTTAGAGTTGTCGGGGTGTTTGAAACCTGGTTTTTAACTTAATGATCCTACTCACTAGCAGCTCAAGACCATTGTGTGTGTCCTGCAGACTGCACAGAGATTACAATGGATGTTTGTCCCTCGGTACATACAGTACAGGACATCAGTGAGACACTTGGGTCCTCATTTGGTGATTCTTCTTAATTCACACTCAGGTGCTCAATTTCTAGGTCTAGCATAGTGACTTAAAAGGGCAGCAAGCATGAGTACTGTTAAACATGGACACAGACAGTGCGACATCCTGATTGTGGAGGGGACACAAATATAAAGAGCAGCACAAAGAAGGCTCCACATCAAGCAACCAGGGGGGCATGGGGCACCCACTGTATTTTGCAACTTAAAAAAGCGAAAATTGGAAAAACAACCATTAGCATGTGAAAAAGTTCTTCTAGTGAAGTGACTATTGATGGGAGGAAAGGCGGGCTGCAGCCTCCAATCAGCCTCTAGAGTGCTGTGTGCATATTTGGTCGACCTGCCTGAATGAAAACAGCCCCTTTCTCTGGCCCTAGAGTGGCTTGAGTTTGGCTCACGTGCTCTGGGGTTGGTACTCTGTAGCCAGTGTTCAGTTTCTTTCGGAGTCACTGTAGATGTTCTTGGGACTAAGCTGTCCTCTCTGTAAACAGGGTGTGTTCTTTGGTTTAGTTTTATTAGATCATCAACTGTCCACTCCCTTGATTGGTCAAGTACACCTTTTCTAAGAATTCATTGCTTACCTGTCCTGATAGAAAGTGTTTAGAATAGCCCGTTGCTGCTCTTTTAAGTGTTAAAACAATGTGCTATGAATTTTATTATTGTTATCTTCCTTCATTTCAGTTATTTCCAATAAATTAAAAACATACAGCCAAGAAAAACATGCCAGGATTTCTTTATTTAGTGACATCACTGCATGTATTAACAATAAGGTTACACTCAGAATTTGTCAGACACACAACCATATGGTAGGAAGAAATGTAAGCTTCTTCCACAAAGGAGATTTTTCACTTTCTTCACTTGGCCTTTCTTGCCATCTTCCTTTCGGACATTAGGAGACTGAAGGTAGCTGGTTGTTCCTGCAGCCTCCTTCGCACCAACCTGGAGCCTGCTTTGAGTTGATAGTGGCTCAGCCAAGGTGTGCGCCTGTACTTTGGCTCCTGCCAAATTCCCTTCATTTCCCCATGATGATATGTTATTAGTATCCTGATCCCTGTTATTTGTTGAGTTAATCTATGTTTCAGGGATCTCAGAAGATCACAGCATTTTGTTTCCAGTGACCTCATTTTGTAATATATGTTCTGGGTAGGTGAGACTAGACTGGAGACAGTTAAGCCCAACAATTTAATATCTACACATAAGTGTTTTGTATTTAATGTTTCTGTCCACTCCTCTTCAGCGTTACTTTATTTTAAGGAATCAGCTTTCTTATTAACAAGATATAGGCTTACTTTTTAAAATTCTCCAGTCCACAAGAACAGGGTATTCAGTGGCTATGAAGATCAGGTGAAATCCGTCGTGTTGGAGTTATCGATTGTAGGACTTCCCACGGAAATTCTGGCAGCCTTGTTTTGTTTTTTATTTCTCCTTTGAATGCACTCGGCTGCTTTTGGCCGACATTTGTTGGTCAATGTTGATTTATAGACTGATTATAAAAATAACTACTTAAAATATGAGATCTTGTTGCTTATATCATTGTTGTGTCTGCTCAGACAAATGGGGAATGTACTTCCAAAGGCAGGTTTTCCATCCCATCCAGCAGACGTGATCACTTCGTTGCGGTAGTGTAGGGAGAGGAAGGAGGGTGAGCCTGTCCTCTGTCCCCCATCTTGTTCCCAAGCACACTTGGTTTTGGAACCAGACTGCCTGGATTTCCGTTCAGGTACTTCCGTTACTAGCTGTGTGTAATCTAGGCAAGTGGCTTAATTTTAAGTGTCTGTGACTCTTTTGAAAAATGAGGACTATAAAAATATTTGCCTCTTGCCTGACCTATGGTGACACAGCAGATAAAGTGTTGACCTGGAATGCTCAGGTCACCTGTTCAAAACCCCGGGCATGCCTGGTCTAAGCACATACGAGAAACAACTATGAGTTGGTGCTTCCTGCTCTTCCCCTTCTCCCTCATCTTTCTCTTTCTGTCTTTCTCTCTCTAAAATCGATAAATAAAATCTTAAAAAAAATACCCCTAATGGATGTTGTGAGGATTAGATTACATATTAAACCATGTAGGAAGCATTCCATATATACTGCTTAATAATAGCAACAATAATAAGGTTACTATCACTGATATTTCTACTATTCTAATAAATTTAGAATATTAGTTTAAATGATCTTCTGTAATAGAGCTGCTAAAATGAATTAAGACTTAGCTGGATTGAAATTTCATTCTTTTTGTCCATCCCCTTCAGGTGACAGTGAGCCATGAAATAACTAAAAGGTAGAGAGAAAGGTAGATATAAAATCTAGGTGATTTATTCTTATCCTGAACAGTAGTGTTATGACTTTGAAATTTAAAGCACTAGCATTTGCTGCTGTTCTCTGGAAATCCATATTTCAAATTTCTTAATCTTGACTACCTTTATAGCCTGTTTACCCTTTTGTTGTTAAAATAAGGTATTCCTTATTTCATAAAAATTCTTTTTAAAATTTTATTCTTTAAAGAAAATTCTAAATTTCTTACCTTTATTGCTGCATGTCTTTTTCAAAAAACAACTAAATTAATATGAGAGAATATTAGAAACAAAAAAACCCACAAAAATATATTTATTTTTATTTCTGCCATCATTTTTTTTTTTGACAGAGAGAGTCAAAGAGAGAGGGACAGATAGGGACAGACAGACAGGAAGGGAGAGATGAGAAGCATCAATTCTTCATTGTGGCACTTAGTTGTTCATTGATTGCTATCTCATATGTGCCTTGACTGGGGGGCTACAGCAGACCGAGTGACCCCTTGCTCAAGCCAGAGAGGCCCCGCTCAAGCTGAGGACCTCAAGGTTTTGAACCTGGGTCCTCCGCGTCCCAGTCCAACACTATCCACTGTGCCACCACCTTTTCAGGCATTGCCACTTTATTTATTTATTTATTTATATTTTTATTTTTTACAGGGACAGAGAGAGAGTCAGAGAGAGGGATAGATAGGGACAGACAGGAACGGAGAGAGGTGAGAAGCATCAATCATTAGTTTTTGTTCCCGTTGCGACACCTTAGTTGTTCATTGATTGCTTTCTCACATGTGCCTTGACCGCTGGCCTTCAGCAGACCGAGCAACCCCTTGCTGGAGCCAGTGACCTTGGATCCAAGCTTGCGAGCTTTTGCTCAAGCCAGATGGGCCCGTGCTCAAGCTGGCGACCTTGGGGTCCTGAACCTGGGACCTCCGCATCCCAGTTCGACACTCTATCCACTGCACCACCACCTGGCCAGGCAGGCATTGCCATTTTAATGATTGAGGGAACTCAGAGTTAAAATTTTAGCTTGACCATCCTGGCTGGTTAACTCTGTGAAGAGTGTTGGACATGCATAAAAGTTGCCTTTCGATTCCCATTCAGGGCACACACAGGAATAGCTCATTGTTCCTGACTCTTTTTCTCTCTCTCTCTCTACCTTCCTCTCTCTTTTTCTCTCTCTGTTCCCCTTTCTCTCTCTCACTAAAATCAATAAATCTTTTGTGAATGAATCAACATTAGACCTAAAAAACAATTTATTTTTTAGCTTGAGTAATGCCCTTTTGTGCCCCAGAGGAACTGCCAGCAACCCACCTTAGTGCCCCAAGGAACTACAAGCAATGTCTTTGTACTCCCAGGAGGTACTCCCACTGTGACTAATCTCTCCAGTCAACTTTGACTACATCTGATTAACTCTCCCTTGAAATCCCAGAGCCCTTCCTTACCCTTCCCTTCTCTTTATAAAGCCCATGGCTGGAGAAAGGGAGTTGAGATGATTTGGGAACGTCACCCCCATCTCCCTAGATTGCCAGCCATCTGAATAAAACACCCATAAAGATTCAATCACTGTCTCTGAACTGGTGACAAGCAGCACAAACTCGTATGTATTTTCCAGATTCGTTAACATCATAATGTGTTATATCTTATTTTCCCATTTAATGGCAGTATTAATATTTTAAAATAATTATAAAATCCTTTTAATGTTTTCTTTTGTCTTGGTATTTTAGTTTTATATTATTTCATAAGTACTTTTCATGTTTCTATTAGGTCATTATACTATCATTTATTTAACTCTTTCCCTGTTTTCTGGGATTTAGTTTATTCCTAGCAGTTCAACATTATTGGTAATAGCGCAGTGAAAAATTGTCTTTGTTGATCTGTAAAATGGAGATAATAACAATAATTACTATGGGGTGTTGTGGGGATTATGTAAGTGAGTAGATATCAAGTAAGCATGCTCCACCATGGCACTATTGCCATTTTGGGCCCGTTTAAGTCTTTGCTGTGGGAGCTGTCCTGGGAACTATAGATGTTTCACAGCGCCCCTGGCCTCTGCCCACTGGTTCTGACAAACAAAGGTGTCTCCAGACATTGCCAAGTGTATCTTAGGGGGGCAGCATTGCTCCCAGCTAAAATCGTTCCTAGTCGAGAATCTCTGATAAAAAACACAGAACAGCGTGGCTCTTGTTAGTACTATATAAATATTTGCTATTACTATTATGGCTGTTGGTATCATTCTTTATTTTAGTGACTTATTTCCGATAAGTTCCCAGTAGAATTTTAGGGACAAGAGGTTTAATTTTCGGGTTTATGACATGTATTCATAAACACTCTCTAGGAGTATGTGAAGCTTAATGCCGTCAGTTGTATATACGCATGTCAGTATCTTTGAGACCTAGCCAGTATTCAGTTGTGAGTACCACATATGGTTTTATTTTCAATTTTTGTAATGATCAGTCAAGAGAGGCATTTCCTATTGTTCTTTATTGTATAGCCAAATCTGAAGATTCAGTAATTGCCTCTGTGGGTTACCCTTTTACAGTTTTTTGCTTTGGTTTGTTTTTTGGCTGCTTGGTTATCTACCATTTGAAGTTGAAAAGCTAACCCCTCAATAACCAAGCCTGTATGAGATTTCTTTGCTTGACTTTAATAGCAGCCAAGCTGAACTTTGTTGAGGTCCTTCCAGATTGTTCTATTTTAGCCAAACAACCCTTTGCTGTTTCAGATTAAGAAACAGTAATTGATGATGTCTCATAATACAAGACTATTTAGGACTTAAATATAAGGTCGCGTCCTCTTTTTTTGAAGGATAATTTTGTGGAAAAGCACTCCACTTTGTATTTTGTGATACGGGTCACCTCATCAACATGGTTGCCTCTGATTTACCTGTTAGAAATCATTCCAATCCTAGCT
The DNA here is from genome assembly GCA_037038555.1 of Rhynchonycteris naso. Classification (NCBI taxonomy): domain Eukaryota; kingdom Metazoa; phylum Chordata; class Mammalia; order Chiroptera; family Emballonuridae; genus Rhynchonycteris; species Rhynchonycteris naso. Next base: position 292,681,381 of record CM072997.1, read on the forward strand.
ATAGCAGAGGCCCTACCCGGAGACCCTGCTTTTAGCACTTTAAGTGCTGGGGCACCTGCGTTCCTTTGCCTGAGGGTATTCTTTGTGGAAAAAAGCTCATACCCAGGTCAGGCAAAAAGTACCAACTTCCAGCAGCCCAAAGCCAGTGACCACTGTGGTATGGCCCCTAGCTCTCTTGCATCTCAATGAGCTAGCTACCTTTCAGATGCATGTTTTACACCAGTTCTCCAACGTCCCATTTGGATTTTGATTCAGTGGTGACTAGCTTCAAAATGACCTTTCCTTGGCCACCTTTCCTGTCTCACTTCTTCACACACACACCCCAAGTATTTTGTGACATCACCTCCAAAATAAACAGCTGATACTTGTCTCAGTGTTTGCTTCTGGGGCAAACCAAACTAAGATGTTAGCCAACTAACATCTTGACTTTTTACTTTGCCCTCGGTGAAAGAAGAGGAAAAATTGGACCAGGAGAAATCTTTTGAAGACCTGTATATATAGGAAAGGAGGTAAATTTAGTTTCCGTAATTCTCGAGACAATTTGCACAAGTAAGTACTCCAGTTATGCTGCGCACAGTGTCCCCAGGGAGAGTCTCTGGGCTGTACCGGGAGTTAGAGCCACTGCAGGATGACTGTTAGTGTCCTTGTCTACTGCGATTTTCTGCCTCCTTCCTTCACACCCCAGAGTGAGTCAGGGGCCTGCTGGAGTTTAGAGAGACTGGTTTTCAGTTTGTGGTTTTTCCAGATACAGACTGACTAATGTTAGGAAGAAAAAAAAATCCTCATTTATTGCTTTCCTAATTTTGTTCTGTTTTGAGATCATTATTAGTGCTATGGGAAAAAGGTTTAGCTGGTAGCTCCCCAGTTTGGCAGGCAGAGCAATATTAGTTTTAACTTCAGCCATAGTCCAGAGGGTTGCATTTGAGTTAAAAGCCATCCAGGAGCAGAGATAAGATCTGAGGGGTCTATTTCTGGATGCTAACAGGGGCTTACGAGGGACTGATCAGGGAACTGCTTTTTAAATTAAGGGTTGATTCCAAAAACTTTTGTCATTATTCTGCCACTTCCTAACTCATATTTAAAAAATGAAAACAGAGGCCAGTTACACAATATAATATACAGATGATGTATCATAGAATTGTACATTTGGAACCTATATAATCTTGTTAACCAATGTCACCCCAATAAATTGAGTAAAAAGCAAAGGCCGACCTATAATAATAATAGTCATGCAAACAAAGAAAATGAGTAAAATAAATAGAGTTGTAAATATTTGCTTTGTTAATTAAAAAACCCCCAGCTTGTTTAAGTTGATGTAACGTCAAATTTGGCTAGAATATTATAGTTAAATTTCTTTAAGCGGGTGAGGTCAGAATGCTGAGGTCCTCATGTGGGTGTCTCACGCCAGGGGTAGAAATTTCCATTTCAGGAAATCATGGAAAGAACCCTCCCAGGGAGGGTATGTGGTCAGCATGTACTTGGGCACCTGTCTCCCTCACGCCCCCTGCCATCTGCCCGTCGCCCAGCTGCTGTCCTTCACTGCTCCCTCTTTAGCCAGCAAACCTCCAAGAGCACTTGTCTTAGAGTCACAACCCTGTTCTGTTTGCTCTCCAGCAAAATGTTGAATGTCGTCTTTACAAAGCTGAGGTTATTACATGGTCTTCAGTGACTCTAGCTGGAAGTGAATATGACCCAGAGTGACCCAAAGTGCATGCTGGCCCACATAGGTTTCACATTTTCCATGTGAAAGTTCTTCCTTTGTTGTTTGTGATTAATAACCGAATAGGATATAAAGCCAAATGATTTCATTGTTGAACACAGACTCGAAGGTCATGAGAAAGTGCCTGTTCAAATTAAACTTTGCCAAGATGTGGTTAAAATGTCTGCATTAACACCTGGATAGTTTTTGAAACAAGGCAGAGAAAGAAAGCAAGAAAAAAAATGAACCGTCATTTTTTAAATGATATGAAAATTGATTTAAACTAGATCAAGTGATGTATTGGGTCCATAGGAAAGGATGGCCTATGAGGTTGCGTTTGCACTATGTGTAACACTTGACTGAATTTATTTTTATTTTTTAATTGATTTCAGCCTGCATTATTTATTGACCGCTGGGGAGTTCGTGGGTTTAACCTTTTATTGACATGCACTAGGTCAATGGAGAAAGCTGTAGCCCCTGAGAGGAGCTCACCGGAAACACTGAGTTAACACTTTAGAACAAAAGCGTGTTGAGGACACGCTTGCTGTGCACCAGGATGCTCAGATGAGTTTGTTGTGCCAAGAAATGTGGTAAAGAATTAGTTGTAGGTGAGCCTACTTTGTTAATAGCGGAATTTTTAAGTTTTTACGTATTTTATTGGTTTGCTCTTTGAAATAAGGTTTTGAATGAAGCTTCTCAGTACTTAGCACTCTGAATTTTATTATGCTTTCAACAGAATTTAATAGTCGCACAGTAGCTGAGGAAAATACAGCAGTCCTTTAGAAATACAGAGGCCAAGGCACAGGAAATGCAACATCTCACAGAACTGTATTTTGTGCTTATCTTCTCTTTGTGTGCATAATTTTTAGGCTTTTGAGTCAGAGGTTCGAAAAAGATTGGCTTCTAGTCTGTGCATCTTTACTTTTCCCACTTGAAGAAGAAACTGCCCCAGCGCTTAGTTAACGTGTCCATACGTATGTTCACTTGTATGGTGAAATGCCACAAGATCCAGCTGCTAGAACTTTAAGTCATAAGGGTAGACTCATTTTGAAAGCAACACCCTGAAAGTGTGGTTTCCCAAGACTGGTGCAGTGTGAAATGGTTGAAGGATGACTGGGCCTGGTTGGGTCCTGCTCCTCCTTGTGTTGTTATTGCTTGTTGCTTTCCAGCTGGGTCTTAAATTTCCTCTCCCAGGACAGGAGAGGCCCTAAGTCAACTGGTAGGAATTTGGTCGGGTGGTAGGAACAACTGCCAGTGGGTGGAGACACACGCTCCTCACTTAACAGTTCCCAATTGAATTTTCCCTGGCTTAGAGCACACAAACAAGGAAAACCCCCAAAGATAATTTTGTTGGAGTTGTATTATTCCTGTGAAGGAAGATGTTTTCTTACATGGCTAATTCTTAAATTCTTAATTTTTTTCCTGAATGATCAGGATTTCTCTCCCCCCCCCCCCCCAAGGATACATCAGGTTATTTCTTTGGTAATTCAGTAAATACGTATTTATTATATATTTATGGTGTTTAAGGAACTACGTAACAGAGGCCGGGGAATAAGACAGTTTCTTCCTTCAGGGAATTAAGAATCTTATTAAAAGGGAGATCAGCATGGCCATGCATGTATATAATATTATTACTCTGTAAACTCGCCAGATGGTTTGTTATAAGAACAGAATATCATGTGACTATAATAGGTGGGGGTGGGGTGGGTGTAGTTCTGGAGAAGGAAACTTATTTTTAAGGGTTTTTTTCTTTGTTTCTTTTAAAGACTATTTATTCATTTTAGAAAGGAGAGAAGGAGTAGAGAGAGAGAGAGAAGGGGGGAGGAGCAGGAAGCATCAACTCCCATATGTGCCTTGACTGGGCAATCTCAGGGTTCCGAACCAGTAACCTCAGCGCTCCAGGTCGAAGCTTTATACACTGGACCACCACAGTTCAGGCAGAGGAAACTCTTTCAAAAGGCTTCATAAAAGAAGATGCCATTTGATATGGGAACTGATGGGAGGCCTGGGCTGGAGGGCAATGTTGCAGGGCGAGGGCCCAGATCAGTGGGGGATGGACACAGGAAAGCATGCCGAATGCCAGGAACCCTGAAATGTATAGATGTTGAAGGCAGTGGGTGATGTTGGGGCAGTTCTGTATGTGAAGAATTTCACGATCCTAAGAAGTTAATCTTTCAGAGGTCTTCGGGATGTAAATAGGAGCTGGATAGTATAGGAGGCTTTTCTAATACGTCAAAGGAAGGATATTGAGGACCCGGGCATTGAGGGTGGTAGCTTGAGGGTATCTTGGTTCTGTTGAAGAATTAAATTGAGTTACGGCAAAGCTCACTTCATATTTAAGATTCTGCTGCCAAGAGCTGAGCTCATTCTTCTCTTGGCTGTAACTGTGACCAAAAGAACTTGTGTGTGAAAGATTCTTGCCTCTTGTATTTACAGGATCCGTTTCCAGTTCAGGAGCTGAGCTGAAATCTGTAGTTGTTCTTTGTGTGGATCCATTGTCTTTTTTTGTGTTTCTTCTTTTTTTTTTTCTCCACATCGTTTTCCCTTGAAACGTAACAGGAGGCTCTTATGCCAAATTCCACTGGGTCAGTGTGTGTGGGATTGTCCCTTGCCTCGGTCTGTTTGTAGGAGCCTATCTGTGCGTATTGACCAGTTCGGGCCAGAGGCTCGCTTAGCTGCAGTGGTGTTCTTTCTGCTTTGTGTTGCTGCTTCTGAGTTTACACTTCAGTTTGTGATTCACCAGCAGAGAGGAATGACTGAGATATGTTGTGGATGAATTGGTGTGATCATTTCCTGTTGATGCTGTAGTAAATTAGTGTCAGTTTGAATAATATTTAAAAGTTTTAGAATAATAATCATTAGAATACTTTTTGGGGAAAATATACATTTCTGAAACATTCAGGTTACTGTTAAAATTAAAGTAAGGTTTTGTCTTATACACATAGGTGTCAGTTTAATAACCTACCAGCTTAGACACTACCTAAATCTTTTGTTTTCCTATGATAAATTTGATTTGTTTTTATTTTCAAGGAGAAAGTTATCTTCAAGGGGACAGTTATACACTGGATATTTCCAACTGTTACTTCTTTTGGAGCCCCAAGAGAAAAAGTATAAAGATATTAAGTCCCTATATAAGGGGAAGTTTGTGTTTATTTTTTTATTTGAGAGAAAGAGAGAGAGAGAGAGAGAAAGAGAGGAAAAGACAGAGATGAGAAACATCAACTCATAGTTGTGGCACTTTAGTTGTTCATTACTTTTCTCATATGTGCCTTGACCAGGGGACCCCAGCCGAGCCAGTGACCCCTTGCTCAAACCAGTGACCTTTGGGATCAAGCCAAAGGGTCTATGGGGTCATGTCTATGATCCCAAACTCAAGCTGGTGAGCTTGCACTCAATGAGCCCATGCTCAAGCCAGCAACCTCGGGGCACTCTGAACCTGGGTCCCCTGGGTCCCTAGCATCTCAGGCCAACACTCTATCTATTGTGCCACTGCCTGGTCAGGCTTGTGTTTCTTTTATTAGCGATGATCCTTAGTGACCTAAGGATCGAAGTCTTATATGTTTGTTGCTGTTCTTCCTTTCCGTTCTTTATAAAGAGATATCATAGGGGCTGTTGGGATTATCACGTGGACACCTAAGATGGCCTACTGCTGAAAGCTTGTTTTTTTAGTTTCTTTATTCTGCAGTATGTAAAAGAAAGAAGGAAAACCCTGGGATATGACAAATAAGAATGACATTAAAATTGATGCTTAAATAATTATTAAAGGAATGAATGAAATAACTTGTTTATGTGGTTAGTTTTTATAGGGTGGATTCTCATTTTCTTTTGCTTTAAGAAAGGTTTTTGTGTTGTAGCTAAAGGAAAGAGAAACATATTTTTAACATTTAGAAATAAACACGATAAGCTTAGATATAAGAGTACCTCATTATCATCCTAAAAGTTACAAAGAAGGACCTGAGAAGATCCAATTACTATTCTTTCATGATATTGAAGGTGTCATTACTATGCTTGGCTTAAGGGGCTTTTGTTTTCTTATTTGATTCTTTAATTTCTATTTCAACCTTTCAAAAAATGAGACCTTATAGCCTGATCAGGTGGTGGTGCAGTGGATAGAGACTCGGACTGGGACGTGGCGGTTGCCAAGCTTAAGTGCGGGCTCATCTGGTTTGATCAAAGCTCAGCAGCTTTAGCTCAAGGTTGCTAGCTTGAGCAAGGGGTCACTCTTTCTGCTGTAGCCCCCTGGTCAAGGCACATATGAGAAAACAATCAATGAACAACTAAGGTGCCGCAATAAAGAATTGATGCTTCTCATCTCTCTCCCTTCCTGTGTATCTGTCCCTATCTGTCCCTCTCTCTGTCTCTTTCTGTCCCTGTCACACACACAAAAAAGAGAGACCTTATAATGTTCTTTTAAGATAATATTCTTAAACTTTTTGGGCTCAGATAATTATTTTAAAAATTAATAGAAACTATGGAATTTCTTCTCCATCAAAATCACATATGCAAGTACATAATTTTTTTATGACTTAAGTTTGTAAAATCACCAAAACATGCAAATATAGACAAAATGAGAACTTTGTTTATTTTACTCATATTTATTCATTCATTTTTATGGTTTTTAAGGGTTGTAGGATTATCTGAGAGAATGTACCCATGGTTGTTTTTATTAAACAACAATATTAGGTATACATGTTTAAAAAGTTAAATATTTTATTACATAAAAGTCATACCCTCTTTCCAGGGGAAAAATGCCCATCATTGGATGAAATTTTGTTTTGTTTGTGTGCATATTGCCTATTTTTAGTAAAGGTAAAATCATAAATTTACTAGAGACATATAGGTTTTTTCCCCTCGACTATTTGTGTTGGTTCCCTTTCCATGTCAGCATTGGTAGATCTAACATATCATTTTAAACACCCTTTCTTTAGCACGAACATGATTCTGTAGACAAACTAGAATTATTTGTAGATTACCTTTTGTATGTAATGTAGTTCATGGCAGAAATAAGAGGAGAATAAGAAATGACCGGTCAAAAGAACGTCTCAGCTGCTAAAACTCCGCTTTGTTCATCTTCTCAGAAAGTGGCATGTAGGGCTGAGGGAGGCATGCATTTTAAACACAGCCTGCTCTTGGCCAAGAAAGTGGCCTCCACCTAACAGAACACCCACTGTGATGAGTTACAATGTTTGAATCTCAGCAAAAATACCACTTGTATTCTGAATTCCTTTGTTTTAACTACATAACTCAGTAAGAAAGAAAGTTTCCTACAATTGAAAAGAATAGACACTGTTCAGAAGCCAACTTTTGCCTTTTAAGGCTGAATGTGCTTTATTTTAAGCCACTCTTTCTTCTCAAGAAGACTGGTATAAACAACAGGAGGGGCCTCTGGTATTTCTATGCAAAGCATCAGCAACTATTTATTTTCAAGTTAATTATTGTGTTCTAATTCCTGGTTATTTATTTAGTGTCTATTGCTATAGCACCTAACAAACTCAGTGTTTCTGACAGTACATGTTACTGAGGAGTGGAGGCAGCTGGCCTGGGCTGGAATCTCTGCTTCAACTCTTACTAGCTGTGAAACCCCAGACAAGTTTATTGACTATGTTTCCTCATCTGTAAAATGGTGGATATTCATAGTACTATCTCTTGATTCTTGTGAGAATTAAAATAAGATAATGCAAGTGAAAAGACAACCCAGAGACTGGGAAAAAGTGTTTGCAAATCGTATATCTGATAAAAAGCTCTAGTATCTAGAACATAGAAGGAATTCTTACAACTCACAATGAAAAGACAAGTATCCCAATTGAACTATGGGCAAAGATTTGAATAGACATTTCTACAAAGATACACAGATGGCTCATAGCTCATGAAAAAGATGTTCAACATCAATAGTTTTTAGGGAAGTGTACATCAAAACCAGAATGAGATTCCACTTGCACATCTGCTAGGATGGGTATAATAAAAAATAAGTGTTGACAAAGATGTGAAGAAATTAGAACCATCATACATTGTTGGTGGACATGTAACATAATGGGCACAGCAAGTGGCTTTGGAAAACAGTTTGGCAGTTCCTCAAAAAGTTGTGTTATCATGTAACCCTGCAATTACCCTGTATGTTACATGCCCAAGAGGACTGAAAACATATGTCCACAAAAAAATTTATATAGGGATGTTCATAGGAGCATTATTCATAATAGGCGAAAGTTGGGCACAACCAAAATTGATGAATGTGGTTCAACAAACTGTGGTCTCTCCCTAGAATGGAATATTATTCAGCTATAAAAAGAAATGCAGTATTGATACAAGGTACAACACACCTGAACTTTGAAAATACAATGCTAAGAGAAAGAAGCATGCTACCAAAGACCACATATCGTATGATTCTATTTATATGAAGTATCGAGGATAGGAAAATCCCATAGCAAGTAGATTAGTGGGTGCCTAGGGCTGGGAGGCAGGGAGGGAGTAGGGAACGACTGCTACAGGGAGGTACAGGGTTTTGTGGGTAATGAATGTGTTCTGGAATTAGATGGCGATGATCTTGCACAGCTTTGCAAATATACCCCAAACCACTGAATTGTACATTTTCAATTGATGGATTTTATGGCATGCGAATTATCTCCCAATTGACAAAAGATAAGATAACGCATAGGAATTGATACCGGGTCTTCGCGTGGTAAGGACTCCGGCATATTAGCTGCTTCTGCTACTATCATCATTATTATAAAAAAGACAATTGTGTATAATTTGGCTATATTATTTCTAGTTCTTTTCTTTAAATTACACAAGTACTAGTAATACAGTGCTTGAGAAGTGTTTTTAAAGATCTGTGTTTGCGAGCAGGTTTTGTGATGGAAAGCTTCTGGATCCTTGTGAGTGTGTGTGCTTTTTCCCATTTGCTGGCCCTGCATCTTCTTAGATAAAATAAAGCACTTCTTGGCATGTCATAGGACATTTATAGATTTTTTTTAAAACTCTATCTCATTTGATTTCTCTGATTGGACACACTCGGCTCCTTTAAAGGAGGGAAAGCAGAGAAACCAAGAATAGCAAAAACTAGAGAAATTTCTCAGTCTTAATGAAATTTCTTTTCAATGTTTGCCCTCCTGCAATTAAACAAATGTTTCTTCCCCTGGGCAGTAGCTACATAGTAGTACATACATTGTGCAAACATGACCAAACTTGTGTATAAAATGTGCATAAAATCGACTCTTTTCTTTCGTCAGTTAGTCAGTTATCTGGAATAACGTTTGGAGTGTGTTTGCTACATATTGTGCACCACATCCTAAACACAGACCTTTTTAGAACTATTGATAGATGAGGTTGGGGGCGTTTCACGGTTATAAGGATTAAATTGTATTTATGAGTGTATAAACTATAATAAATGATAGTTTATGTTAGAATGAATACTTTATTATGGCTAGGGAAATGAACATTATCTGCCTATTATAGGATATGACATTGATCAGAACTGTAACTTTCATATCTGGGTTTACTTCCTCAGGCTTCGATGGTGTTCTAGTTCCATTACTAGCAGTATCAAAACAAGGTCATTTGGTTCCCTTGTAGCTGGGCATCATGGTGACTTCTTTTACTTATTTATTTTTTCTTGCCAACCTCTTTGTTTGAATGTGTGACCTTGTTTGATTTGTCTTTGTTATAGATCTCCACCTCCTGTATGCTTTGCCTGGCTACTCATTTGCTTTGACCTTAGAGAAAGCATTACACTGACTTTTCTTTTTCTAGTGGGGACCCACCTGGTTGCCCTCCCAGGTGGATGCTTTGATCTTGCTTGCTGGTTGGAGCGTGTCCTTGATGGCCCTAAATGTTGCTTTCTTGTTTTCTAGTTCTTGTCTGGAGCTGCTTTGGGGCACCTCTCTTTTGTTCTAGTGCACAGGCTGGTTTCTGATAATTACCACCTTCTGCAGTCAGTTGAATGACACGCTTTTCCCCCCACAAAGGGTAGCAGGCTTTTTATAAAGTGTAGTATATTTAACATAAATATTAACATTAACATTTTATTTTGGAAAAAGTTTTTATGATTATTGTTTTGATACCCCGTATCATTCTTAATTGAATTTCTCTAAAACAGTTATTATATCTTAAGCATTTATATGATTTATTTTCTTTGCCTGTCACTGTTCAGAAAAAAATAGTTCAATCATTAAAGAATGATGTATTCAGTTGCCGTGGTGTCTGTGATTAAATTCTTTTGTCAAAATTTCACATTTACTTAAGTGAAAAATTTACCACAGTAAAAATTGTCTGGTTTTATTACTTGGTTTATAAAGTAAATAAGTCATAGTTAATATTAATAATGTACTCTGAGCTACCATAAGAAATATATTTATATACCTATTTGTCACAATGAGTGGAATGACCAAAGCTTTAGTGTTTCAAATTCAATGACAATTACAAAGTAACATTTACTTCTCTGTGTGCAAGTACATAATAGATTATACAATGTGCGCATATGTATAATTGAGTTTATTATATTCTGTCACTGCTTACTCACATAAATCTATTAGGTAAAATGTGTGCCGTTCACCAGAGCTTGGCACAAGTGTGTGTTTATGCATAAAGCTGTGTGATCGTGGAACCAAGTCCGGATACTGGACCGAGGTCCGTGAGTATGAATGCAGGTGGAAAGGTGATGCATGCTTTATATTTATTTCCACCGCGAGTGCCGTGCACAGTTCCTTTCTGGTTCGTTGCTACCAACCCTACTGGGGGCTGTTCCGTGTGTGTGGCTTTGCCTCATAATCTACACTGTCTGTTCCCAGCCCCACTTTGTCTCTGGTTACAAGTCAGAGCAGTCATTACCGGAAGTGAATGACTGGCCATTGTTGCTTCCTCTGTGCCTCAGTCTACCCCTTTCTAGTATTTCTTGCTTCTCCCACCTGCAGGTATCTGATTTCTTCATCAAAAAATAAGCTTATGCACCGTTGTGATCCTCCTGCCTTTAGAAATCAGCCGAGCTGTGGGCAGGGCCATGATTATTCATCGGAACTCTCAACACCAGGATAAAATGTTCCTATTTAGATGAATCAGGGCTCAATTTAGTTTTTTAATGAGCTCTGGAATTGCTTTTTTGGCCTGCCTTTAGGGACTATTTTTATACCAGTGGCTCTTCTTTTTAATGTTTCTAGAAGGCAAATTTTCATTCTTTGTCAATAAAAAAAGATCTTTAAACATGTTGAAAAAAGAAAATGAGAAAGAAAATCAGTGAGGTCCTCTTGGTGATTTTAAAATTTTGCAGAAAAGGCCAGAATATAACAGAATCAAGTTCTTTTTACTGTCGTGAAAAAGGTAGAAGTCTCGATCGCATAATGTTTTATGCACCGTGTGTTTAGATTTAATGAACCATTAAATAAACTCATTTAATAATTATTTAATTAACAATCTGTATTGGGAACTGCATATACTATAGGGAGCAAAGTCGACATTTTTTTGCCCTGATGCATTTATACGAATTAATATGTAAGTACTAAGGGCCAAAGAAAAGAAAACAAGAAGCTTTGAGGAATTAGAGAAGTCCAGAAGTCTATTCTGAAGAAAAGATGTTTAAAATTAGACCCGAAATAGACACAGGAATTGAGCTGAGGGAGAAGGGGGTGAAAAATACCCCAGGCAGACATAGCAGCATGAGCAAATATCCTGGGTCGGGTAAGCCTCTGAGTTACTCGAAGGCCTGTGAAGCTGGAGCTGTGGAGAACGAGGAGAACACTGCAAAGTAAGGCTTGGTGTAGGTAGGTAAAGGTCAGATGCATTGGAGGTTTGCAAAGGCAAAGGTTTGAAACAATTTCATTGTTTCAAAGTTTATGGTCCAGCTGGCTACCATTTTGAATGTGGATTAAAATGAAACAAAAACAGCAATTAGGAGGCAATGTCAGGTTGTGGCTTTAGGTTAGTAGATTCCAAACAAGAGGTGATGGCAGCTTCGACTGGGGGAAGACTAGGAGATGAAAAGTTGTGGATGGATTCAAGGTCTATTTAGGGATTGGAACTAATAAAAGTTGGCGATAGATTGTGGTATTAGATTGCAGAATGCCAGGGCCCTAGCATGAGCAAGTAAATGGATTTAGTTTCTGTGTACTGAATTAAAAAGACTGGAGACAGAACTGATTTGGAAGAAGACCAACAGTTCAGTACTAGACGTCTTAAGTTTGAAAGGAGGCTGTGAGATATCTCAGTGGAGATGTCCCATAGGTAGTTGGATACATGCTTTGGAATGTATCTCTTGTATATACCAAGTACTCCAACATTTAGCAGTTCAAAGCAACAAATATTTATTACCTCATGAAGTTTCCTGGAGCAGGAATTTGGGAGTAGCTTTACTAGGGACTTCGGCCAGGGTCTCTTATGAGGTTACAGTCAAGGTATTGGCCAGGACTGGAGTCATTGAAAAGCTTGACTGAAGTTGGAGGGTCTGATTCCATGACAGCTAATGCATATGGCTTTTGGCAGAAGGCTTCAGTTTCTTCCTGACTGTTGGTGGTGGGAAGGCCATAGTTCCTCACCACATGGACCTTTCCACAGGGTTGCTTGAGTGTCTTCATGACACGGCAGCTGGTTCCTAGAGCAAGTGGTCGGAGAGAGCACAAGGAGGAATCTGGAATGCCTTCTACATTGTCTCATAAGTCCCACATCATCAGCCCTGCCACATTCTATCTGTTAGAAGCGAGTTACCAAATCCAGCCTACATTAACGGGGAGGGGAATTAATTCTATCTCTTGAATGGTGCACTACCAGGTAATCTGGGAGCATGTTTTAAAACCGTTACTCATGATCTGGTAATTTAGTAGAGAGGTTTGGGTTGGAAGTACAACATTGGGAAATCTGCGCATAGGTGGTATTTGAAGCTATGAGAATGGATTGGAGACTACTTAGTAAGAGCAAACGTATTGCGATGAAGTTCAGGACTGATCTCTTAGAAGAATCTGACATTTACAGGACCTGCTGTGGAGGAGTAGAGGAGAAGGAGGAAACAATCTGAGAGAGACGGAAGGAGCCTTTTGAGAGTCAGGGAGTGGTCTATTGTGTGACAGATGGCTGAGATGTCTATCTGACTTTCACTTTTAAACATTTGTCCTTTTAAATGAATGAATGAATAACTGAATGAGTAAATAAATGAGTCATGTACAAAATTTTAACTCAAGTATGTTTATTACAGAAATGCTTATAAAATTAAAAACAGGAAACAGCATTTAAGAATGTACAATAACAGGATGATATTGGTATATAAATTATTGAAGGTTCAGTCAATGAAATACCTCTGAAACTTTAAAAATGACATAGTAAAAGAGTATATACATTAATAGAAACATACTCCTGATATATTTTAAGTAAAAGCTATAAAATGCCATGTATTTTCTTTTTCATTCAGTTTTTTTTGTAACAAACATAAAAAATAAAGACAGACCAAATGTTTAGGAGTATGGACACAAACGTGTTAATGGTGATTATCTCTGAGTGGGGGAAACTGCAATTTAAATTTTCTTGCTTTTGCTTATCTAAACCTTCCTAAATTCACGTGGGCTGATTTCATGATGAATGCTTTCAAATGTCTTCCCAAAGCAAAGCTAATAATTACAATAGTACTTAAACCAATGATAACTTAAAACATGTAGTACCAGACTTGGCTCCGCACTTCCTGGCAGCTGAAACAAAGTGACACAGTGAGTGAATGAAGTACCAATATGGAGGAGAAAGAAGAACTCTGATTTGTCAAGACAGCCTGCCTTATCCTGGTGCCCAAAGTGAGAGGAGGCAGTGTACATTATTGCCCTGTAAAGCAGTTTCACATAACCTACAGAGATTTTCTTAAATCTCAGTGAAAACAGAGAGCATACTTTGAAATATAGGTCCTATGAAGGCAATTGTGCGGGCAGAGGGTGGGATCCTGTGTGGCTTAGGCATATGGGCTTTCTGATGATTTGATATAACCAGTGGTGACTTGAAAATACAGTGCTTAACATTTTCTCAGTCCAGGGTTCCCCAACAGGTCAGCATGACTGGTCACGCTCCTCACTGAAGAGCGTTTATGCCAGGTGAATCTGTTAATTTATATCAGGCAAACAATAGATTGTCTGGAAGTTCCACCCAGCATCCTTTTGTATTCTGTTGGCTAAAACTGACCCATATGGTTAATCCCTTGTTGCAAGGGGAGGTGAACATTATAACTGGCCACTTGTTTCAAAGAAAATGAGATTAGACTAGTCAGAAAGAAGGGGGGAAAGAGTGATTGTGTGGGTAACCGGAAGTATCTACCACAAAGAGTTTGAACAGATATTTCCTTCTTGAGTAAGAGGTCTAGAGACAGTCATAATGAAAACAATTCTGATTCTAGAATTTAGAATACCTGTATTTATATTCCAAAAGAATGATATGTTGAAAATAAGAGTTCTAAAAAAGAAAATTGGAACTTAGTGAAGTTTACCCCTTTGTCTTGCTGGAGTATGTATGAACTGAGACATACTAAATATCTCTTTTTAAAAATCAAGTTGAAATGGAAGTGAAAAATGTTTATTGTTTGTGCTCTTTTTTTTCCTTAAAAATTTTTTTTTTTAATTTTTGGTAAGTTACACATAACAAAATTTACTACGGTACCATTTTTAAGTGAACAGGTCAGTGGTGTTAAGCGCATTTACATTGTTTTGCAACCCTCCCTACCATCCATTTCTATAACTTTTCCCATCTTTCAAAATGGAAACTGTCCCTATTAAGCAATAACTACTGATTCTCCTCTCTTCCTAAACTGTGTCAACCATCATTCTCTTTTCTATCCCTGTCAATTTGACTACTCTAGGTACCTCATATAAATAGAGTTGTATACTCTTTGTCTTTTCCTGTGACTGACTTACTTTACTTAGCAAATAGCCTCAAGATTCATCCATGTTGTAGCAGGTGTCAGAATTTTCTTCCTTTTTCAAGGCTGAATGACAGTCCATGTTTTGCTTATTCACCCTTCGATGAGTACTTGGGCTGCTTCCACTGCTTTGAACATGGGTGTGCAAATATTTCTTCAAGATCCTGCTTTCAATTCTTTGGGATATATTATTTCTTGTGCTTTTTATGCCCACAGTCAGGTTTGCTGACTTACCCTTGTCCTGAGAGAAGTGCTAAAGTTTTGAAGAAAGATATCTATCCAAATCTTTTCTTTTGATTCATTGTGTTGCTCACTTTAAGAAAAATTTGTTATCAGGGATTATATTTTATATAGTGTAGGATCATGGAAGGGAGAAAGTGATTGCAGTGTTCTCAGAAGATGCTGGACTTTGAGTTGCTGCAATGAGAAAAGACCTTCAGCCCTGGCTGGTAGGCTCAGCGGTAGAGTGTCGGCCTGGCGTGTGGAAGTCCCAGGTTCAATTCCCGGCCAGGGCACACAGGAGAAGTGCCTATTTGCTTCTCCACCCTTCCCCCTCTCCTTTCTCTCTCTCTCTCTCTTCTCCTTCCACAGCCAAAACTCAATTGGAGCAAAGTTGGCCTTGGCGCTAAGGATGGCTTCATGGCCTCCACCTCAGGTGCTAGAATGGCTCTGGTTGCAATGGAGCAACGCCCCAGATGGGCAGAGCACTGCCTCCTAGTGGGCTTGCCGAGTTATTTTTCTCTCTCCCTTTTCCATCCATACCAGTCAGGCAAATGCAGGAGTCTGTCTGCTTCCCTGCTTCTCACTTCAGGAAAAACACAAACAAACAAACAAGAAGGACCTTAATTTTTAGAGTGTCATTTAGAAGGAAACAGGAAAGAAGACAGACCATAATCCTTCCTCTTCAAAGCTAGTAACATGAGTTACTTTCCAAGATTCTGGTCTCTTACTGAAGAAATGATTTAACAGTGACTGAAGTCCAGTGAAGGAAACCTAAGTCCTGGAGTGAATACAGTTGGCATTTTTATAAAACTGACTAAAATGATTAAGACTCTTCAGACTAAAATGATGAAAGTAGAGAGACAATATAATTACTGGCTATAAAAGCATTTATTTCAGAAGAGCAAATATGAACTTGTTCTTCTAATTTTCAACTAAATTAATTACTAAATTAATCTTTAACCAAGTTAAGTTAGTCTGGGAGTTTTGATGTTTAAAAGAGGGACATTTAAGACAATAAAAGAAAGAATAATTTTATGCAGAAGATAATTACGAAGTTTGCAATACCCAGAGACTAAATATATAAATTTTCAAAATGGCAAAAGTCAGACCCATAGATGACTATTAAAGATGGTGCTGATTTGAGGCAAGATCACAATTTTAAGCAGTTAGAGGACAAATAATCATAGAGGATAATCTTAGCATGTTGAAGAGTGGCTTGAATATGAGGTTTCTTGTATTTTTGTTAACATTGTAGATTTTTCTCTCTCCCTTTTCCATCCACACTTAAAAAAAGTTTTCAATGAAAAGTATTAATACTCATGTGAATGTTTTACATCAGTGTTAGTCAACCTGGTCCCTACCGCCCACTAGTGGGCATTCCAGCTTTCATGGTGGGTGGTAGCAGAGCAGCCGAAGTATAAATAAAAAGATAGACTTAACTATATAGTAAGTTGTTTTATAAAGATTTATTCTGCCAAACTTAGCGAAAATCCAACATAAAGTACTTGGTAAGTAATTATTATTATATGTTTTAACTTGCTGTAACTCTGCTTTATAAATTTTATAAAGTAAAGTTACTTCCCTACTTTATAAATCACCATTACTGTGGAACCAGTGGGCGGTTAGAAAATTTTACTACTAACAGAGATACAAAAGAGGGCGGTAGGTATAAAAAGGTTGACTACCTCTGTTTTACATACTCATGTAAATTGAAAATGAGAGTGTATACATTTTTCAACATGAGACTATATATTTAAATTATTTTACTCATTAGCTTTCAGTTTATATACTTTTAAGCAAAGAGTGTTGTACTTCATGAACCACTCTCTTAACTGTGAGGTCCATGGGAAGCAACCTTTACCCCTGAGTTTTTCAAGGGGAAACATAGTGTTCCTTTCTGGCTTGTTTTTCCTGCTTATTATAAATATTTATATTGGACAAAGGATGACATTTTAATGAACTTGAAATTTTAAAAATTCAGTTATTAAAATAACTCTCTTTTAAAAATTATCTTACATCTTTTTTTTTTAACTTGTCATGGCTCAATATTTTAACATTAAAATAGAGGAAAAAATTTAAAAGTACTTCTAAATTACTCTATTTTTTATTTTAAAAATTACAGTTATAGTGGATGTTATTTCATTAAAGTATATAATAAAGAATAGATACTTTTTATTTTCCCCAGATTTATGTTCATATTCTTTCTTTTTTAAAAATTATTTTATTTATTGACTTTAGTAAGGGAGAAATTGGGGGAGGGGGAGAGAAAGGAACATCAATCTGTTTCTGTATGTGCCCTGACCCAGGATTGAACCAGCAACCTTTGTGTTTTGGGAAGATACTCTAACCAACTGGGCTACCTGGCCAAAACGTATGTTCATTTTCTTTCTTTATTTTTGGCGTGTGTGATGGAGACAGAGAAAGAGAGAGAGAGAGACAGATAGGGACAGACAGATAGGAAGGGAGAGAGATGGGAAGCATTAATTCTTTGTTGCAGCTCCTTAGTTATTCATTGATTCCTTTCTCATATGTGCTTTGACCAGGGGGCTACATCAGACCAAGTGACCCCATGCTCAAGCCAGTGACCTTGGGCTCAAGCTGGTGAGTTGTGCTCAAACCAGATAATCCTGCGCTCAAGCCGGTGACCTCGGGGTTTCAAACCTGGGTCCTCTGTGTCTCAGTTCGACACTGTATCCACTGCACCACCGCCTGGTCAGGCTATGTTCATTTTCTTAAAGTGAGTAAGATATTAGGCTCTTGAGAAAGTTTCAGTAGCTTGGTGCAATCCATTGTCAGTAACTTTTAGTTTCACATTAATCATCTATTTTTGTCTTCCCTTCTTAATTGATTAGAACCATGATAATTTTACCTGGAAATGCTTGAATTTATTGCAAATGGTGTATTTTAAATGATGCACCTTCCTCTTCAACAGTGTTTGGCAGTAAATAGACTAGAAGATAGGAAGAGATGGACCCAGATAGGTACTGTTCTTTTTCATCTCACTAATTATGTCGTCAGGCTGAAATGGAAAACTCATTTGAAAAAGCAGATACAAGTAAATGCAATTTAACCTGGCGAGTTTAATTTTTAGAACTATCCGACCTTAACTGCATCTGGTTGAGGAACATGGCTCCTGATGATGTTCTCTCACCCATCCTGTGGGGTTTGGCCCCATCAGAGAGCCCTTCTCCTACATTGAGTGTTGGTGGCCCACTCTCTCCCTCCCTCCAAGGCCCTCCCTGTCTGCAGGTAAGGACAGGCAATGCGCAAGTCTCCCTTATTCTCACCACCCTCTCCAAGGCAGGCAGACAGCAGACCTTTCTCAGTCCAGTTTAGTTTTTGAGCTGCCAAATTATCTTCCCTTTCTACTTGTTCATATCAAAGTGGAGAAAAAAACCTCATCTTTTGCAGGATGGGTGCTTTAAAGAAAAAAGTGGTACAGAAGTATTATATATTGATTATAAAAATTAGAATATATAACTAATAAAAATAGAATAGAAGACTCTTCTTTGGGTCTGCTTAGAAATAAACAGTACTAATAAACATCTCTTATTTTTCCAGTCATATATGTGCTCACTGTATAAATACATTGTATACTCTTCAGTAACCAGTGTTTTTATTCATTAATTATTGAGAAATCCTTTTATGTCTTTATTATTCCTTATAATATCATTTTAACAGTTGTATTTATATATGAAAATATACGTTTAAACAGCCTCCATGGATGGACATTTTGATTGTTTATAATTTTTTGCAATTATGAAGAGTACAATGAAGAACATACTTTTAAATATATATGAATTATTTCCTGAGGATAAATTTTCAGAATTTTAGAGTTAATGGTTATATAATTTAAAAATATTTTTATTTAAAATATTGACCTAAAGAAAAAGAAAATATCATTAGTTTTCAAAATATTAAATGTGTTGAATTTATACTTTTTGAATGTATTGGTTAAGTAACATTACTAATATTAATTATACCTCTTTTTTAATGTAGCTACAAGAAATTTAAAAATCATGTATGTTTTGCTTTATATGTCTACTGGACAGTGCTGTTTCAGAAAGAGGATTTAGTTAAAGGATTTAATCAGCATCAGGTAACTAGATTTCTCCTAGCCAGTGGCTGATCTCAAGGCCTTAAGGGATCTAGCCTCCTAGTGTCACTAGGTTTTTATTTTGTTTAATCAGTGATGGGGCATGTCTATAAAGTATTTTGGCCAATTCATATTCATTGAATAACACTAAATTCTCCAGTGGGAGAATATTCCTAATCTTTTAATTATGCAAATAATTCTCAAGTCATATTAAAAGCACGTTTCTCACA
Source organism: Rhynchonycteris naso (assembly GCA_037038555.1). Taxonomy (NCBI): domain Eukaryota; kingdom Metazoa; phylum Chordata; class Mammalia; order Chiroptera; family Emballonuridae; genus Rhynchonycteris; species Rhynchonycteris naso. The sequence continues at coordinate 292,700,496 of CM072997.1, forward strand.
TTTGCCAAGTTACTTAGCAATGTCTCTGGTGTTAGTGGTGACAATGACAGCTGATGTCTTTGTAGCGGCCCCCTCTGGAGTTTAACCTTTCTAATTAAACTACAGCGCACCTTCTCTGTATTATTCTCCTGTGTTGGGACGACTCTGAGCCCCTAGAGTGGTTTGCATGCTGGAATACATGTATCGCCCTGTGGCCAGCTTTTCCAGAGGTTAAGGAATGTGAGGAGGCTTCCTTAGGTACCTGCCGTCTCCTTTCCCACCTCTCCATTCAAATTCCCCTCCACTTTACCATAGAAAGGAACACCTCTCACCCTCCCAGATCTCACTGCATTACAGTCCTGTTAGGCACCCAAAAGGGGACAATTTAAGGATGCCAAACAAAGAACAGTCCTTAAAGAATTATTAAAATTGTTCGTGTCTTACTGCATCTAGGACAAGGCTTTGTGCCTGTCATCTTCATCCATTCATCCATCCATCCATCCATCCATCCATCCATCCATCCATCCCATCCATTAATCTATCCACCTTAGAATGAGAATACTGAAGCGAGCTCTTGTCCTACAGATACATATGAACATGGTTTTTAAGTAGAAAACTAAAATCAGACTTTCTTTGTTAGAAATTGTCTGATTTAGCTGACCAATTTGACAGTAAGGACTAGTTTTGTCAATTAGGTGATAGAAAAGACACTTTTCTATTAATCAAGGAGCTAAATTTGCATCTCCTTAACAGTATGCTCGAAATTATATTTTCTTACCCATTTAAATTTACCATAAATATTAGTCCTCAACTTAAAAATGTACATGGGAATTCTTTTAGAGCAGGGGTGCTCAATACTTGATCGTGATCTACTGGTCTATATCGCGAAGGAAGTGTAGGTAGATCACATGACATTAAAAAGACATTTTTCTTTTCGTTGCTGCTGTGACACCATAGTTAGTTGTTCATTGATTGCTTTCTCACATGTGCCTTGATCGTGGGGACCAAGCAACCTCCTGCTGGAGCCAGGGACCTAGGGTTCAAGCTGATGAGCTTTTGCTCAAGTCAGATGGGCCCATGCTCAAGCTGGTGAGCTCGGGGTCTCGAACCTGGGTCTTCCGCATCCCAGTCCGATGCTCTATCCACTGCGCCACCGTCTTGTCAGGTGAAAAGTATTTGTCTTTTGATTGGCATATAGGGTTGCCAATCTGACGTCTGAACTTTTGACGCCCTACGCATGTGTGTTAAACCGCGCTAACTTGTTCAGTTACATTGCTGCGTAGTTAGCCTTCAATTTATTTAAACTAAATACAACAAAGGATATAAAAATGAGTGCCGTAGCTGGTCCGAGTAAGAAGCCTAAAACCTACCACTTTCATACAGAATGGGAGGGGATTTTTTTCACTATGTCATATTCTAAGTGCGTTTGCCTCATCCGTCTGTGTGCCATTGCTATTCCAAAGAAGGAAAATGTGGAGCGGCTTTTTCGGACTGTTCATAAAAACTATGACATTGACTTTCCTCCGAAAAGAGAGCTGAGAAGGAGAAAGGTGAAAGAAGAATACACAATATTAAATAGTAATAATAGTAACTTAAATAATGATAATATAGAAGAAATAATTTTATGTTTTGCATTTTTATTGTAGGTAGATCATTTTGACTTGGTCATCTTATAAGTAGCTCGCAAGCTGAATAAGTGTGGGCACCCCTGCCTTAGAGGTTCTTGAACATAAAATGTTTGAAGCCTCTGATTTAAACTAACATAAATATAACATTACCCTTTCTACATTGAAATCTTTTCAAGTCTATTTTAGACATCATACAGGAAATTTCAAGAAGAGAAAGAAAAGGTGCAAAAAGATATTTGAGAAAAGAAATAATAGAGAGAAAGCAATCAATGAACAACTAAGGAGCTGCAACAAAGAATTGATGCTTCTCATCTCTCTCACTCTCTGTCCGTTCCTAACTCTCTCTCTCTCTCTGTATCTCTCGCAGGAAAAAAAAACAACAAACAAATAGTATAAAGAGACTCCAGTGATGCCTGGATTGCTGTTGGGTGACAAGGACTGGTACAGTCAGGCAGGCTTTATGGCTAAGAATTCCAAAATGGTGACCTTGCCAAGATGTTGAAAAAGAATATTCAGGGAGGCAAGGTGGAAAGAGGTTTGGATATTCAAAAAAGTGATGCAGGTGGAGAAAGAAAATGGGTGCTGAATGAAAAGGGGAGAGAAGGATGGAAAGATTCTCATGTTCAATGAGTCTGCAAATGTTGGGGTATAGTCAATGCGGCTGGTAGTTCTGTTTGCAGGAATATTCATTCTGGCCTCTAAGGGTGTCTATACTTTTGCAAGGGTCTAATCTTGATGAGCTGGAAATACTTTTCTTTGATCTTTGAGTTGCTTGAGATCACATTGTTCTTAGGGCTACATGGGGACTCTCCTGCTTACTAGAATTGAAAGTCAGCCCTCCTTGTTTTCATATGGGTTGATGCTGTCTGGGTCTCTATCTGTCTCAAGGGCCCTGACACAAAGAGAACTAAATTCAAGTAGTCCCAAGGAGGGAGCTGAACTGTATTGCCACACTTTTCAATTCACTGGAGTTGTTGGCTTCAGAAGGTTATCGCTGGTGTCTACAATACCCCTTCATTCAGTCTATATATATTTTCATCTGAGTGTGATGACCCAAAGTTGTTTTTATAGGAGACACATGGTATGCAGTTAAAGATTTTCTACATCAGCTTGATAGCCAATAATAGCATTCCTACATAGGAGTGCAGGGAGCTATTTGGGGACTGAAAATGCTTTTTTTCTATCTTGATATTTTTCTATAAGATTTTCTGTTTGAGAATTACTACTTCTTGGATATTTTTATTCTTTTATCATATGGATTTATGATAAGAGTAAAAAAGGAACTTAAAAGAATCTCTTAGATTTCTCATAATATGGGGGGGGGGAATAAAGCAAACTCAGAAAAAACACTGTGAATATTTAGTGGTTTTGAAAATACATGCTTTTTTTTGTTATTTTGGAAAGTAGAACTTGTCATGACAAAGTCTGAAGTCAGATCACTGGAATGTTTTCTATATTAAAAAAAAAATCATTGCCCATTCCCATGAAAAGTCATTGTATGAGTTTGATACATCTAGAGATATATGTTTATGAAAGAGTCACTACTTTTTGAGAGTTTCCGTAGACAGCATGTAGAACATAATACATCTTTATGTAACAAGAATGAAGTGAGAAATCACATCTCCCAGAAGTTTTATTTAATAAGTCTAACTTTTGTCAATAACTGAAACAGATGAAGTTTCCATTGGCTTTTCATGACAGTGACTCATCATTCTTATGACTGACTCATTCAGTTCCTCCTAAATAACCTCTCCTTGTTTGGTGACATTTCAGCTGATTTTAATAAAACTCTTTTGCCCCAGGACAAAAGTACAAAGTGAAGTATGTAAAGTTTATAATTTCTATTCCCATAAATTGAGTTCTTGTTGTTTTGCATTTGCAACACATATACTATGATTAATAATCAAGATGTTAAGAGTTGTAATAAGATGTTTACAAAGAAGTTTCAAACAATACCAGATGCCTATACATCTTACAGATATTTTCAAGTTACATTTAGCATTTCTAGAAAGTGCAAGTGGGAACACAGGTTCTTTTGTATTCCTATGCAATTGTTTAAAAAAACTGGAGGAGCTCGTCAAGGAGAAAATAAGTAAGAGGTAAGTAAGCTCTAAAATTAGAGCATGGCCAGAAGTTAATGGCGATATCTAATTTGGAAAGTAATTCTTTGGGGAGCAGAGTAATTGTTCCACAGCATTATGTAGGTTAAATGTAAACGTGCTATCTCTACACCTTAGCTACTTTGGGGCATTAGGCTGTTGAACTTGGACTAGTTCGATGTCTTTAGGATATCTCAAAGCTTGGGTTTTCTTGCATTTTCAAAACTCAGTCTTATTGTTAGCATCGTTAGTGATAAGAGAAATGCAAATCCAAACCACGACATACTATTTTAAACCTCCTAGGATGGCTATAATAACAATAGCAATAATAATAATAGAAAAGTGAAGTGTTAGCAAGAATATGGAGAAATTGAAACCTATGTACATTGCTGGTGAGAGTGTAAAGTGGTGCAACCCCACTACAGAGAACAGTTTGGCAGTTTCTCAAAAACTGAAATATAGAATTGCCATATGACCCAACAATTCCATTTCTGAGTATAATATATGCAGAGGAACCGAAAGTAAGTACTCGAATAGATAGATACTAATATGCCAGTTTTAATTGCAGCATTATTTACAGTAGCCAAAAGGTAGAAACAACCCAAGGGTCCATCAACTGATGAATGAATAAATAAAATGTGGCATTTATATACAACAGATTATTTATTCAGTCATAAAAAGAAATGGAATTTTGACACACATGTTACAATATGAACGAGTCTTGAACACATTATGCTAAATGAAATTAGCTAGATGCAAGAAGACAGGTATCATGTGACTACATTGACATGAGCTATCTAGGTGAAGCAAATACTTAGTGAGAGAAAGGTTAGAGGTTACCAGAACTGGGGAAATGGGAATGGAAGAATTATTGTGCAATGGTCTATATAGAGTTTCTGTTCGGGTGGATGAGGAAGTTGTTGAAACAGATATTACACAATACTGAGAATGTAATTAATGGCACGGAACTATACACTTTAATATGGTTGTAATGACAAATTTATGTAATATATTTTTACCATAATTTAAGACGTTAATAATGTAAAATACCATGAAAACCATTGAATTTCAAACTTTAAATGGCTGAATAGTGTGATATGTGAGTTATATCTGAATACTGATGTTTAAGAAAAAGTTTTGGGAGCTAGAGGAGTATTAGATAAAGAGTCATGGATCCTGACTTGATTTATGGTACCAACTAACTTCATGTTGTGGGTAAGTTTCTGATGTTTCTGGTCTCAGGTTGATCAGATGCCTTTTTATTTACCTTCCTGCTCTTATACACTGTGATTCTGTGAAAGTAAGGTGGGCAGTTCTGGTGGGTTAAGTTGGTTCTCAGGTGGAATATTTTCATTCAATGCTGAGAACATGGAAATTCGCTAGCCAGTCAAGGTGGGCTGCAGACTTTGTGGAACCCAGGGCTCCGTAATCATAATGAATTTGGGAACAGAGTGGATGGGTCATGCTAGCAGAGTATGTGTTTGTTTAAATAGGTTGATTTTCAAGGAGTCTCTATTTTCTTACAAGAATATTCTTTGGAGCATATATTTCTAACTTCATGCTTTTGATCCTTTTTATGGGTATCAACTGTTTTCATTGACATTGGTTTAGGATAGTTGTTCTTAACCTAGGGTCTCAGGGGTTCGGAGAAGCCTCTGCTGTGGAGGCCAGAATAAAGTAATACCGTAATTTGTTGTGAGTTCATGCACTTTGTTGGTTTTGTTCTTTGAGCAAGGTGATATTCATGCACAGCTCAGTTTGTGCACCAGTAAAGAAACATATACCTATGTCTTGAATGTGGAAAAAAAATCATATTTTATTTATCACTAAAGAAGGGTTTGGTGAATGCGCATATGAAACTGATGGGTTCGGTACCTCAAAAAAGGTTAAGAACCACTGGTTTAGAATAACTGTCTTGACATTACGTATTACAGCCCTCTGTGTTTGCTCATAGAATTATGAGAAAATTATGTTTTTATTAATATGCTCTTTCTTTTATTATTTAGTCTGAGCCTGAAATGGAGGGGGTATTATTTGATTATGTCTTAATCTGTCTAGAATGCCCTTCTTCCCATTTTTGCACGTACCAGACTTCATCCATCCTCTTGATAACATGATAAATGCCCACCTCCCCATGAAACTCCTTTTGACCTTCTCTTTCTTGGATGTGCATTGAACACAGGATTAGGCGTTGGTAAGATATGGTTTGGTTTATAACTCTGCTACTTCCTCCATTGGTGACCTGGGAGATTCATTTAACTTTTGTCCCTGGGTCTTAGCTTCTCAGTTGAAAAGTGGAGTTGTTTTCCTTGTCTGTCCGTCGCCACTTTTCCTGAAGAGACCGTCAACTTCTTTGTACAGAGTGAAGCAAAAGTCTATTTAATTTAAAAATATTTTTTAAAAAAGATTTTACTTACTGATTTTAGAGAGAGCAAGAGAGAGAGGGAGTAAGGTTGTAATTCCTTCACTTTAGTTATTCATTGATTGCTTCTTGTATGTGCCTTGACTGAACAAAGCTCAGGATTTCAAACAGGTAACTTCAGCATTCCAGGTCAGTGGTCTATGCACTGCGCCATCACAGGCCTGGCCAAAAGTCTATTTTACATGCAGTTTTTAGCTTTAATTATTACAAATTGTAAATGCAAGAAACTTCAAAAATATCATATAAAATGTTATTTCAATTTCTTATTCATGTAAGTACTTTAACAATTCTGAAAAGCACATTTTTGATTTTAAGTTTTTATCCCCATTTCCACTGAGAATGTCAGATTTTTAAAACAAAGTCAGGAGTTTAAGCACTTTTCTTGTCTTTATTTCTTAGTCTACATATTTATAGTATTTTATAGGTTATTACCTAATATGTTTTTGTGGGAAATTTTAATACATATTGTTTGAATAAATGAAGTGGGGTTTTTCAAAAATGAACAAATTGTATATTACAAAGCAGGAGAGAATAATGACATGCCTAAGCCGTAGTAGTAAATTTATTTGGGGGTTGATTCACATACAGTACCTAGAAAAAGAAGTAGGGATATGGTCTGAAATGCTTTCATTGATTCTGAAATCATCTCTCCTTGCTTATGAAAAACTGGCTTTCTAGGTTGTGTTAAATTTCACAAAAGAGGCTTCCATGAAGTCAATCGGAGTTTGAAATCATCTCAACAAGACATTTCTTTTTTGGTCCTAAATTCTAAAGACTTCTTTTCTGAATAGTTGCATTTTATGGAACTCAAGTTATTGCCAGCCAATTGGACACTCTTCATTTGTTTTGAGAAATACACTGAGGGTCATGCTTTCTCTCTAATTGTAGAGTTTTAATGGTGGTGTGCATATTCTTGACACTTGTGTGTTTCCATAGGGGATACAACTAATTCCTCAGCCCTATTTCCAGTTGAAAGCTGAAACTGAGATTTGTCACTAAGTTCTGCTAAAGGATTTTTTGATATGCGTTTGAGCTGGTGAAGTGAAATAAATTTCAAACTAGTTTCTTTGAAGATTTATCAAGCAGTTTTGTTGATACTTTTTGCTTCATTTCTTTTAGCCATCACAGAAATAAAATTCCAGGCTAGGCAGCAGCCAGGACCCTGGATCTGCGTGAACATGTCAAAAACATTTTAAGAAGAGCAAAATATTTAGAGGAAGAATTTGGAAAATCAGCCTTAAGGGATTTAACACATTTTTCTTCTCCTTATTCAGTCCCGTGTTTGTCCTCCTAACGAAGAAAGGTCATTAATGGATAAGATTTACTGAGTAAGAAAAGGCTTTCAGAAACGAAATGTTTTCCTAAAATTCAAATCTAAAGAAAGCACATGTTTGGATACCCGAAACAATATATTTGGACTGTAAATTATATTCACTCATTTAATGCATGCATAAATAATATAGTTATATGTGAGTTAACGAATTGGCTTGATAATGGAGAGTTAAATGAATTGAGACCACTGAAGTTCTGTATAAATTTCTAGGAAGGCACAATAATTGATCAAAATAACATGACTTAGCCTGACCAGGTGGTGGTGCAGTGGATAGAGTGTCGGACTGGGATGCGGAAGACCCAGGTTCCAGACCCCGAGGTCGCCATCTTGAGCACGGGTCCATCTGGCTTGAGCAAAAGCTCTCCAGCTTGGACCCAAGGCAGCTGGCTCAAGCAAGGGGTTGCCGGGTCTGCTGAAGGCTCGCGGTCAAGGCACATGTGAGAAAGCAATCAATGAACAACTGTGGTGTCGCAACGGCATAGATGATGCTTCTCATCTCTCTCCATTCCTGTCTATCTGTCCCTATCTATCCCTCTCTCTGACTCTCTCTCTCTGTCCCTGAAAAAAAAAAAAATAGCATGACTTAGATTTTGAGATGTTCTGCAACTACTTTGCTAGCACATTTTTACCTCCCTGATGCAGAGACCTGGGCCAAGGTCGTAATTACTGTTGTGTGTAGGATGTTTCTATACTAGTCAGTGTTCCAAATTTGTTGTATTTTTAATCTCATAATTGAAAAGCCACAGGCTAATTCCTGTACTTTTACTGAATTCCTACGTGACAGAAAGTAAGGTGTGTGTGTGTGTGTGTGTGTGTGTGTGTGTGTCTGAAAAAAGGGTAATGTGAACTCGAGGCTTATTGAAATATGAACCCTTTCCCCCCTCCCTTTAACTGTACCAAGAAAATTAACATAAAGGGTTTTTTTTTGGTTTTTTTTTTACAGGGACAGAGAGAGGGATAGATAGGGACAGACAGACAGGAGTTTTTATGAATTTTGGATTATTTTTGAAATATTTGGGTTTGATTATATTTTACAAGCAGTACTTTATTTTTTATCAGTTACTTTGACTTATATTCAGACTTTGATTTGACTCAAAGATCAAAGACTATTATAGCAACATTACCATTACCTTATTAGTTTCCATAAACATCTCTGTATGGTGATAATCTATTTTTAAAATGTGATTTTGTTGTATATATGATAAAATGGAAAGATCTTTTTTACCATTTGATAAGGTGATAGGTACCTTATTCCACTCTATACATGTAGAGGACCCTATATAGTATTAAATAATTTAATATGTTTTTGAAAGTAAGAAGGCTAAATACCTAGAGATAGAGGTTAAGAAATAAAATAAAATGCAGTAATATTTATTCCCTAAAATTTTTTCAATTTTCATAGTCACACATTCTTAAATTGTGCAAATGTTATGAAACTAACAGAATTTAGTATTTATGACATATATATTTGTTCATAACGTTAAAGAATAATAGATATGGCAATATTTACAAAAATACATCTTTTTAGATAGTGAGACAAATAATTGGATTTTCTAAGTGGTCTGAACACAGATTTTAGTGTGATATTCATATTGGTGGGCTGATAGAGTGCTCCCTGAAGGCTAACGTGTCTGGTTGCCTTCTATTCTGGATATAATCTGAGCTTTGCCCCTCTCGGGTGTGATGTCGAGCCTGGGACGTTCAAAGTGTGTAAGCAAATGCTTTAGGTTAATAAATGGCTTATAGATGGCATTGATCAGATGGCACAAAGCCTGCAATCGGGGCTGATGCTGACAGCATTGTCCTTTCTAGAAGAAAGTCCTCCTCTTAGCACAAGTAACATCAAGAATTTCTTAGAGAGCAGTTTTGTTTTTAACCCACTTGTCCCCTTAGTGTCCTGGAGCCAGTCTCCGATTACCTTTACAGATCTGTAGAAGTACACTCTTTTCTGAAGCTGCTGCTATATTTATTCCAGGAATGGCCTTTTAGTTACAAACTCTCCTTCCAGAAGAGTAGGACCAAAAGATACCACAGGCATGAGGAAGCGTCAGGGGTGAACTTCTCGTTGTGCTGTTAGAGATGAATGAGAAGGTCCAGGTGGGAGGCAGCCCGTTCAGACTGGTGCATGGAGGGCAGAGCACACTTATAATTATTTTGCTGTTATTGTGTGTGGGGCAGCCCGGTGGTACAGACAGTAGTGGAACAAGTAGTGTGTTTACTGCATTTTCCCATGTATAAGACACACCCTAATTTTGGAGCCTGGAATTTGAAAAAGAAATGTATTACATAAAGTTATTGAATTCAAGTTTTACTCATCATAAAATTCATACAACTCTTTATCACTGTCAAAACTCTCATCCATTAGCTTGTCCTCATCTGTTTCTGATGACGAATCACTGTCTTCAGCGATGAGTGCAAAAGCAAGCACAAAAAAGCTGGAAATGCAAGTAAAAAAATCTACTCCCACTGTATAAGATGCACCCAGTTTCAGACCCAAATTTTTCAAAAAAGGGTATGTCTTATACAGGGCGAAATATGGTATACTCTGGACCACAGCCTTCTGCGCTGTTCCAAGTGCTCCTTAGGTATAGCCTTCAGAACTACTTAGAGATGGTCAACAGGCAGCTTTGTAGGACTTACCCAACAATGCCTCTTGTTGGTTGTCTTAGAGAATTGGTGAGGATATGATTAGAAGTAGCAGAAAGGGTAAAATGCGTGTTTATTTGCCTTGATCACACATATACTACAATAACAACAATACAAGAACAACAAAGAACTGACCATCGCCAACTCTTTGCCAAGTGTTTTCCACTTGTATTCACCAATCCTCACAGTGTCCTAAGAGCTGAGTGTTATTTATGCACATTTCACTAATGAGAACTCAGAGGCTAGGTGCTTTTATAATGACTTACCCTTGGCCACAGGCTAGTAGATTGGGATATGGTCTCTTAGTTTCTAAATCCCTTTAGTTTCTTTGTTAAACCCCCCTGCGCCCTCATAGCCAATTAAACGTCTTTGCCCATCTTTAAGAAGTTCAGGGTGCATTAAATTTTGAAGGCCAATTTTCATTTGTTGTGCCTTGAAAATAAATGTGTGGCCATTTAAAAAAGTGGCTTATAAGATTTCTCTACTTGTAAAATACTCGGATAGTTTTTATAGAACAAGATCATTAAAACCTTGCCATGTCATTCTTACTACCAGAAAGCAGGGTGTGGAATTGACTATAAGCCTTATACTATACTTCATTAAACGTTAAGCTAGTTTTGGTTCTGGAAGGTATTACACTTACAGGAAAAGGAGGGCAATTGTGAATTTCTTAGTTTTTAATGGTATCTTCAAGTTTTGCTTTGAACATGCTAACATTTTTAGAATGTTGCAATTTTCCTTAAACAAAATACAAGTCTGTGTTGAATATAATAGTTCAAAGGTAAGGTCCTGATTCTATCCTACAAATGTAGATTTACATACAGGCTGGTGGCATTATACTGAGGCTCAGGGTGAAGAGCCAAGTCCCCTGGGAAAGGTGCCTGAGCCCTCCTCTGCTACAAGCGTTAGCAGTTTTCATAAATGCTGATGTCGTTAGCTATCACATTCTTCATTAGCTGTGCATCCTTGTGTCTCAGGAAGTCTACGAATAGGTCCACTTAAACTCTCCAGGATAGAGATGATCTTGTTTAGCAGCCTTACTAAAGGTACAGTATCTCATACTTTTCTCTCCTTTTTCCTTTTCCCTCTCACAGATGAACACAATGATGTGCAGAAGAAAACCTTTACCAAATGGATAAATGCTCGCTTTTCAAAGGTAAGCAAGACTTTCAACAACTTTCTGATGGGTCAATTGCTTCATTCTGATTGGTGGAGTTTGGCTGGATGTCCCATCAATTTTCCCCATGCAATGTGACTAATGTGACTATCAGATCCATTTATTCTCTTCTATATTAGGTCAAAATGGACATTCTGGTGAAAATAGTTCAGAGTGTAATCGGCTCTTATTTTTTACCCGGCAGTCTCTGGATACCAAGCTGACAGTTGGCTGCATTAGACTCTGTGAATCCTGGGTTCATTTAGGAAATGAACATATCATTGGGAAAATTTTGTGTTCACGTAGCTAAAAAGATGATTTCACTTTTCCTGGTTGAAATCAAATTGTTATGACTGAGGCAGCTGTTCTGCTCTGTGCAGAAAAGTTTAGGGATTTTTATCCTGATGGGGGTAGCTAATCATGTTTATTTGCCATGTTGTTCTTTTCCTGTGAACTTCTTCACTTCTTTCCTCAAAGATCTGTTCTTTCCCAGTATTGCTTACCACTTGGATTATAATCAAGGTTTTGGTTTACATTTTTCTAAGGGGCAGGGTAAGCTGAACAGAGGAATTGGAACTGTTGTTTTCAAACTAGTCCCAACAGTGTTTCCACTGGTTATTGAACTGGTTTCCACATGGTGTCAGTAGGTCATCCAGAGGCTGCTGAATTTTGTCCTCTGATTCTGAGATGGAAGGAAATATTTCCAGTTAATGGATTATAGGAGGACACTACAGCAGAATGAAAAATAAGTATTTCTCAGAGAGACACCATTATGGTATTTTAAATAGTATGAAAACTATTTTAATTGAATTGCTTTCCAAATTTTTCTGGTTGAGAAGGTTGCAAAGGTCAGGAAAGTGAACATTGGTATTTCTTTGAAGCAAAATGAGAAGGTTTTAAGGTTGCTTTGAATAGCATTGAGGTTCAAAAATTGCTCCACATTCCAATATTTAGAGTTGATTATTTAATTGCGATGTATTTATGGGTTTTGCAGGTTTTTGTTGAGGGACATTTTATCTTGCCTCTGAAAATGTAAGGAATGTGAAAACTGTCTGACTGAAAGGTCAAGAATATAGACATGCTTGCAGACATAGGAAGTTTTTTTTTTTTGGAAAATTTTAATTTGTTTTATTAAAGATACACAGGTAGCATCTGGGTGCTTTGGATTTCCAGTATTACCAGAATAGATTATTTTATGAATTTGATATTTAAAATTCTACATTTATAATGTGAATGTTATTTTATAGTATTAAAACAGGGGCTTTAAATCCCATATAAATTATTTGTTTCAGGAGGCTTATAATTATTGTCAAGACAAGGAAAAGGCCAGGTAATGTTATCGTTTTTAGTAAAATTTACAGTTACGTAAACTGACACAGAAGCAAAAAAATAAAAATAAACTGCTTTATTTGGAGAAACGGTATCCAAAGGAGAGAGCTGATCCTGGAAACATTTTCTTTTAGATTTCCTCTAGTAAGAAATCAGAGTCCAAAAGGGAATTTGGATTAGTCTAGAACAAATTTATCAAAGAAATTATGAATATATGGATATAGTGACGTGGGGGACTCATGGCAATAACACTAAGTTCATATATATACAATGTGTCCATAAAGTCATGGTGCACTTTTGACCGTGTGACCGGTCAAAAATGCACCATGCCTATATGGACACACTGTGTTTATTTATTTATAGTTTTTTTCTTTTTCTGCTGTCTGTCTTAAGTTCATAAGTAAGACTGCATCTACACTGGTGATCAGGAAAGGGTCAGGGATAGACTGGGAGATTTATGTCCGTAGACTCCTTCCATAGCCTAGCTTCCACTGCACTGGAGTAAGGTTATATTTGAGCATGGTGTCACTAGATCATCGAGGGGCTAGAACAACAAAAACAAATCCCGTTGAAGGGGATGAGTTGTGTGTCATTCCTGTTTTTTCCATGTCCTTTGGTATATTGTGGTGGAGTCTAAAATAGAATTATTGATTGAGTGTGCTGCTTCTCTGTGGTGTGAGTCCTTCTAGGGAAGCAGGGCCTTATGTGGTAAGAAATCCAACAGGCTCTGATGACATCTTCTGCCATTTATGAATTTGCTTTAAATTCCTTCCCTGGACATTTCAAACTCCTTGGCCTTCTCCCTAACCAAATTCTTCTACTTCTTGATTCCGTACCATACATGTTCAGTGTTGTCCCTGTCTCTCTATCTTTGCAGATACCATCTTTTGCCAACGCACCTTATCTGACTTGGGAAAATTGTGAAAGACTTTAAAATGGGCAACCAAGATTAGTAGGAGCCCCAACAGCTCATCCATCAGAGTTATCTGCTTTCCCTTATCTCTGGGTTGCTTTATAACACTGGGAGGCGTAGACAACAGATAACCACGCAAATGATACTGATTCATAAAATCCTAAAGAAGCTGGGAATGCAATTGATGATTGCCCTTGGATAGGCCTGTTTTTCCATCTATTATCAATTTATTTCAGCTTTCCTTTATATAAATATATGGCTTTTTGAATTCTCCTTTGAACCAATTTTAACCCCTTACTGGTTCCCTTATTAGTTAATGAAGTCTTTGACACATGTTAATATTGCGTTTGTATGAGATCCACAACTTCACTCTTTTAAAAAAAATTGTCTCTGAACACATGGACTGCTGGAGTAATTTGCCAGCTGGTTCTTCCTTTCCATGCTTCATCCCCTTCCTGCCCCTTTCTATAGAGTAGCTGGAGGGATCATAAAGTGTAAGCCAACTTACCTCTTTCTTCTCAGTAAAATCTTTCAATGGCTGCCCATCATTAGTACTTGGCTTTTAAGACCCTAAATAGTTATCCCCTCCCCCAATTTAATCCTAATTTCATTTTACTGTACTCTTGCCCACTAATTATGCTCTTGCCACATTGTCTGTGCCCCCTACCACATGGGTCTTCCCCGTGGCTTTTGCACAAGCGCCTTCCTCCAATGGCTCCTCTTCCTTGTCTGACCTCCAATGTCACTTACTCAAGGACGCCTTCTCTGAGTTCCTAGAGTAGGGCAGGTATGCTCTATGCTCTTGAGTGTTATTCTTTGAAGCACTAATCATAATTATAATTTAAATAATTGTATCTGAAAGTCTTTATCACTCCTTTCCTGGACAGTGGTATGTTCCATAGTTGCAGGGTTGTCAGTTTGGTTCACTGGGACACCTTCTGGCAGTTAGCAAGCACTCAATATGTATTAATAGACTTAACACATGAATGACAATGACCGAAATATACATTTAAGTGCCTAATGCTATATATTCATCAGCCACTTAGAAGGGGTTTATTGGAAAGAAATAGGAGTGTAGAAATGAGAGCATAAACTGTGTTATTTCATCGATATGAGTACATCAGGGCCTTTGCTTATTTATGCACAAAACAACCCAATCCAACTGTTCAAAGTTTTCATATTTACTTGGCTTCTTGGAATTGTGCTGCAAAGATCATTAAATCATGATTTGGATTTAACATGTATCATTCCCTTGTTTACTGGGTAGGATTCTTCAAATAGGATCTACCTATAAATTCACAAGGAAGAAAATGAGATTTAAAACATAAAATCAGCTTTATCCATTCCTTGATGAGGGATTTGAGAAGAGCTTAAGCATTCTGGATAATATGGCTCTAAAACCATATTTTGATTTTTATATGTGTGGGAGCTAAGACAGCATTCACTTTAAATATATATTCTTTTTGCTGTGAGTCCTTGTTAATATCTCACAGAGTACACATGCTTTGGAGTCTGGGTATCCTGAGAAGTCACACAGTACGGAAAAACTTGTGGTTGTTGGATTTAGAAAAGTTATGTCAAGCTCAGAAGAAAATGATTGCCTAAAGGAGCTAAGAGTTAGGAAATTAAACACTTACTTCTTCCTGGGTATGCCGCTCATTTATTTATGACCTCTGGCAAAATATTAGCCAATTTCTTCAGGTTGCTTAGTTTTTATTCCTCTCGCTATGAGACACACTCAATCATAATTACTTGCCTCATATTGCTAAGAAACAGACAGGCATTATTGTGAAACATTATGGAAGATTATAATTATTTAAGAATGCTCAACTAAAACCCTATCAGGTACCCTTACTTGTGGTATCTCTGGTCTGTGCTATACATATATTTTAAAACAGAAATGCAACTATAAAAACATTGGCTCAGTAAGCCCACTTCATTCTGTTGTCTGGTGGGTAAAGCATGAGTGGTTTTTTCCCGTCTAATTTGAAGAGCCTTTGGCTTGTTAAAGGGCTGGTCTCCTGGGGGAGGCAGCGAGAACCTTCTTGCTCCACCGTTGGGAAATGAGTTCTGACTTTAAGCCTGCATTTTCTTGGAGGACTTTCCGAGGCTCTCATCTGGTCCAGCTGAGATGTACAAATTGCCGAAGCTCTTCTATCAGTTTGGTGAGGCGAGTCTCAGACAAGGTTAAACACAGAAAGGATAGTTAGAGAATATGCAAACCTAAAAATGCTGAACTTATTTAGTTTGGGCAGATAGGCACTTTGCCCCTCTCCAAGGTAAAGGTGAGCCAAAATTTCATTTAGTTACTATTCCAAACTCAAAATGTAAATTGATAGAACATACAGGTAATAGGTGAAATCTGGAATATTATTTTTTCTCTTTTTTTATAAATTCCAATGGGAAGAGCTATTTGAAAGTGTTTCTTTTGCACAGTGGGACATTGCTTTTAGTGTCCTCTCGTTTTCTCCTTTTTTGTGTTAGAAGTCGATGCTTGGCTCTGGCCGGTTGGCTAAGTGATAGAGCATTAGCCCAGTGTGTGGATATCCCTGGTTTGATTCTTGGTCAGGACACACAGGAGAAGTGACCACCTGCTTCTCTATGACTCCTACTCTCTTCTCTCTCTCTTCCCCTTCTGCAGCCATGGCCCAAGAGGTTCAAGTGCATTGGCCAGGTGCTGAGGATGGCTCTATGGAACCTCCCCCTCAGGTGCTAAAAATAGCTCTGTTGTAAGCATGACCCCAGATGGGCAGAGCATTAGTCCCAGATAGGATTGCAGGGTGGATCCCAGTTGGGGCGCATGCTGGAACCTGCCTCTCTATCACCCCTCCTCTCACTTGGAAAAGAAGAAGAAGAATAAAAGAAGTCAGTGGTCACTAAAATAGAAGTAGAACAAGATATGTAGCCTCTTTTTAGTGTTGTGAAGCAGACGGCACAGGCTTTTTGTGTGGTGATAAATAGCATTTCTAGCAGAGATACGAGCTTTAGGGTTGCACACTGGGTATACCATTGGTTTATTTTCATGAATATATGTATGGCAAATCAACTAACTGTTTTAGGAGCCATAATCGTTCAAGTGGTTCCTTAAGAAGTTTAGTTTTATGTCTATTCACCAGTACCTCTCAAAGGCAAACTAAAATGCATTCCATATTCCTGAACTACTCCTATCTTGAGGAACTTCCTTCTTAAACATCCCCACTGCTTTGCCAGTTGTGCATATATGCAATGCGCCGTATTGTCCACTGAGTCTACTGGCAGTTCTCGTCTCCTGTGCAAGTGGAGTTGGGGTTTATTCAGCTGACAACCCTTGCCTAGCCGTTTGTCTATGGAGTCCACAAGTTGCCCGGCCTCTGGAGGTCGGGTGTGTGAACCCCACATAGGTTCTTATCATTCCAGTTTAATGAACCCTATCTCAGTGACTTTGCTTACCAAAATCAAGGTAAAAATTTAGTTACTTTTTATGTGACTCCTGCTGCTCTGAAAGACATTATTTGATCTAGCTTGTGTTCTACAGTGTGCTGTAATTTTTACACTCATGGAGTCATTACACACGAATATGTACACATTCATTGATTGGATGCCTATGTGAACACTGCACACGTCATTGCTCTGTAGGTCATGTGGTATTAGTGTGATCACTGGAGACATTTGTTTCTTTTGTTACCCTCTTTGAAATTTCTTTTTTCTTTTTACTTCTTTAAAATAACAAAACCCTTGCAAAAAAATTACTCAAAAGAGAGTGAGATTATAAAACTTAGAATATGTTATCAGATGTTGGGGCATAATTTTTCAATTGATCAGGGGCATTACATTAACCTCAAATTAATCTGAGAATAATGCAAATACAATATGGTATATATAATATATATGTATGTATATATAGAGATGTCATAAACTGGGGGATGGTAATTGAATTGCATAGATTGCCTTGAATCCTGTTTTAAAAATAGAGCATAAATAGCAGAATAGCCAAATAGTGTCAAAAGGCTCAAATTTATTATTTGTTTGTAAGATATCATCATTCGACATGTTAGTTGTGAAACCATTTAAAAACTTATCTTTGTACTTTTTATCATATGTAGTTATAACTTGAATACTTATCATGGGATTGGGTAAATCATATCTCAAGTTCTGTCTCTGCACTGGTTCTGTTAGTTGGTACAGGTTCAGCAGAACCCAGCTAGTTCACAAGTCCTCCTTAACGTGCTTACCATGCTCTGTTGCTGCTGGTTGTGTTTATATCTGATTAGATCCTGAGTCCTTTGAAGGCAAGACCTACATTTGCCAGCCTGGTTGGTTAATGTCACATTGCACCTCTCAGATGTGGCATTGATCACTCTTTCAAATGGAAAGCTCAAACTCCAGTCCACCTCTATTGTTGATAGTAAAAATTAGCTCTTCACCCTTTTAAGAATTTAGAACTGTACTTTCTAAATTTTATTTTCTTATTTACTCTTTTACAGACTTTTTTTTCTATTACTATTACAACTGCTGTTACTGAAAAACTTGACCTATGATGGAAATAATTATGGTTTGGGAGTATTGAAGGGGGAGGTGAATTGTAGAGTTTCAAGTTAGAGAGAGGGCAAGGACCAGATCACAGAGGATTCTTTGTTTGAAGTTTGGATTATTTTGGCCTATAATGGGAATCTATTATATGTTCAGGTTAAAAAATAAGATGTGGCATGATGTGATCTTCACCTTAAAATTAGACTTATTCTGGCTCTGATGAAAAAGAAATCAGTTAGCCTGGTACTGGAGGCATGGCCTGGAGTAATTGATGGCGAGGAGAATGTATTTTTGGGAGTAGAAATGAGAGGTGGGGTGTAAGAGAAAGAGAAGTAATCTGGCATGACTCCTTTGTTTTTTGGGCTGAGCAGGTATAGTGACTTGCTGGTATTTTTGTATTCGGTCATAATCCTTAGTCTGTGGATGGTGTGTGTGTGTGTGTGTGTGTGTGTGTGTGTGTGCGCGCGCGCGCGCGTGCGCGTGTGCGACAGAGCTTGAGTCCTCAGAGGACGCACTGTTGATTAATCTTATACTTCACCAGTATGTGGTTATGTTCTATGCAGAGATTGCTAATCAGCCACTCTCTGTGATCTGGAATCCCTGTAAACAAGATGTATGTGGCTGGCACAGTGTTTTAGGAAATTACAAACATCAGGAGATGATATATACACATTCAGATTTCCAGCTTCTATTAAAAAACCTGAAGTCCTAGCGAATTCCCATATGGCCACCAGTAGCTGGGACTGAACACCAACTTTCTCCCCGAGGCTTTAGAACTCGCTGCTTCTCTAGGTGTGATGGGCCGTCAGCCTCCCTTCCTGCCGTTGTACCATCACATGTACACGTCATGTGTATATGCTGACCTGCCCTCCCGCAGACCCTGGCTTCTCCGCAGGCGTCATAATGACAGCTTGCTCCTGCCCTCTGACACTTTTAAAGACAGAAGCTTCAGTGTCACAGCTGCAGGTATTAATGCTGGTCCCGCTTCTCAAAGTGGTGGTGTAAGAACTGATCTCAGAGAGTGCAGAGAAGTTTAGGGGAGAAAGGGGATGAGAAGAGGGGTCCACCAGAACTGCTCACCTTCTGTCTTCTGGGCTTAAATACCGTGTTGCCTTTTTGATTTTTTTTTTTTTAAGATTAAATGTGACCCAAGGCTTATCTGCCCTCCAAGTTTAAGATTGTGCATTTGTATTACTTTGTGTTTACTGGAAAACTATGGAAACCCTCTCTAGTGAATGGGGAGGGTGACCTGAACTTGGCATTTATGCTGGGCCAGGCACAAAGGAGGTTTTCACCAAATATTTGTCTGATTAAATTATCTTAACTCTATTCTCTCTGTCAGAGAAGTCGCTGCAAATATGTCTTTGCAGAGAATTAAAAATCTAAATAAGAGGTTAACTGTCAGGAAATTTTTTTTATTATTATTAAACAGTGACATCTGACATTTCCAAACTGTTTCCCAGGGTGGAGCTCGTGTTCAGTCCGTGCTACAAAAGCACCAGATATGTGGGAAAGTTGCGTGCTGAGAAATGTGGTCCCCACTTCAGGTTCATCTCACTGGGACATACATATGTCTTGCTACCCTCTTTGGGAGGTCATTAAATATACCTCCCTCTGTTTCCCTCCCCCTTCTGCTGATTATTTCCTTTCCTGGGTGTGACAGTCCGTGCCCTCATAATTTCATACCCAGTTTAGCACAGACTTTGAGAACATGGATTTAGAACCGAGTTTTGTGGTGTCAGAACCTGGTCCTGACTCCTAAATGGCATGTCACCTCTATGTCTCGGTTTCCTGACAGTAAAATACCACTATTAAGGGACAAATAATACAAGTAAAGTAAATAACACATCGGAATCTCCAAAAATCTCTTAGAATGTATTTAAGTGACTACTACTGCTATGTTGAAGAGCATTTCCCATCTCTGCTCTCTGTTCTGCTCTGGCCCACGAGCTAAGAATGGTTTGTACACTTTTAAATGGTTGCAAAAAAATCAAAAGAAGAATATTATTTCGTGACAGATGAGCATTATATGGAATTCACATTTCAGAGTCCACAAATACGGTTTTATTGGAACGCGGCCGTCGTTCCGCCCGGCTTGATTATATAGTGTCTGTGGCTGCTTTCACATTACAACAGGGCGGAGTAGTTTCAGTTGAGACCGACCACCTGGCCGGCAGCACTTAACCTGAGTCCTCTCCGGCTGGACTTTTACAAAAACAGTGTTCCGACCCTGCTTCAGGGCACATGCCACTGAGTCACCACACCCACGGGTGTTACGCTCCCCGTTGTAGGTAGAACGTGCGGTGTGGCCAGGCTGCTTCTCTCCCTCCGGAGCTGGGCCATCCCTAGATTTTATTTGTCAGGGGTATGTAGTCTTTTGTATTGGTTTGCCGTATGTGTGATGAGCATGGCTGTGTTTTTTTTGGTGTAATTTTGAACCATGGTCTTGGATTTGTGTGAGCCCCGGTACCTTCCTTCACTCTGGCGGGGAGGGGATGCACAGGCTGTGTTTCCTCCCCTTTGGCCGTTCTGCAGGTGCTCATGACCCATCTGAGGGGACCAGATGGGCATACACACTGATGGCACCATCACTGGGGGTGGGGTGGGACAGTGTTCAGAGAAGGGAACGCAGCACAAAACATTTCTTATTGATTGCCATCAGTATTTATCTGAAACGTTGAGACAAAATAAAGAAAGAATTATTATTACTGTAGGTTTTTGTTTGCAAAGAAAATAAAGCCATCGGTTCCCCTTGCAAGAGTGAGTGACTTCTAGAAACACCGAACTGTGTCTCAGTCATCTTTGTTTCAACAGAATGCTCCACAGGGAACCTGTCTCAGAATTTGTTGCTCAGTATACGAATGAATGAACTGGATGGGAAAGAGATGAAAAGAGTGCCCCGTCCAGAAAAGTTAATGCTACCTCTTAATTAATGTCCCCTACCTCACTGCTGAGTGGATGTGGAGCCTAAGGAATCAGCAAACTCACTACTGAATTACGCTGTCCCATGGTGCACACCTAAAGCCCAGGTGTTCTTCTATTAGCACACTCATTGTTTTTGAATGGGATGTCTCTCTTCCTGTCGCCAGTGAGGGAACTCAGGATCTGGAAGGTCTTTACAAATGAATTGACACTACGGTGCCCTCAGGTCCAACCAGCTTTTCCATTCCTTCCTGGGATGAAGATGTGTTTGTTTGTTTTATCTATCTTCCCAGACATTGTGGAAAAGTGATGGCACCTTTATGACAGTAGAAATATGAAAGTTATGTTTGTGAGATGAATGATTATATATCCACTATTTATTGAATATCTGTCATCTTAGCTTTTAATAGATGAGCAAATAGACACAGAGAGGCCAAGTAACTTGCCCAAAGTTACATGGCAGGTAAGAAACTTTTCTTTTCTACAGTGAAGTTATCATCAGACATTTGTAATTCGTTGCAATATGGACAAATGCTTACATGTACTTTATTTTATATTATGCTGTCTTATACTATTTTGTTTGTAAATGAGTAGTGACTTTGAGAAGGGTGTAAATGCTTCCCAGATGTTACTCAGCTGCCTTTATCATCATTTCCTAAGGACCTTTCCGTGCTTAGATTGCCTTATTTGTTTCTCTCATGAACTTGACCTCTATTCTTGTCTCTTGCCTCTAAGACCAGGGCTGTTTGACTCTCCCTGAAAGGGAGTCTGGTTATTTGGTGGCATGTTGCCACAATATACCTTAGTTGGTAGAGAAAGGGGGAAGGTAAGAGGCAGTGGGTGACCAGGGCCACTTCTACCCTTTGCTTTTACTGAAGTCTTTACTGTGCAGGAAACTTCTTGCTCTGCCTCTTGAAGTACTTCTGCCTCTGGACTGTGTCTTCTGCATCGTGCAAATCTGTTTGTTATTGTGATTGGTGGAGATAATCCCCGTGTCCCTGACCCTATCGCTGCTCATGAAAATGGCAACTGGGAAGAGAAAAGCAGCTTTGTTTCAGATACAAATGAGGCACGTTTTTTTTCTTGACTGCTTCTGTGCTGAAAACTTTCCCAGGCTTCCCCTCACTTAGAATATTTGGACTACGGGAAAGTTACATGTTAGAAATCATTGGTTGACTATATGTTACACTTAAAAATGTAGTGAATCAAGAGGAGAGGGAAAAAGGAATAAATATGATGTTTCAGGAAACCTCAGGATGACTCTCTTCCTCCTCTATTTCTATCTCAGAGTAAAATTTTGCTTAGTATGACTTTAGGTATATGTTTCTTAAAATGAAAAGGGAAGAGGGTAACATAATTATTGGTTATAAAATATCTGTATTATTGAAAGGAGCTAGGACTATTCATCTTGTGGAGATTTCCTGTTAGAAGGAAGTAATTTGATACAACAGAATGATGCAGTATTTATGACATTGGGCTTCATAGTTTTCTGGACATTTTCACATCATATAAATTATTTGATCTTTACTATACCCAGCGTTTAGAAAGAGGTTAAATAGCTGATTTGGGCTCACCAGCAAATTAATGGTCAAACTGGGATTAAAAGTGGGCTTCCCGATTTTCTGTGTGGTAATCATCCTGCTGTATACAACCACTCGGATGGCACACACAGACAGGACAGGCACGGCTGGGGTCTTCCGGTTACAGACACTAGAGTATGTTTATAGTAGAAGCTGATGGTATTTCTCAGTCAGGGATGAGAGTGTGAGAGTTTAAGAATTCTATTCTATAGACTCACTGAGTCCCAAGTGTCTTAATCATTCAGAAATTAATAGCTAGAAATATAGACCTAGCATCTGAAAGCTGAAATGACTGTCAAGAGTAGAAATTAATGCTCCCATAATGAAAATGCAGAAAGACATGCCCATACCATGAATGTTAAGTGCAGTGATGGAATAAGGATCTGTATCCTTTTCATCAGCCTCTGCACACAGGTGTTGTATCCCCATTTATATTTTTATGGCATCTTTTTATTATTCCTTCTCAGGAATATATACTCTTGTCAAGGCACATTGACATTAATCGCAGCTCTGTCTGCTCCCTTTCTAAGAAATAATCCGGTTTAAATCTCTCCACTTAAAACATTTGTAATTAGATGTCCAAGTTCTCGGTATTGGTGTTTGCTGTTTTTAGACAAGGCAAACCTGAATAGTCAACTGATCAGCTAGAAATTTTTAATTAGAACTAATAAAACCATTCATTTGTTTGCCAGGCATGTGTGGAATGTTTGCTGCTGAATTCACTGATAGTTTACTGTTTCTTTTCTAGAGTGGAAAACCACCCGTCAGTGATATGTTCACAGACCTCAAAGACGGCAGGAAACTATTGGATCTTCTGGAAGGCCTCACAGGAACATCACTGGTGAGAAGCGTCGTCTTAGAGAACGAGGCTAATGGATTGTCTGTCTCTGATCATTAGTGATTTTTGAGGACCCACTGGGGCTAATTAAAATGTAAAAATTAAATTACGAATGTTTTTAAAAAAAGTGTTTTAATGAGTTCTATGATAGGGCAATACTGAGGCTTTCAGGGTGGGGCTCCATGTTTATTAAAGATAAAATTATCTTGAATATATTGCTCTCAGACAGTCCACTAGAGAATAATGAAGAAGAATGATTCGGTAGGGAAGGCATAATATTTTGAATAGTAGAGCGTATAGAGACACAGTTCAATGTTATTTAACAATTATTAAAGCAAGGTTGTTAAAAACTATGGGATTTATTTTTTATTGAACTTCTCAGTATTTGTGTTTATTTCCCCATCTAATCCCATTCTATTATTTTATGGGTGAGGTCCAGTATACTCACATAGAAACAACTCTGCTGATAAAGAGGATGCATGTGTAAAATGCAAGCTTTAACACTAGAGGTAGAATTACTATAAAAGGTATAGAGACGCAGTCCCAAAGATGAATTCCTCTCTAGCCCAAGTGTGGTGTTACACCCTCCCTTTTGCCTTCCAGATGGTGGGTAGAGAGGCTGATCCCTCTCTCAGATATGATTCCCTGGCCAGTGAGGCAGAAAAAAGCCACCCAGGTCACCTTCCCCAGATGGTGGTTCCTGCCTGTTCACGGGGCCCATCATGCTAGCTGGAACCTGGAGAGCACCTCTGAATCTCCCTCTTCTGTCCACACTAGTGTAGCGGGGAGGTGACACGACTTCAAAATCTTTCTGCATCCAGACTTATGTAGAGAGAAGAAACTTTGTCCCCAAACTTGTTTGCATATTAGAATCAACAGGGAATTCTAAACATTCCAAACCCAGGCTGCACCCCAGACTCACTAAGTCACAGTCTTTGGGGGTCGGGTCAGACAGAGGCATTGGTGTTCTTGGTGACTCCCTAGGAGGGTTCAGTGTGCAGACAGGCGAGAGAAACACTACTTTAAGATGCTGTATTGTGTGTGTGGGTTCTCCCTCTGTCAATGCTGGCCGCCACGTGACCTGAGAAGTGAGCCAGGGCTCCTGGCACATGGGGCTCTCCGTGCCAGTCCCCGCTCCCTGTCCATCTCAGTGCCATTTTTCATCAGGATGGGGAGGGACTGTCTCATCTGATTTTGTGTTTTGTTTTCCAGCCAAAGGAACGTGGTTCCACAAGGGTACACGCTTTAAATAATGTCAACAGGGTGCTGCAGGTTTTACATCAGAACAGTGTAAGTTCTCCCTGTGACTTGTGGGGTTCTTTGGTGCCATTGGGAGTGTTGATCGTTGAAACCTGCCACCAGCTCTGTGCATTGGCATCGACTGAATTTTGGAAAAGTCTTATGTGCAGCTTTGAACCTTGTCTATGCGCGAAGGACTCGTGGCACGTTCTGTGACCCCTTGATTCGTCTAGTATGTTATAAAAAATAACATTTTTTTGAGATTTCGGTTTCCCTGATTCTCAAAAATGAAATTTCTCTTACCATTCACGCGGGTTGCTCTCCCGCCGGGCGGGCATCTGTGGGGAGATCGTCTCACACGGTGTTTATTTTGTTCGCGGTGTCAGGTGGAGCTGGTGAACATAGGAGGCACCGACATCGTGGACGGGAACCCCAAGCTGACGCTGGGGCTGCTCTGGAGTATCATTCTGCACTGGCAGGTGGGACACTGTCCACCACTCACTAGTAGGAACCGGAAATGTGCTGTTTGTTGTGTCTGTGTGTCAGTGTCACCGGGTCCTTCAGACTGGGTGGCCTTGGCAGCTGAAATGATTTTCTTACCGTGCTGGAGGCTGCCAATCTGAAATCAAGGTGTCAGCAAGCTTGGTTTTTCTTTTTCTGGACCCTCTCTCCTTGCCGTGTAGAAGGTCCCTTTTTTTTCTTTGTCCCCATGTGGTCTTCCCTCTGTGTGTGTTCATGTCCTAGTCTATGCCAAGATACCAGTCACAAGATGAAGGTCACCCCCCATGATCTCAGTTTACCTTATTCACCTTCAAATATAGTCGCATTATAAGGCATGGAGGGTTAGGACTTAAACATATGGATTTTGTGGGGGACACAATTCAACTCTTAACAATTTGGAATGGAAGAGACGGACAGACAAACTGCTCTGTTTTCCTGGCACAGAAAATAAAAGTAGCTTTTAAAATATTGAATGAAAAAAATTCAGACTTATCAAAAAAGTTGCAAAAGTAGCTCAAAGACTTCCCAGATGCCTTGGACTCAGATTTCCCAAATGTTTAGTTGTCTGTGTTCTCACGCTCTTTTCCGCTTTGCCTAAGTACTCCATTGTGTATTATATAAAAAAGAAATTGTCCTCCTAAAAACAAGGAATTCTCTTACATAACCATAATATATTATCGTAATATAAAAAGTATACTATCACATTGATATTTTGAATTTCTTTATCATATCTCTTTTATCTTCTCTAATCTGGAATAGTTTCTGAGTCTCTGTCTTTGTGTTTTATGATGTTGACATTTTTGAAGAGTACGAGACAGTAATTTTGTAGAATGTCCCTTCATGTGGGTTTGGCTGATATTTTCCCATGCCTGGATCCAGGTAACTCATTTGGAGCTGGAATGCCGCACAAGTGACATTGAGTCCTTCCTATTGCACCCCACCAGAAAGCACATGCTGTCCACTGGGTTCCTTCCATCGTTTGGGTCAATTGGTACCTGCAGGTGTCTCCACTGAAATGTGGCTGCCCTCTTTTATTAGAAAATATTTTGTGAGATATACATTGAGACTGTGTAAATATTCAGCCACTTATCAAATCTTTGTCCATTAGTTTTAGGATCTATTCATAATTCTTACCTGATCAGTTATTTCTATGATGCTTACTTAGCAAATAGTGATTTTCTAATTTCATGTTCCTTCTACATTTTATTAATTGGGTTTCTACTTAGAAGAAAGAGCGTTCCTTTGTCTCCTGTTTATCTGTCCATATTTATCTGTATACTTTTTTATTCATTGTACACTCAGTGTACACTCAGGGATTATTATTACATAATTAAGCTCTTTTTTTGCTATTATTTATTTTAATGCTTTAATTATCCTAGATTTGGCCCAATGATCCCCCTTAAATCAGTTCTTATGTCCTTCTGATATGTCTACATCATTCTTTGAGAACCTCCTTAAAAAACATGTATTACTTTAGATAATAATGTGAAATATTAGTTCTTGATTATTACCAGGAAAGATACGCCATTCTTTGATTTCGTATTTAGTCAAAAGTTCCTCCTTGCATCCTCATTTTGTAGAAAATCAAAACTGTGTCTTTATTCTCTTAAAAGTTTTTTGTAAATGCATTGTATTAAAATATTACCTTTTTAGTGACAATGAAGGTAATGTTTATTGTAACCAAACCTAATATAAGCATTACTTAAGACAGAAAATATAGCAGTGTAAAAGGTGAGGTAAAAAATCACCTCTAAATCCTAGTACTGTACCTCAAAATAATCACTGTTTAAATGTACTTAACTTTCTGGTGCTTAAAGGAAAATTTGCATATCAATGACCTGATCCACATGGTTAATTAATGTGATATTGCTCACTCCCGGGCTGGATTCCAGTGCCTGTTGTAACTTATAGGCGGGCGTGGTTTGTCTTACACAGGTGAAAGATGTCATGAAAGATGTCATGTCAGACCTACAGCAGACCAACAGTGAGAAGATCCTGCTGAGCTGGGTGCGCCAGTCCACCAGGCCGTACAGCCAGGTCAACGTCCTGAACTTCACCACAAGCTGGACGGACGGGCTCGCCTTCAATGCCCTGCTCCACTGGCATAAGTGAGACGTGGCTCTGCTTAGACACAGGCTTCCCGGATTTGTATCCCCTCTCTCCCTCCCTCACCTCCTCCCCAAAGCCCCTCCTCTCTGCACACATCCTACCAAAACATTAAGAAAAGAAATATCATAGAAGAAACAGGTCTTTATTCTGTAGGACTGAAATGGCACAGTGAGATAGCCCTGGTTTCTTCTACATATTTATAAGTTGAAAAATGTAAAATAATTCACATAGTTCGATCCCACTCATTCAGCACTAACCAGTAATATATGCAAAGAATTGTGCTACTATTTCTCCTTATACCAAAAAGAAAAATCTATAATTTCAATGCAATCTAAATTGAATATAGAAAATGATTTTTTTTCATGAAACTTGTAAAAAGATTCTAATTATAGGAAAGACCAAAGGCCCAAGAAGAGCCAGTACACTTGTGAAGAACTTCTCAAAGAGAAACCAAACCTAATTATGAAGCTACATTAAGACTATGTAGGGCCATAAATAAATACACTAATATAATTATAGGCAGAAGCACATGAAATTGCCAGGATTTAATTAATTTGGGCATCTAACAATAGCAGTTTTTTTAATACTTCAACCTAACAGAATAAAGGGCTCAGAAATAGCTTCACTCTGATATTCCCCTGAGCTGATAGTGCAGATTAATAGATTGTACACCCCCTGGTTCCCCATGTGTAGATAACTGAACTGGATCCTCACCTCGTGGTTCTCACAGATAGATTTCAGATGCATCAAGGATTGAAATGTGGAAGGCTAATTTGTTATATGTTTTATTTCTATTTTAAGTTACTTTTTGTCTCAGGTTTTGTTTTCCTGTATATTCTCTGCTGATATATAAAAATATAATTGACATCTCTACATTTTAGATCTAGGAACTTGTTACAATTTTTACAAATTGTAAATTTGTTTCTGTAGATTCTAAAAATGTGTTTTGTAGACTGTCCATGAATTATAATAGTGCTCCTCTCCTCTCCTCTCCTCTCCTCTCCTCTCCTCTCCTCTCCTCTCCTCTCCTCTCCTCTCCTCTCCTCTCCTCTCCTCTCCTCTCCTCTCCTCTCCTCTCCTCTCCTCTCCTCTCCTCTCCTCTCCTCTCCTCTCCTCTCCTCTCCTCTCCTCTCCTCTCCTCTCCTCTCCTCTCCCCTCCCCTCCCCTCCCCTCCCCTCCCCTCCCCTCCCCTCCCCTCCCCTCCCCTCCCCTCCCCTCCCCTCCCCTCCCCTCCCCTCCCCTCCCCTCCCCTCCCCTCCCTTCTTTTATTTTCATTTGTGCATAGCCGTTCAATACAATATTGATTTGAATTGGTGAT
The DNA here is from genome assembly GCA_037038555.1 of Rhynchonycteris naso. Taxonomy (NCBI): domain Eukaryota; kingdom Metazoa; phylum Chordata; class Mammalia; order Chiroptera; family Emballonuridae; genus Rhynchonycteris; species Rhynchonycteris naso. The sequence continues at coordinate 292,729,017 of CM072997.1, forward strand.
AATGAGCAGGATATTTTGTTTTTGATAAAGAAAGGAATGGTTTTAATGCTTTATCATATGATATTTGCTATAGCTTTATGTGATAGACTTTTTATCTGGTTAAAGAAGCTGCACACCCAGTCTTTTTTCACTTGATCAGTTTAATGAGGTTACCCTCTGCTCCTAGTTGGTATGACAAATATTTGGGATTCAAAGTTAAGCTTTTTAAATTCACAAACAAAAAAATCTAAGACTGAAATATATTAGATTATAACAATGTTCACTTTGTTTCAACGTTCTATCTTCATTGCATTTTATTTGCATGCTGTTTTCAGACCTGATCTTTTCAGCTGGGATAGAGTTGTCAAAATGTCCCCAATTGAGAGACTTGAACATGCCTTCAGCAAGGCTCAAACTTATTTGGGAATCGAAAAGCTGTTAGATCCTGAAGGTATTGTTCAGTGTTTAATTTCAACTTTGATTTTGCTTTACAAATTTGAATACTTGAAGGGCAAGTTTTTTTTAGACAAAATTATGAGAATTAAGTAGTGTTTTCCCCCTTGAAACATGTTGCAATCATTTTATTGCATAGTTATTTGTACTTTTTTTTTTTTTACAGGGACAGAGAGAGAGTCAGAGAGAGGGATAGATAGGGACAGACAGACAGGAATGGAGAGAGATGAGAAGCATCAATCATTAGTTTTTCGTTGTGACACCTTAGTTGTTCATTGATTGCTTTCTCACATGTGCCTTGACCGTGGGCCTTCAGCAGACCAAGCCACCCCTTGCTGGATGGAGCCAGTGACCTTGGGTCCAAGCTGGTGAGCTTTAGCTCAAGCCAGATGGGCCTGTGCTCAAGCTGGCGAGCTTGGGGTCTCGAACCTGGGTCTTCCGCATCTCAGTCTGACGCTCTAGCCACTGGGCCACCGCCTGGTCAGGCTATTTGTTCTTTTGTAATTAACAATTTCTAGGATCCTTTTGGAGGAAATTTAATCACATCATTGGAGCACTGTTATTTGATGCCAGCATAAGATTTTAAGTTTTAGGAAAATATAATTCTTAGCTAACCATTCAGTATTTGTTTTATTTTACTTAAGTGCATTTTTTATATAAGTTTCTTGAATATGGCATGAAAACTTCAGTTATAAATGTTGCGAAATTGAATTCTAGTGCTTATTTTCATAATGTGAATAAAAATCTACTGTCATCTTAAGTGGTAGCTTATCATTGAGCATTTGGGGGAAGCCTTTAAGGAAGAATTTTAAGAAATGGGATACTGAACAAAAGTAAGAAACTGCCTTTGCCTTTGTCTCATTATTATTACATGAAATAGAAAGTTACTGAGCTATGGTCTTACAAAGATTATACAATTGTATTGTTTATGGGTACTAAGGATCTTTATTTTATACCTACTATTGAGCAGTTCACATATTCTGGACATGTAATTTAAGCTGGTCTTTATTTTCTTCCACTTTTAGATGTTGCTGTTCAGCTTCCTGACAAGAAGTCCATAATTATGTATTTAACATCTTTGTTCGAGGTGCTACCTCAGCAAGTGACTATCGACGCCATCCGTGAAGTGGAGACACTCCCGAGGAAATACAAGAAAGAATGTGAAGAAGGCGATATTAACATACAGGCCCAGGTAAATCTTTGCTGAACTTGCCATATTTGTTATTTCTTAGATACTAGATAAAAACAGTTTTAGGGGGCTTTTTTTTTTTTCTTGACTGAGAATATCTTGATTTGTACCAGCCTCAGAAGTTCAGTTTGTCAGTTATGTGGACAATGGGGAACCATAACTCAACTGATTTATTAAAAAGGATAATATATTATTTCACACAATAAAGGGGCTCGGGGCTGTGATCATGCTGCTTGTATGACAATGCTTAAGAACCAATGCTTTAAAATAAAACAGCAAAATAGTGCCTGTGTTTTTCCATCATTTATTTGGTCACCATCTTTTATCACTGTCGTTTTGAGCTAAAGATGTTTTTTGTCATCTCAGCCTAGTTTTGTTCTAAGAACTAATTTTCTTATTGCCTCTAACAAAAGGATTTTTGCCATTATATTTTCACGAGGGTTATCAAAATGCAAGCTTTATTTTCCCTTTCATTTAGGAATAATAATTGACAATATGTTACTTGGTGAGTTTTTCACTTAAAGCAGTGGTTCTTAACCGTTTTTGAGGTACCGTACCCACCAGTTTCTAATGCGCATTCACCAAACACTTCTTTAGTGATAAATAAAATATGATTTTTTTTTCCAAATTCAAGACATAGGTATATGTTTTTTTACTGGTGCACAAAATGAGCCGTGCATGAACATCACCTTGCTCAAAGAACAAAACCAACAAAGTGCATAAACTCACAATAAATTACGGTATTACTTTATTCTGGCTTCCGCGGCAGAGGCTTCTCCGAACCCCTGAGACCGACTCATCGAACCCCTAGGGTTCCATAGAACCCAGGTTAAGAACCACTGACTTAAAGGCTTATAATGATTTTATTCATTAGGATATAAAGGACTTTCCCCCCTCCCCAGGAGATATAAATAAAGCCATGAATTTTTCCTCCTGAATTATTCTGTCTTGAGTTAACCCATATTCTCTCTTATTCTGTTTTGGTCTGACCATTCCTCTTAATTCATAAAAAGAGAGAATCTTTTCACAGTTAGTTGAGACTCTAACAAGTCATTTGGTCCAATATTCCAGCAACCAAAGGGTACACCTGAATTTCAAAAGGATAAGAAATACATTTTTAGAGAGGCAGAAAGAATGGGCTTGGAAGCTTAGATTTCATTCCTGTTCCTACCTGTTTTGAATTGGTTACTTACCATCTCAACCACCATTTTATCTGTAAAATCTAGACAAACCCACCCACTTCATAAAGATAATGGACTCAAAATGTCTAAAATAGTATTAATAAACTTTCCATAAGCAGCAGCTATCATTATTATAAGTTGTTTCTTGATTGTTTTGGTGTTATTGTTCATTCTCATTCAAGCTTCTTTTTAAAAACATGTTAGTTAATTCTCCTATAAAGATAATGACTTTGAATTGACATAACATCTTTTTTTATTTTCCTAAGGTTCAGAGAACCTAACTAATTTCATATATTTTTCTGGTAGTAGGTACCAATCCTTTTAACGTCTTGATTTAAAAAATAGCATGATTTATAGAAAAAAAGAACAACTTATTAAGGAAAAGAGGCCAGAGATGGGGCCATATTTTGGACCTAGGCCTTTTTTTCAGTACAATAGTTTTGTAAAGCAAATGATGCTGAGGAAAAGCTGTAATCTTTTTGTAATTGACTGAAAAAGTGCTGAGAAGCATTTGTCTCTAGTGGTCTAGTTATTATCCTGCATTAATGATGTACCCTTTTGAGCGGCTCAGATAATCTTATGAGGTTGCTGTTTGGTTTGAGTTGCTCCTTCATTGCAGTGGGTTTCTTTTGTTAGAGAGCTGGGGTATTTTACTTCTTACAGTTAAGGAAAAAGGAAGGAGATTTCGTTTGCCTTTCATGGTATTTAGATAAAACGATCACTTCTGTTTGGGGCTCAGGGTGCCATGATAAGAACTGCAGAAGCCATTTGCTGATTGATTAAGAGCAAGTGTAGTAACATTAACCTCTTCATTTGCATGCTTTCATTAGTGCCTTGAAGATTGAATTAAGCTAATTAAAGAAATAAAATTTGGTCCAGTTTTAATCATGTACTCTTTGACAAAGCTTGTTGTCTGTAACATGGCAATGAATGTTAATAGCCAGCCTTTCTCTCTCTTTCTCTCTGTCTTTCTACAGACCTTGTGCTGTAGAGTGTAGTGGTCGGCAAATATTTCTTACATTTCTCTTTAAATTAATTGCTCAGATGGAAGTCTCCTATTGTGTTTGAATTAATGTCTTCTGAACGTTTACATTTAGATAATGCCTTCATCTGCCACCTCGGTAGACCCTAGTGCTTATCTCAGGGACCTTTGGTTGGCCACTCATGAATTTTCCTAGTTCTTAGATATCATCATTAGAGCATAGAGATTTGGTGCTAACAGTTCTCCAGGGTTATTTTGGCTTGATAGGTTCAGCCTTTGAGGCTCAGAACTTAACACATATTCCCTTCCCTGTCTGTAGCACCGCCTGTCTCCTAATTATCCAGTGTTTCATTGGTGTGAGCATTGTTTCATTTAAAAAAAAAAAAAAACTCCTGCATACAGTTTCCTGAGTCTGTTTGATTCTTCCTCCAGAATGTCTCTGGAGTGTGTTTTCTTTCTGTTCCAGCCTTCATGCTGATTAAAGACCTTACCTGCTCTTATAGTTATAACACCCAGTCTCCCTCCCTAACTCATCTCTGGCCTCTGCACTGTGGTTGTGGTGGACTTTTCTGTCCCCTTCCCCAAGATTCCTGGACATGTGGGTTTCTCTCTATGAAATGCTCCTCCACCCACTGTTTGCATGGCGAGGTTCCAGTTTTGCCTCAGTTTCAATGGGACTTTTTCACAGAAGTCTTCCCTGATTAACTTATCAAAATCCAACCCTACACAAGCCTGCACATGCTTACACACTCACATTCACTTATTCAGTTTCTTGCTGTCACAGTAGTTTTGTAAGCTATGCTAAGAATTTTAAATTGTATCTTCTAACACTGGGAAGGCAGTGGAGGATGTTAAGCAGGGAAGTCTTGTGATGTGACTATTTCCCAGAGATCAGTCTGGGTGGCTGAGGCAGAAGTGGCTTGTATGGGTGGGAGTGTGGGTGGCAACAGAAAGTAAGGTACCAGTTAGCAGGTTAGCAGGCTGCTGTAGTCCTGAGGATCAACAATGCTGGTGGTGATGTTCGAAAGGTCTGGATGGCTTGGACATATATTTTGAAGGTAGGAATTGCTTACATATTAGATGTGAGAGGTAAAAGAAAGAGAGAAATCAAGGCTGGTTCATAGTTGGAGGACTTCCATGCCTGAAGGAGCCATTTACTGACATCAGAAAGCCTGAGGAAGAATAAGTTTAGGGGAAAAAATAAAGGGTAAATGTAGACATGTTTGATATGCCTTTGAGACATTGAAGTAAAGATATTTAGGTAGTCAGACAGAAGAGCTTGGAGTCTGGGACCAGAAACATCAAGGCAGATGTCTGTGGGATATAGCTGGTTCTTTAAATCCAATGGGAATGAACGTAAGCACTCAGACCAAGTATACAGAGAGAAGAATAAAAAGGACCCAGCACTTACTCTTGAGGAGATTCACTACTTACAGGTTGGCTATTGAACCAGGAGGAAAACCAATATGGTGTTATTGAAGTGGGGCAAGGAGGGCTTCGTGGGGGAAGGGGGGAAGCTACATGAATGCTGCTGAGAGCCTGTGATGGAGGGTGACCAGATCGCTCTGGCTTTGCTCGGAACAGCTCCAGCTTATACGGGTCGTCCCAGCACTGTTTGTGCATAAGTGCTCTAGTTGTTGGTCAATTACCTGGTCACTGAAGATGATGCTAGGAAAGCGGATTTGTCAGTGGGAAGGTTATTGGTGACATTGGCAAAACCGTTTCAGTTCAGTGGTGAGGACCGATACTGGTCGGAAAGAAGATGCTGACGAGCTTACATACATGAGCACTTCTTCTATTGTTCTCTATACATTCCTGTGTGTTTGAACTACGTAAAAATTGTGGATGAGAAGTACTGTGGAGAAGGGATTAGGTGCAGATGGGACGGGCAACTTTGAAAGGAGTTTTGCTCTGAAAGGGAACATATGAACAAAAGAGAGATAGTTCAGTTGGTTGTTAGAGTCTAAAGCATATGAGAAAATATTTCATTGCTTGAGATAAATTTATTCCCATTGGCTTTACACAAAAAAATACTAATACTAATAAAATAAGGGCAACAATTAAACTAGAAGATAACTGTCTCCAAAAAATACCATCACTAGCATAAATGTGTGTATGCACTTCAGTGTCAACAATAAAACGCTAAATTCATTGCAGTAAAAATGATTTAACTGAGGTCAATGCAGAGTTCTAATCTTTAGCTCTTTTTTATCTTATGTTTATCCTTTAAGGCCCAACATGATCCTCTGTGCAACTTTCCCGTTTTAGCTCTTGCTGAACTCAAATAGCACCTCTTGTTGGAACCATGGAATTTATAACTTTGCTGATAGCCCTTTTATTTTTTGTTCGGAAGTGAATCATGGGGGTGATTTGCCTCTCCTGAACTGTGTTAGAGTCCCTGTGAGCGCAGGCCCCGCGTGCACGCTGCTGCTTACTCTGCCATCCGGGCACACTTAATAAACGCTTTCTGACTGGCTCCCAGCATGGCTCACCCAGCTCCTGAGAACTGGCTGTATGTCTGTGACACTGTGGGTCCATACCTGAGGGTGCTCCACACAGCGTGTCCTTGTCAAACACCTTGTCTTCACGATGCTTGTGGGTTTTCTCTCGGGTTTGTTTTTCCTAGAGCTCAGCCTCGGAGGAGGGGCACGGAAGTCCCCGGGCTGAAACCCCCAGCACTGTCACTGAGGTCGACATGGATCTGGACGGCTATCAGACAGCCCTGGAGGACGTGCTGACGTGGCTGCTGTCCGCTGAGGACACATTCCAGGAACAGGATGACATCTCTGATGATGTGGAAGAAGTCAAAGACCAGTTTGCCACCCATGAAGTAAATAATCTGTGCTGATGAGTAGGATCTATCTGCCCGGTGCTTGTGCCTTATTGGGGCTTTCTCCTGATATGCAGGTTTACTGAATTCTGCCCCATGGAAAGGTCATGGCATGTTTCAGAACTTGTGATATTTAACAAGGACTTGGTTATAAAGTTGGTGTGGGTGGGTGTTTAACTATGTATTGGAATTAGATTTCAGATTTTAATCTTATTGTAACTTGTGTATTCTGTGGAGCCACAGACAAAAATCAATGCATAGTACTGGTAGTTTCTGAAGTGTATTGTTACAGTTAAAACACAAAATGACTAATCAATACACTGAGTCTTAAGATTTGAAGTGTGCCCCAGGAAGTGATAGCTTTTATTTATTGAATGATTAAGCAAATGTCCCATCTGGTGTTTATGTACGATTTTATATAATGAAAAGTTTCTACTATTTCGAGGGTATATTATATTGCATTTCACTGACTTGATTATATAGAGATTTCTTTTTGATTAAGTAGTTGCTTTCTTTATGTGCCGGTATGCTAATTGACTTGCATAATAATAGAAATGGTTATATTCTTTAAGCAGGTCCTCTTAGGTGAGCAGGGTGTCTTATTTATTATAGTTTCTCATAATTCCTTGTTCACGATCTGTCAGCATCATAAGCAGCATTGACTTAAAAATAGTTGCTATGATCAGATGTAATAATGTTCTCTCTGATCATAATTCCCTCTTTACTCGGCCAGCTGCTGCTTTCCTGTATTCAAAGTCTACTTTATTTACACTATCCATGGCTACCTCTTTCTGCTAACAGTTTATTTGTTTGTTTATTTGTGACAAGAGCTCACCAGTCGTAATGATATGCCTTTCCAGGCTTTCATGATGGAGCTGACCGCACACCAGAGCAGTGTGGGGAGTGTCCTGCAGGCGGGGAACCAGCTGATAACACAAGGAACTCTGTCCGATGAGGAGGAGTTTGAAATTCAGGAACAAATGACCCTGCTGAATGCCAGATGGGAGGCACTTAGGGTGGAGAGTATGGACAGACAGTCCCGGTGAGCAGAAGCCAAGAAACTTAGCACTTTCTTCCAGCAAGTGCATTGTCCGGTTTAGCTGGGGTGAAAGTCTGTCCGTCCGTCCGTAAAAGAATGATAATTACAGAACTTGCCTTGTAAAATTTGACTTGGACTTTTTTTGTTTTGTAATGTTGCTGGAGTTTTGTATGATCTTTGTTTCTCCTTTGATGTGTCAACCAAATTAAAAGGTAAAACTAGAGTATAGGAATTAGGAAGAAGGAAAAGACATTTCAGATTTCAGTTACTGATTTGCTGTATTAAAACTGGCTAACTATTAAAACAACAAGAAGACAGGATCATGTAGTATTTATCTACAATTTGGTTTAGTAACCTTCTTTTTTTAAAGCAGTTTTCCCTCACGGTGGTTCATTTTATTTCCTGCCTTGTATATTCAGGAGCAAACTGCATTTTATTGCAGTTTCCACCTATTTAATACCCAGGAATTCCTGATTGAAGAAACAATGAATCTGATACGTGTGCTGGGCCCTGCTGTTTCTATTCTTTGACTGCATTTAAAAGACTCCATTTAGAAAGAACGTGAACTTTTTTTTTTTTTTTGCTTGTTTCTGTATTTAAAGGCTAAATGCTACTTTAAATAGTTAGACAGGAATGCATTTCCTTGCCCCTTCCTTTGCTGCCTGGAGTGTGTACGTGCCTTTGTACAGGGGAGAGCGAGGGGGAATAATGCTGTGTCCTCCCCGGACAGGCTACACGATGTGCTGATGGAGTTGCAGAAGCAACAGCTGCAGCAGCTCTCTGCCTGGTTAACACTCACGGAAGAACGCATTCAGAAGATGGAAACTTGCCCCCTGGACGATGACTTAGAATCCCTCCAAAAACTGCTGGAAGATCACAAAGTAAACCTGTCTCGTATTTCTTTTATACCTTATCGAATATGAAAAAGCAGCACTCTAAGCATTCCTGGGGCTTCTTTCATTAGTACAGAAGTGAGACACTTTTCAGTGTCCTGTTATTCAGTAGCTCAGGGGTGGAGTTCATGGGGATGTGACCTTTCTGGGACAAATGCACACATATGGGTATGTCTAGTTTTCTTAGGAAAGCACATAGCTTTCATATGATTCTCAAGGGTCCTTGTGGATCTGCAGAGGGTTAAGAACTCTAGTGTGTGGGCATCAATGCCATGTGTGGGCAAAGAAGCAAACCCTCAGAGCTGTCTGCATCTAATTCTTTAAGGAAAGCCATTGCTTCTTCTGTGATCTAGGAACGTATCGGGGACTAGGTGAAGAATCAAAATTTGGTGGACAATTTACTTTGGTCTCAAATTTAGGAGGTAACTTTTTATAGTCCAGGAAAGGTAGAGCAAATAGCCTCTCTGCAAGCTGTTTGAATAATCTGATTTTTCAATGAAATATCTAGATAACATAAATAAAGCTTTAAGGGTACTTTAAACACATCTCAAGAGGCACAGACAGCATTATTGGTAGTGTTTAAATAAATTGCCTCTGTACGTATGTACTAGTACCTGCCATCCTCCTCCTGTGGAAAAGGTGAGAACAGAAGTCACCCGTATCCTTAATTGCTTTCCTGGGTAGCTAATCAGAATAGCTTCCGGCGATCAAATAGTATCTCCTTAATCTCTCACTTGATGCCATACTCACTAGAGAAAATGATCTTTGTAGAGTTAAATGCAGGACTTTATTTATTTATTTATTTTGGTTTACCAGTTCTACATTCTTATCTTGATTCCTAGTGTAGACATTGAACTCATTTTTGCTACACTATTTTTTGCCAGAACTTGGAATAAAAGTAATGACATTGCATTTGCAATCTGTTGCGACATTGCGCCTTCAAACTGCTTTGGTTCATAATGAAATGAGAAGATGTATAACGGCTTGTTTCATTAGTAGATCACTTAGGGTAATGATTGGAAATTTAAAGACGATGCCTCATTAAATGTCCTTAATTACTACTGACAATCGAGTGGATTTTTAAATAGGTAAATGTGAAAAAGTAGAAATAATGGTAGATCTTATATTTTTTCTCTAGAGTTTGCAGAGTGATCTTGAGGCTGAGCAGGTGAAAGTAAATTCATTAACTCACATGGTGGTAATTGTTGATGAAAACAGTGGTGAGAGCGCCACAGCTGTTCTGGAAGATCAGTTACAGGTAAGGACCTTGAAAAGGAAGATAATCCCAAGGGACCTGTGGTGTGAGACCCGAGTACATGTTGTCCTTATTCTTTAAAACCCATCTCACTGTTTATTTGGGAGAGTGGAAGAGCCTACTTTAAGTTGTACTTCTCAGCTGGGGTTCTACCGTGTATGGGTTACAGGAGTGCCTGACATCATTCCTTTACATCAGCCCTTGGGGTGAGTGGGTGGGGCTGCTTGAGGTCATGTTTTCCTTGTGTGTGATATAATAGTAACAAGATTGGAAAGCGTGGGAACTGATCTCAACAAGTGATCCACAAGCTTCTTGCTCAGAATCAATAGAGGAATTTGTTAAAATGTAGACTCCTGGGCTCCAAGCAGACCTGAATTCCTGGGAGTGGGGCTCAGTGGATCTAGAATTTTAAAAGAATGGCCATGCAGATTATAGTTTGAGAATTTCAGCCATGTAGAATTTAATATTCTTGTTTCTTTGGTGGGTCGATCTGTGAATTTCAACAACAGTTTTGAGAACCCTAACAAATTGCTTCTTTTTGCAGAAAGGTAGTAGTATAAAGTCTTTATAAAGAGATTTATTGGAATAATAGTGGGATTATTTGCTATGATGTTGCCAGTTTATGATTTTTGGAAACTTTCAGACTATAAATTTATCACATGAAATCCTTCTTCTTTTTTATTGTAATGTGAAGTTGGCCAGTGGTTGTGAGACTTTGATGCAGAAGTACTTAGTTATTACAGTAACCTGAGAGGCAGGGATTCATGTCTAGCCTATTTCCAGTGAAGAAACTGAAATTCAGAGAGGTGAACTGATACCCTCGAGAGCCAAACAGTGAGTTTTCATGCTGAGTCCTATCTTCTGGCTCTAGATTCTCTACCCTTTGCACCGTACAAAGCCTTCTCGGGTATTAAACATCAACATAGGGTAATATGAATTAAATAATTCTTGATCATATGTAAGTTATGTAGAAATAAAGTTGAACATTTGATAATCATTATTTATAAAATGGTAATAAAATACTTTGGAAAGTCATGAAGAATGATTTTTTTAAAGTAATCAAACTTATTTATTTAGTATTGCTAATACTTATAGATATTCTGTGGCTCAATTTTGTGGAATTTTCTATGGATTATGCAATGTAAACAAAAAAATAAATTAGGTATATTTTATAGGAATTCTCTCATTCAACATAGTTTTTTTAAGGGTAAAATTTTTGTCATAATTTTTGTGCTACAGATGAAAATTTTCTTGGTATATAAAAGGTAGTTAAGAAAGTATTGATGCACTGAAATTTTTTTTTTCAGTAAAATAAATTTTTATTTATTTATTTATTTATTTATATATATATTTATTTATTTTTATTAACTTTAATGTGGTGACACCAATAAATCAGGGTACATATGTACAATGAAAACATTTCCAGATTATTTTATCATTCAATTGTGTTGCATACCCATCACCCAAAGTCAAATTGTCCTCTGTCTACTTCTATCTGGTTTTCCCTGTGCCCCTACCCTTCTCCCTTTCTCACCCTCTCCTCCCTCCCTCCACCCTGTAACCACCACACTCTTGTCCATGTCTCATAGTCTCACTTTTATGTCCCACCTATGTATGAATTCATGCTGTTCTCAGTTTTTTTTTCTGATTTACTTATTTCACTCCGTATAATGTTATCAAGGTACAACCATTTTGTTGTAAATGATCCGATGTCATCATTTCTTATGGCCGAGTAGTATTCCATAGTATATATGTACCAAAGCTTTTTAATCCACTCGTCTTCTGACGGACACTTGGGCTGTTTCCAGATCTTCGCTATTGTGAACAATGCTGCCACGAACATGGGGGTGCATTTCTTCTTTTCGAACAGTGTTATGGTGTTCTTAGGGTATATTCCTAAAAGTGGGTTAGCTGGGTCAAAAGGCAGTTCGATTTTTAATTTTTTGAGGAATCTCCAAACTGTTTTCCACAGTGGCTGCACCAGTCTGCATTCCCACCAGCAGTGCAGGAGGGTTCCCTTTTCTCCGCATCCTCGCCAGCACTTGTTCTGTGTTGTTTTGCTGATGAGTGCCATTCTGACTGGTGTGAGGTGATACCTCATTGGATGCACTGAATTTTTTTAAAAAAGATAATTATAGCCTGAAACACTGAATTTTTTTAAAAAAAGATAATTATAGCCTGAAACAAATTAGAGCACTAAAAGTGGATGCTTGCTCTGTTTTGAAGATACATGTAAAAATGTTAAATATGCAAATAAAAACCACAATGAAATGGAAAGAGCAAGAGTTTGGAATTGAAAGTTAAAGGCTAGAGTTCTGTGTTACTTTTCAGCTATGTAATGTGAAATAATAAGTGACCTTCTATGGAAATTAGTTTTTCTCACCTGTAAATGTATTGGATTCATCTGTATTATTTTAAACCAACTTTTTAAAAAATATACATTTATAAATTGCTATTCCATAATAAAGAAAAACAAATGTCAAGAATTTCTTTAAGGATCATGATAACTATCTCTTAAAGTCCTATTGAAAAAGAATGGTTTCTTCCCATCCTAGAAACTCGGTGAACGTTGGACAGCAGTATGCCGATGGACTGAGGAGCACTGGAACAGGTTGCAAGAAATCAGCCTGCTGTGGCAGGAGTTATTGGAAGAGCAGGTATGAAACAGTTGTCCATAATGGTCAAAACAGATGGTAAAAGGTAACTCATCTCCAATTATGGCATTGGAATAAAGTCCCAATTACTTTTCTTCTAAAGGAACATTTACGAGGAATTATTTGTTATTTTTAAAGTCCGATTTGAGTCAACTTTAGATGAAGATTATTCATAAAGATTGTATTATGGGGCTCCTCTGTCACAACAATTAGATCCCTGTTTATTATTTAGAATGTTAGTGTTTCGATATGCTATTTTAAGGGTTAGTGTTACATTTAAATTTCATTGCATTTGTGTTGGGTAATGTGTTTGAACTTGTGGCAGCATGATGCTTAGCATATAGCTGGTGCTCAATACATAACAACTAAATGAATCCACTCAATACTTTGTGACCTTTAAATCACAAGAATTTTTATTGATTTTTAAACAGAATAACTACTGAAAGTAACTGGAAAACATTGTTTAGCAGCACCATTGATTTAACACATGGTTAATGGCATATTTTCCCCACTGGGATTTCCATAGTAAGTGAACCTTTGGCACAAAGCTGCCACCTTCAGCTGTTAGTCAGAGTGGTCCCCTTTGCCCACCTCCATTCTTCCCGAAAAGCGACGATCATAATAGAATGCATGGATGAGCCTGGAGAGTGTCATGCGGAGTGAAATAAGCCAGTCAGAGAAAGACAGATACCATATGATCTCACTTATATGTGGAATCTAATGAATGAAGTAAACCGACAAGCAAAATAGAAACAGAGGCATGGACACATGGAATAGTCTGACAGCTGTCAGAGGGGAGGGATGAACTTGGGGGACTGGGTGAAAGAAGGTGAAGGGATTAAAAATACACACACACACACACACACACACACACACACACACACACACACACACACACACACACACACCACAGACTCAGACAACAGGGTGGCAGTGGCCAGAGGGAAAGGGAGGTAGGGGAGGTGGAGATGAGCAAAGTGGGGGGGAATGGGGACAGAAAGAGGCTTTGCTTGGGGCAGTGGGTGCACAGTATGAAGATGATGTTTTGTTGAGTTGTACACTTGAAACCTGTATCCCAATAAATTCAATTAACCCCTACCCCAAACCCAGAATGCCAATAGGCAAAACTTCTCTCTGCAAACACCAAACAGTTGTGGTTTAGAAAATGAGCAGCTACTCCATTCCCATATCTCAGTATCCATTTGAGTCTTTTATATGTACTCCACTCCATCCACAAAAAGAAACTATACTCTTCTCAGAGGATACAAACAAGTGTATGGTGTTTTGTGGTTTACTAAATATGGTGCAGACAGAACATCTTAAAAAGTGGGTACAAAACTTGTCCAAATGTCAACTGTTAATCACTACTCCCTACTCCCAATCATTGGCCACACTTTCCTAGTAAGAATCACATAATGGCTTGACCAGGTGGTGGTCCAGTGAATAGAATGTCAGACTGGGATGTGGAGGACCCAGGTTCAAAACCCCGAGGTTGCTGACTTGAGGCCAGGATCGTCTGGTTTGAGCACAGGGTCACTGGCTTGAGCGTGGGATCATAGACATTACTCCATGGTTGCTGGCTTGAGACCAAGATCGCTGGCTTGAGCAAGGGGTCACTTGCTCTGCTGTAGCTGCCTGGTCAAGGCACATATGAGAAAGCAATCAATGAACGACTGAGGAGCTGCAACAAAGAATTGATGCTTCTCATCTTTCTTCCTGTCTGTCTGTCCCTATCTGTTCCTCTCTCTGACTCTCTCTCTGTCTCTGTCCTAAAAAAACCCAAAAGGACAAAAAAAGGAATCACATATTGGACCTGATTCTGATTTCTGAGAACTTATAGTTTACTTTACAAATACTTCAATTTACCTAGATTCTTATATTCATGCCAAAGTGTGACATAGAATAGTAAAACTTTTACTTTAATAACAACACTAGGAGCCATTGAAAGCCAGAGAAAACCATTGTTTTACTCTACTGCTAGGTAAAATAATTTAAAGTGTGGAAAGAATTTTAATTTGGTAAATAAAAATATTTAAAAATGGGGAGTAGCTGGTATTTTGGCCAATAATCTGTGTTCATGGTTTTTGTTGTTGGTTTTTGAAAGACTGAATGTATTCCATTTATTTTCTAGTCTTTGTGTTTTTGTTTAAGGATTGACATCTGCCATGAATACTTTTAAATGTATCTCTTTATTTTTTTCTTCTTTTTTTAAAAAGGACAGTCAGACAGACAGAAAGGGAGCGAGTTGATATACATCAACATATAGTTGTGGCACTTTACTTGTTCATTGATTGCTTTCTCATAACTGCCTTCACCTGGGGTCTATAGCTCAGCCAGTTAACCCTTACTCAAACCAGCGACCTTGAGCTTCAAGCCAGTGACATTTGACCTCAAGCCAGCGACCATGGGGTCATGTCTATGATCCCACGCTCAAGCCAGCAACCCCACACTCAAGCTGGTGAGCCAGCGCTCAAGCTGGCAACCTTGAGGTTTCAAACCTGGGTCCTCTGCATCCTAGGTGGATGCTCTATCCACTGTGCCACTGCCTGGTCAAGCTAGATGTATCTCTTTATTTTTAAGTTCTCTTCAGTCATCAAGAACTGTGAAGTTGTCTATAAGCCCCCCCCCCATCTCTAAACTGGAAGTAATCTCTTGTGTGTTGTCTATACTTTGAGTCTTGTACCATAGTTATTCCTATGCATATCTTATTAGCCTCAATACATTGAGGACAATGTTCATATTTGTCTTTATGTTTTTGATCTTCATTTTTTTTGTGTGTGTAAAATATAGAGGAAGGGAATAGTTGTTAAATTTACTGATAAAAAATAATTAGAGAAAGAATAAAACCAAGATCCTCCCCTTTCCCCTGCTACCCAGTGCTGTAGAAATGTTTGGAGTTTCTGTGGTTCATACTACATTTGGGAAGAATTATCCCAGTGTATCCATGTTGTTTTCCACCCCTGCTTCAAGTTTATCTCTCTGCTTCTGCCTAAAAAAACATGCATTGTTAGCCAACAAAGTTTAAATATCTTTATGTTGGTTTTGGATTATCCTCCGACTTCCTCCTTCAACCAGAATTGCTGTCGAACCTGGATCATTAGTGTGGTTTTCCGGCATGATGCTGTGGAAAAACCATTAGTTTTGGAGGATGGATCTTTCATCTGACTCTTCTGTGAACTTGTCCAGGGATCTTGGATGTATAACTTGGCTTCTTTGTCTTTGCTGCTTAAAATAAAGGGCTGAGACAAGACAATCTGAGATGCCTTCTACCTCCCCAGTTTATAATGTGATTCTTTTGGAGACTTGGATAGACTTTTAGATCCACCCACCTGCCTTAGAATTAGGTTTACTTATACATAATAAGGCGTGGGGCTATTTTCAGGCTGATCTGTTGCAAATCTGAAAAGGATAATGTCTTTAACAAAGATGACTTTTCTGTGTCTTATGCTGAGTGAGATGTTTGAAGCCCTTCCTGTCCGAGATAATGGTGAAGCCTCTAATAACGTAAATGTTAGGGATCTGGGAACTTGATTGAATTGAATTACTCAACAATTCCCCAGATATATGTCTAACTTTTGTTATTATTTGCAGTGCTTGTTGAAAGCCTGGCTAACTGAAAAGGAAGAGGCTTTAAATAAAGTCCAGACCAGCAACTTCAGAGACCAGAAGGAACTAAGTGTCAGTGTCCGACGACTGGCTGTAAGTGATGTCATTGTCAGCACCTGTCTTTTTTAATTTTTTTAATTAATTTATTTTTTTTACAGGGGGAGAGAGAGTCAGAGAGAGGGATAGATAGGGACAGACAGACAGGAACGGAGAGAGGTGAGAAGCATCAATCATTAGTTTTTCATTGCCGTTGCCACACCATAGTTGTTCATTGATTGCTTTCTCACATGTGCCTTGACCACAGGCCTTCAGCAGACCGAGCCACCCCTTGCTGGAGCCAGCGACCTTGGGTCCAAGCTGGCGAGCTTTTGCTCAAGCCAGATGGGCCCGCGCTCAAGCTGGTGAGCTCTGGGTCTCGAACCTGGGTCTTCCGCATCCCAGTCCAACGCTCTATCCACTGCGCCACCGCCTGGTCAGGCAGCGCCTGTCTTTTAACCCTATGACATGCTAGTGTTTTATATCAGTGGTTAATACAATTTAGTAAGTACAGATGGAGGCACATTACCCAATACTGGAATGCTGATGTGGAATCATCTAGAACCAGGAATCTTGTGTTTTAGCTTTAGTGAAGTGCAAAGGAACATTTTACTGAAAAATATATCATTATTTTCCCATGTACAGGAAGCTCCCATGTATAAGGCACACCTTAATTTGGGGGCCCGAAATTTGAAAGTAAATGTGTTACATAAACTTATTGAACTCAAGTTTTATTCATCATTAAACAATGAGTGCAAAGACAACAAGCACGAAAAAGCAGTAAATGCAAGTAAAAAAACTACAGTCACTGCATAAGACGCGCCCAGTTTTTAGACCGCAAATTTTTTGGAAAAGTGTGCGTCTTATACATCGGGTAATACGGTACACATTTCCCTTTCCTGACTGGGGGACGGGAAGGAAGATAAAGTCCTATAAGAGGAACTCATCTAATAAATATCTGAAATGCTAGATTTTGAAGGAAGACATGGAAATGAAGCGCCAGGCATTGGGTCAGCTGAGTGAGATCGGCCAGGACGTGGGGCAGTTACTGGACAATCCGAAGGCCACTAAGAAGATCAACAGTGATTCCGAGGAACTGACTCAGAGGTGGGATTCTCTGGTTCAGAGACTAGAAGATTCCTCCAACCAGGTACGTTTTGCTCTGGATAGTATATTATGCCATTAAATAGAAATTAAATGTGCAGATTAATTTTATTTTTTCTGAAATAAAAGAGTAGTAGCTAAATTAGAAGTTGATTCCTTATACCTGGTTTACTATAAAATTTAAAAATGGACACGTAAAAATCTTTAGTTTTCTAAAGTAAATTTTAATAGATCTTAAAGAAAGCTGATTAAAATTCAGTAATTTAACCTTTGGTAACTGATAGCAGACATGAATCCATGAAATGATCTTTAAATTTATCAACTTAAAAATATTGTAGGCCCTGGCTGGTTGGATTGGTGGATAGAGCGTTTACCTGGTGTGTGGATGTCCTGGGTTCAATCCCTGGTCAGAGCACACAGGAGAAGCGACCACCTGCTTCTCGCCCTCCATGTCTCCCTTTTCTCCTTCTTCCCCTCCTGCAGCCAGTGGCTCAATTGGTTCAATTGTGGCCTTAGCACTGAGGATAGGTCGGCTGATTTGAGCATCAGCCCTAGAAGGGGTTTGCTGGGTGGATCCGGTTTGGGGAGCGAACAGGAAACTGTCCCTCTCTCTCTCCTCCTCTCACTTAAAAAACATGTAGTGAATTGATCAAAAATGCAGCTTTGGTTTATACATGAATGTTCCTAGCAGCTTTATTCGTAATAGACAAAAAGTGGAACAACTCAAATTTCCAGTAGATGGATGGCTAAACAAAATATGGTATATACATACCATAGAATATTTTTTGGCAATAAAAGGAAATGAAGTATTGATACGTGCTGGACATGGATGATCCTTAAAACGATTATATAAGTAAAAGGAGCCAGAAACAAGATTGTAGGCACTGTGATTCTATCTATATGAAGTGTCCAGAATAGACAAATTCTCAGAGACAGAAAGCAGATTAGTGGTTGCCAGGAACCAAGGAGGAGAAGCGAATGGGAAGGGCCTGTTAATGGGTACAGAGTTACTTTCTGAAATGATAAAATTATCCTAGAATTGAAAGTGGGCATGGTTGCATAACTGTGAATACACTAATGACCGTTGAATTGTACATTGTCAAATAAAGGATTTCCTGGCATATGACTTATATCTCAATAAAAAGCTGTAATAAGACGTTAAAACTTGGCTGGTTTATTTCAGGTGACTCAGGCTGTGGGAAAGCTGGGGATGTCCCAGATTCCTCAGAAGGACCTTTTGGAGACTGTTCGCATAAGGGAACAAGTAACCACGAAAAGGTCCAAGCAAGAACTGCCTCCCCCTCCGCCTCCAAAGAAGAGACAGATCCCTGTGGATGTGGAAGCTAAGAAAAAGTGAGAACAAACAGAAAAAATTTCCAAACCCCACACTGCACACATTTGGTACTTGGTACTTATTTGGTACTAATCACTAATCATATGAAAATTTAGATATAATTATTGTTACGGAAATTTAGCTACTGAGCCACTCACTATCCCTCGGTCTTCTGAATATTCTACTTCCCACTGGCTGAGCATCTGTGTGGTCTCAGATGGTTTCCTTTATCTTGTGTCCTACACGCACTCTCTGCCTTTTCCTTTCTTCCTTTAACATTTACTGTGGGAGCAGATGGTCATCCATGAGTCCTTATTTATTCTTTTTCTCAATGTCACGATTCTGACAATTTTGCTTTAGATAGGTCTCTTTAGGGCTTGTGAATCCCCTTTCTCTCCTCTCTGTTAAAAACTACTTAATTCACGGGAATAATCATCTTCCTTATTTCTTCATTTTTTTCAACCCCTCGTTCTTTTCTCATGTTTTCTTTTTTCATTTAATTCCTTTTTCTTGATTCATTGACAGATTTTTCATTGTGTGTGTATTTAATTTTGTAGATTTATCTTTGACATAAAGTATTGTTTTATCTTATTGATTCAGAATAAACTTGGGACCTTTGGAGGAGGAATAATCCCATCTGGTATACAGCTTTTTTTTTTTTTTTTGACAGATACAGAGAGAAAGGGACAGATAGGGACAGACAGACAGGAAGGGAGAGAGATGAAAGCATCAATTCTATCAATTATTTGTTGTGGCTCCTTAGTTATTCATTGGTTGCTTCCTCATATGTCTTGATGAGGGGGGCGCTACAGCAGAGTGAGTGACCCCTTGCTCAAGCCAACAACCTTTGTCTCAAGCCAGCACATTGAGCTTCAAGCTGGCAACCTTTGGGCTACAAGCCAGCAACCATGGGGTCATGTCTATGATCCCATGCTCAAGCCAGTGACCCTGTGCTCAAGCCGGTGAGCCTAGGCTCAAGCTGGCGACCTTGGGGTTTCGAACCTGGGTCCTCTGCGTCCCAATCTGGTAGTTTATCCACTCCACCACTGCCTGGTCAGGCTGGCATATAGCTTTTACTAACATTGGCTGCGCTGGTAGGCCACACTCTGTCCCAGGTCCTGTGCCTCACATGCACTACAGCAGCGAATCCCCAAATCAGCCCTGAGGAGCACTATTCTCTCCCTCTGACAGTGGAATCCCAGTGCGGGGGCGAATGGACAATTAGTTTTGCCTAAATAAAAAATGATACAATTTGCCAAATTTAGCTTTTGTCAGACAAAGCAGGATTCCAATTTTACCGATGATTTTCATTCTGATAATAGGGCTGTGCATTCTCCTAGTAGCATCTATCAGGACCAGTGTGCCTCTGTGTAACTTAGCCTTTTGGAGCCAAGAGGACAGACAGGAAGATGCTTTGATGCTAATGCTGTCAAAGACCTTTCATTGCCTGAGCATTTACATGCTGATACTTGGCAGCATGTCTCTCCAGGGCTCACTTTGTGCGTTTGGAAGCAGAGAAGGTTGTAAAACACTCGGGTGCATGTCTAAGATTTTGTACCGACTCCAGTGTAGGCGGAGGGTAGGGGATTCTCCACACCAACAGTAAATGTTAAAGCACTTTGTGGACACCAGCAGGGTGTCGTCCTACAGCCCTGCTCAATTCTGAAACTCCATCAGAGGGCAGTGTCAGATTCCACAGGTTAAGGGTTTAGTCCTGCAGGTTGTTACCTGTGCTTCTAACTGACTGGCTGTAAGTCAGAGGTTCCCAAGGCCATCTCTTTGGGTTTGGTTAATCGTCTAGAGTGGCTCACAGAAGTCAGGGAGACATTTTACTCTCTAGATCACTGGTTTATATACGAGAATATAACGCAGACCCCGCCAGACGGAAGAGATGCCGAGAATAAGGGAGAGAGCACAGGGCTTCCATATCGTCTCCCAGGTGGCCACTCCCCCAGCACCGCATTGTTCACCAACTCGAAAGTTCTCTGAGCCTGTCCTCTTAGGTTCTTACATAGGCTTCATCACCTAGGCGTGATTGATTAACTGATTGGCCATTGGTGATTGATTCAACTTCCAGACCCTCTCCCCTCCCTAGAGGGGGTGGAGGTGGAACGGAAAGTTTCAACCCCTAATCACATGGTTCGGTCTCCTGACCACCAGCCCCCATCCTTAGGTGGGGTCCAAAAGTCACCTCATTAACATAAAAAATGATAACTTTCTTACTCTTACCACTTAGTAAATTTCCAGGGTTGTAGGAGCTCTGATCCAGAAATGGGACAAAGGCCAAATATATATATTTCTTCTTATAAATCATAATATTGCAGTGCATAAGTATAAAATCTTACACATGACCATGTTGTATTCAGTGCCTTCTGTGTCAAGAAGTACTGTATTTCCCCATGTATAAGATGCACCTCCTTGAAAAATTTGGGGTACAAAAAACTGGGTACATCTTATACAGTGGTTGTAGGTTTTTTTACTTGCATTTCCCACTTTTTTGCCCTTATTTTTGTGCTCATTGTTGAAGACTGTGATTGGTCATCAGATACAGATGAGGACAAATTAATGGATGGGAGTATTGACGGTGATGAGGAGTTGTATGAATTTTATGCTGAATAAAACTTGAGTTCAATTACTTTATATAATACATTATTTTTTTCAAATTTCAGCCCCCCAAATTAAGGTGTGTCTTATACAAGGAAGTATCTTATACATGGGGAAATATGGTAACACTGTCCTGAAGTGACTTGATGAAGTCACAATTATCTCACTTTGCAAGAAGTCTGGAGGCAGGGCAGTTTTACTGGGATGAGCATTTAGCATGCTGCCACTTTGTCTGCCTTCCTCAGTGTGGTGGCTTTCACCATCAGGCTTGTCTTCTCTGGTCCCCAAGGTGCTGATGCAGCACTGGGCGCGACATCCTTGTAGGATGTAGGGCAGTTTTTCCTTATTGTTTTCTTGATCAGCAAGAAAGACCTTTCCCAGAAGATACCGGCTAACTCTCCCCCACCCCTCCCGGTCTCATCTGTCAGGACTCAGCCTCTTGTCCATGCCTGGGATGCTTGGGAGGTTGAAGCTGTCCTTCTTTTTTAAGCTGTGTAGTTGTGTTCTGGGGGACTCGGACAGCAAGGAAGGGAGAAGCAAGGGGTATGGGGAGGGAGGTGTCTGTTAGGTGTGCAACCAGCTGTGAGGACCACAGTCTTCTAGTTTACCAGTAGATAGATGCAGACATTTCCTCAGTTAATTCCTGGACAAATAGAAGCTTAAAGATGTCCAGTTTATTATAAAAGAAGGCAATGAAATCTCATTATTAGAAGTTATACCCAGACAAAATTGGCCTCTCTCAGCCTACTCACATGAGTTTGTTCTTTCTAGTTTTTTCTGGGGCAAGATAGAGCCACACTTCCCCTCTTCAGTATGGCGTCTCTTCAGTATTTGAGGAAAGGGTTTCATATTCCAACTACCTTCAGTGTCTTAAAGTCCAGGAAATTCTTAACATTTTCTAGTGTGAAATGGTTTCCAGACCCTTAGAAACCACTACAGTGTATCCGTAAAGTCATGGTGCACTTTTGATCTATGACCGGTCAAAAGTGCACCATGACTTTACGGACACACTATATTAACTTGTCATGGAATGAGCTGTCTAAGAGATATGAACCTTAAATAACTGCTTAGTGCAGCTTATAATAATGCTTGCTTCAAAAATGGTAGTTCATTTTTCCTTCTCTTCTTGGTGCTACTGGTGGCTGTTTTTACCACCATAGGAACAGCCATTTCCTATCATCTGGATACATGTTAAAGTGACCTGAGACCATTAACACCCTGTGCACTGTTGTTCACCACTCTCGTTCAGATTGAGGGCAGAGATGGTCTAAGTCTCCAAAGTCAGATTACATATGTATTCTTTGGATGGTGCCCCCTTCTCTGATAGAGTAAATAGGAACCTGCTGATAAGATGACAGGGGGATGTACCCCTATTTATGTACCTTGAGTGTCACAAAATCATTTACAAGTTACAAAGAAAATATACCTTGATGAAAAAGCAAACATTCATAATTCACTAGAAACACTTGAAGTTTCCCAAAAGAATCAGCGATGACAACCCATGGTCACCTTAAAGTGCCTACAAATGTCTAGAAGTGTTGAGAAGCCCAGTGGGTAGAATACTGGGTAAGCAGGTGGGCTGCCTCGGATTGAGTCCCAGCTCTATTATTTATTAACTTTGTTTCCTGGGACAGTTATTTAACACCTCTGGGGGCTCAATTCCTTCAGTGTTAGAAGGTTTAATAGTAAGGTGACCGACTTTTTTACAGTGAAAAGGAGGACAAAAATAAATTGAAGAAAACAATATCATAAATAAAAACCATTTTATTCATTGTAACAATAATACACTATAATATGATAAATACATAATAAAACATTTGTAATATTTTATATTGTAATTATGCTTACATGCCTATTTGTAATAATAATTGTAAGAAAAAAGTACTCATTTAGATACAAATACATCACATCACACGCAATGGATTGACTGCATTGATCAAATCTTACAAAAGAAGGACGATTGATCACCTTAATAATAGTAGTGTATACGTCCTGGGGTGGTTGTGAGGATGCCTGGAGTTTAGAATACACTTAAAATGCTTAGAGAGGGCCTGGTATATGGCCAGCAATCTGTGAATGTTTCTCCTCTTGTTCCTCCTTTCTGTGTTCTTTTTTTTTTTTCCCCCAGGGACAGAGAGAGAGTCAGAGGGAGGGATAGATAGGGACAGACAGACAGGAATGGAGAGAGATGAGAAGCATCAATCATTAGTTTTTTGTTGCCGTTGCGACACCATAGTTGTTCATTGATTGCTTTCTCACATGTGCCCTGACCGCAGGCCTTCAGCAGACCAAGCAACCCCTTGTTGGAGCCAAGGACCTTGGGTCCAAGATGGTGAGCTTTTTGCTCAAGTCAGATGGGCCCGCGCTCAAGCTGGTGACCTCGGGGTCTCGAACCTGGGTCTTCTGCATCCCAGTCTGATGCTCTATCCACTGCGCCACCGCCTTGTCAGGCCTCGCTGTGGTGTTTTGACCTACCTTCCCAAGATCTCTCAGGTCTCCACCTCTCTTCCTTCGCACTGTCTTTATCTTTGTTCTGACTCTGGTTACCACCACAGTCTTTTCTCTGCTCTTGCCTCTCTCTATTTCTTCTTCTTGATGAGCATTAGCAGGTTAATAGAACCACTTCAGTCCTATGCTTCAAACCATCTGCTGGCTCTCAGTTGCCCTCTTTTTAAACCCCAACTCCTTAATCTCTGCCAGACCTCTGCAGTCACTGGTGGTTGTCCCTCCCTGGCTAGAACTCATTCTTCCAGCCACACCTAACTACTTGAGGTTTGAGAAATGTGCTCCTCCCTTTCTTTGTTCTCTCTTTTCCAGGTAGACTCCTGGCTTACTGCTGTTCCACCCCAGGGAGCATCCCTCCCCCACTGGTTCAGAGCCATCCTGTGAATTCCCAGAGTTAGCACCTAGCACCTTCTTTTTGCTGTTGCCCGATCTATCCCACTGGCCTTTCCCAGTCTGGACGCCCCCTGGGGGCCCAGGGCCCGGATTGTCCCATTTTCCTTCACATCAACAGGCCCGACAAGTGCGGGCCTTATCCCGGGCTCAACTCAGAACCATGTTGAATTCAAGAAGGCACTAACTTGAGCAATGTCCTTACTTGTTATTATCTAACCAAATCTGGTCTTCATTATCTACAAGCATTTCTAAAAATACAAGTAACTTCTTCAAAAGCTTCAACACTTTCAAATATATTTTCTTTATTAATGTGACAATATTATTTGTCATTTCATACTTTTCATTGCAAATGTATGATCTTATTTGGTGCGGTTTCTGTATTTCTTGGTTGCTGTATTTTTTCGTTTGGGTTTCTGGGGAGTGTTTGAAAATACACGCCTGCTGGTTGTTTGGGTTGCTCTCATTCTTGAGCCGAGTGAAACAATAGAAGGAAACGAATGGCAAGTGGTAACATCTGAATTCTGACTTAGGTTTGATGCCATGAGTGCAGAGCTGTTGGACTGGATTTTGAAATCAAAGGCTGCCATTCAATCCACAGAGATAAAAGAATATAAGAAGATGCAAGAGACTTCAGAAATGAAAAGAAAGTTGAAGGTAAACATGAAATAGAAGTATACTAGTGAATGAAATATTTCATTAGGATGGGTCCACTTTGGCATAGAGATGTGATGGGGTCCAAAAGCTTCCTGTACAATGAATGCAACCATAGCATAGCTATTAGAATATTGTCGTAAGTTTTGAATAGATTCAAGCTGGCTGATATCAGATCCCTGTATGGAAGAGGCTCGGTCCCCCTTACCTTCTTCCTTAATCACTAAGTTGTGTAGAAAGGACCATGTACTTCCTAAGGTGATCTAAATACTATTTCTGTTTTTAGATTGATTAGACCTTCATCTGGTACCTAATAATATGATTGTGCTGTATATGCAGAGGATGTTTTACTTTCTAAATACAACAAACTACAGTAGTACTTCCTTATCCACAGTTACCTATAACCAACATTAAATGAAGTCCAGAAATAAACAACTCATATGTTTTCTATTACTGAGCAGCATGATGAAATCTCGCACTGTCCTGCTTTGTCTGAGCTGGGCCATGAATCCCCCTTTGTTCAGTGTGTCCCCCTGTACAGACTACCCTCCCCTCAGTCACTTGGTAGCTGTCTTGGTTATCAGATTGACTGTTGAGGTATCACAGTGCTCCTGTTCAAGTAATGCATATTTTACTTAAGAGTGCTCCCAAAGTGCATCAATAGTTGTGCTAGCAATTCACGTATGCCGAAGAGAAAAGGTGTGTGTGAGAGAGAGGGAAAGAGAGAGACAGAGAGAGATCACATTTACATAACTTTTATTACAATGTATTGTTATAATTGTTCTATTTTACTATTAGTTTCTTGTTAATCCCTTCTTGTCTCTTACTTATAATAGGTACACACACACACACACACACGTGTGTGTGTGTGTATATTTATATACATACAGTGTGTCCGTAAAGTCATGGTGCACTTTTGACTGGTTGACCAGTCAAAAGTGCACCATGACTTAACGGACACACTGTATATACACACATATATGTATGTATGCATATAAATATACACATATTTGTGTAGGATATATACATATGTATGTAGGAAAAATGTAGTATGTATTGGGTTTGGTACTGTTCGTGGTTTCAGGCTTCCACTGGAAATTTTGGGATGTATCCCCCAAGGATAAAGGGGATTACTATATTTCAAACTTCTTCAATATATTCTCTTCAGAGGAAACACCATTTTTAAATAAAAATGCTATTCAAATGTATGGGAGCTTAGCTCTGCTACTTTGCACCCCCATGTGTGTTACTGAAGCCGTGGGAGGAGATTGTAGTGATTCATGTCCCCGGTGTTCATTGAGTCTTTGGACACCCCGTCATGGACTATTTGGGCATCTGGAGCAAGTCTGTGTTGCCATCCGCATCAGCAGGGAGTTGTCGGTGAGGCCCTGGGAGAATGTTTAGAACGTGAGATGTGTCTAAGTGCTCCTCATGTTCATGGTGGGGGCCGGGGGCACTGGCAAGAGGCAGGACTACGGCCCTCTGCACATGGGGCACTGAGCTGCACGTGAACGATGGCTCTGGAGGTGGGTGGGAGGGCACAGCTGGTGGGTGTGCCCCCGAGGGATGGCACAGAGCTGGGCAAGTGTGTTGTGATCTTTGTAGCAGAGGCTTCATTTTGTTTCCTGCTAGGTGGGTGTGTGAAAGTAATAGAGAGCTCAGGTTGGAGAGGTGGGTAGGGTTTGGCCCCCGCTGACTTTGGATGAGAAAGTAAGACTGATTTCTGCCTTATCTTTCCATTGTGACTGCTCTCATATAGATTATTTGGTTTCTAAAGCCGAAGGGTGGATTTCTGTTCTCATCACACCTGCCTCCCTGCGGTATTTGCCAGGTGTTTACCCTGCCCTTCTTACATTCTCATAGCCCGTGGCTTCAGTGACTGGTGATCATTCTAAAATATGAATCTGATCACGCAGCTCCAGGGCTTGCAGTTAATTTAACGGCGCCCTGTCTCTGCCATAGTGTCCTGGCCTGCAGGGGCTTTTCAGACAGTACTGTCCCCTATTGCTAAGCACAGCCTCATTGCCTCTTGTTCAGCTGTCTGAGCTCCAGCCCTCTTCACACACTCTCCTGCCTCCACCACATGCTGTTTTCTAGAATAGTTCTTTATTCAGCTTTTGTGCTATGTGACTGAAACGCCCTCTGTTAGCCTCATTTGGAGAAGTTAGGTAATTCCCCTTGGCTTCCATATTGCTTTGACCATACCTCTGTGAAAGCTCTTACTGTACTGATGTCATTATTTGTTTATATGCCTGTTGTGAAGTACTTAGCAAGAGAGGAATATTTCATCGATCACCATATTTTTAGCATTTGGTCAAGTTCTTGGACAGTGGATGGAAGGAATAATGTCTGTGGGCGAGGGAATGTGTAAGGTTGGGAGCTCAATGAGGGCTGTGTTCCATATTTTATATACTTCTTACAGTCCTGAAAGGTCAATAGATGATATTAATGATCACTTAACAAGTCGATTCTTAAAGGCTATAAAGTGGCAGAGAATTTGGAAGTTACAGTGATCTTTATGGAATAAGTCCCACAAAATATTAAGTTAAATTCCACCCTATGATCTAGGAACAATTTACTTTTAGATATGGTTGCTATAATATTTAAAGGGATAAAAATGTCTATTGTGTATGGTATTTATTAGACTCTCTTTATGTTTCGATCTTTGACTATGAAAATGGCTTTTACTAGTCACATTCAAGTTTGTGTGGATCAAAATGGGGTAGCTACATTTATTTGACTGTGCTTACATGTGTCACAAGTTAGAAGAGGTATTCCCCTCTGGATTGATTGGTTGAAATAATATGGGTTTCCTATAAGTTTGCTAGTGTGGACAGCATTTGAGTAGTTAATCGATAAAGATCAATTGGGAGTTAGGGAGTGGGGGAGATTTCATATACTCATTGGGCAGGCATGTGTGTGTCCCATGGTTTTATTCAGTCCCTTCTTAGAAGTTGTGGAGTTTGTTTTCCCCTGTCCCTGAGATATAGGTACATTGAGAATAACAAATCATAGAGACATAAGTATTAAGTCATTTTTAAACACATAGAACAAAACACTTTTATTTGGAGCCTAAAGAGGATTGTAGTTATTTATAAGTTATGTATGAATTTATGCTTGTGATTGAAGTTTAAAGTAGACTCTGGACTTAGTATAATACCAACAAAAAATACTGAAACTCAAATTAATTTTATTTCTTTTCCTTGTTAATTAATTTTTGTTCCGTGATCTCTGTCATAGTATGTTCAGATTGCTGGACACAGACCCTTATTTTTATGGTGTGGCATATATGGAGGATATATATATATATATATATATATATATATATATATATATATATATATATGGACAGTGAGATATCCTGGATCTGAAACACTAACTTATTTCCTCTTGATAGAAACGCATACTTAGAGTATATAAATTTTTTCTAAAAATAAACCAAAGTTTTATACTGTTTGTTTGAATTTACCATTTAAAATGTAAATTTAAAATGTAATCATCTTTGATGTTCTGGAAGGTATCCTGGAATTCCCTAGTTTTGTATTGTAGTGTTCTCTTCGGTATACCTGTAGCAGGTAAAGAGCATGTGGAAGGGACATGAAATACTAAAACTTAAAACAGCGTCAGCAGTACACTGAGAAGGAAATTTGCTACACACACACACACACACACACACACATACACACACATTTTTTTTGGTAATATTCTTATATTGACATTTTACTTTCAGGGATTACAAAAAGAACAGACAGAAGGAAGTCCGAGACTGGATGAATTAAACCAAACGGGACAAATCCTTTTGGAGCAAATGGGAAAAGGTGAGATCTTGATTTTTTAAAATGTGTTTTTAGATGGTGGCATTAAATAATATTTTTAGTTTGACAAATCGATATCACTTCTTGCTAGAAAAGTAATTTTCAGAAACTTTTCTGTCAGCGAATATTTTTTCAATTGGTATCTTATGCTGAGGCTGATTAATTATATCAAACTGGTAAGAGCAAAGTTGTTCTGCTTTTAGAAAGGATCAGGGAACTCTGATACCTCAACGAAACAGTTCCAGTCCACTGGTGGGGAAGATTTCACCATCTCCTCTTTGGGGTTATGCATTGAGACTTTTATTTTTTGGAGAGGGATAGCAAAAGTAAATTTGGCAATGCTGGAGAGATGAAGTTACATTAAGGTAAATTCATTAAGGTAATTTGATTTTTGATCTTCCTTTAATAGATATAATAGTATTTTTATTCAAGATCTACCCTAACTAAGTGTCTTAGTTATTGGGTGTGGGCACCCCACATGGACATTACTTGATTTTGAGCATTTATATACTTGACAAGACCTAGAGACACAGAAAGACTATACTTTTCCCTGAGATGCTGATTCTTTCAATAATTATAGTAAGTTGTATGTTGAATTTAGGTTAGTCACTATTGTAGATTCTTCACTTCTGCATCAATACTGTAGCATGGGAACCAGACTTGGTCAGATGTGAATGTGGGGAGATGTCACGACTCTGTGTCGTGACCTTCTCCTCCTGTCCATGTCAGCTTTCAGTCGGTGTAGTAGAATTCGAGTGCTCAGACTGGTGGGGAAGACGACATAGGTGAGAAGTTGGTAGAGGCCATGTGTTACAGCGAGAAAGGCAGTGGATTGTGAAATGGGAGACTTTAGTGTCTCCTGGTGTTTTCTAGTTCTATGTCTTAGTCGTGTAACCCTTTGTGTTTCCTTCCTCTGACTACAGCTTTTATTAGATAAAATCTTTATAGCACAGACAAATAGGCATTCCTGTGGAACATATACACTGGAAATTGAGTTTATGTGAAAGCTCTACTTGCAAAATATCAAGTCTTAGGGACTATATGATGTGATAATAAAGAATGAATTTTGTGACCTAATCTATGTTTGCTTACTTTCATAAGAAACGGTTTATATTATATATTTTGTATTACTATTTTTTTTTAATTCCAGTAGGAGGCTGGAAATGTATTCATTACAGAACTCTAATTCTACTTATTTTTTAAAAAAACACATATCTTTTATTAAGAATATTTAGGATGGGATGAGAAGCTGAGGAATGGGTGCATTGATCTGAATAGGGTATATTTGTTCTGGATTTAATTATCTCATTTTTTGAAGGGTGTTGGCTTTTTCTTAGTGAGAGAATGAAAATGATTTTTTAAAATCTCCCCATTGTCATTCCATGTTATCCATTATTGCAAGTTTTACAGTGTTGCACATTACCTCTCTACATGTGGTTAGTGCTGATAATTCTGCTCTTGTTTTAAAACCAGAAATGTTGAACAGAAATGGAAGCACAGTTGGGTGATTCTCTCTGTTCCCCTCTCTCTTCCCCTAAATTTGAAGTAAGTCCTAGAACACTGATAAATAAAATCGAGGATGTTTTTTATAGGGTATAATTTGGCCACAATCTGCCTACGGATGAGGGCAGATAAATGATTCATTTCAGTTAGGAAGCATATCAAATTCTTCAGTAAAACAGATGTTCAAATAATCATGTCACTGGTTTCCGTCAAAAATCCCATCATGATGAAGTCGGATAGGACTTTTCTGGCTAACAAATTTGAAATGTTTTGTGATCTCTCACATAGCATGACAGTGTTTTAAAAAATGAAATAATCTTTTATTTGACTGCTGCTCTACCTGATTATCAATACCTATAATAGAATAGTTGGGCATTTGGATGGACACTTGGCTTTATGAATTGGCACTCATTATGACTGGCACATAGATCAGTCTGAGGGTCTCATGTTTTGAAAACATTTCCCATGATTACCACAGTACAATCACAGAAATATATGAAGTCAAATGAGAGGAAGTGGCAGGAGTAGTTATATTTTATCCCTTTTAAGTAATTAATAAAGTGATAGCTGTTTATTTGGCTTTGAATAGTCATCTAAGAGGTAGGTGTCCTATAGGGATAGAGAAGTTATAACTCTGGGTCTCTAGAAATAAAACAATCATTTAAAAAAGATATATACAGTTTTCCTTTTCTATGATGCAAATTGTGCTTTTGTTATTACTTTTCTAAAAATTTTTATTTAGAAAATTCAATTTAACAGGGCGACATTGATCAATAAGAGTACATAAGTTTCAGGTAAACATTTCTATAGCACTTGGACTGTTGATTATGTTGTATACCCATCACCCAAAGTCAAATCATTTTCCATCACCTTATATTTGTCTCTCTTTAGATCTTTCCCCACAACCTTCCCCCCTATCCCGTTCCCCCTGGCAACCACATCACATTTATCTATGTCCATGAGTCTCAGTTTTATATCTCACCTATGTGTGAAATCATACAGTTCTTAGCTTTTTCTGATTTACTTATTTCTCTCAGTGTAATGTTCTCAAGGTCCATTCACGTTGTCATAAATAGCACCATGCCAATCAACATTTCTTATGGTTGAGTAGTATTCCATTGTATATATGTACCACATCTTCTTTATCCAGCCTTCTATCAGGGGACACTTTGGTTGTTTCCATGTCTTGGCCACTGTGATTAATGCTGCAATGAATGTGGGGGTACACTATTACTTAATAGCAGCCCAACATATATTATCTCAGGCTTGGACAAAAGAGATTTAAACTTTGAGAATTGGTTAGGAAGGGCAAAATAAATGGATTGGGAAATACTGCCAGTGAATAATAAGAGGAATTGGAGAACTTGCCTCAGCGTCGCCTGTACTGAATGTGATGTTGCCTATTTTCCAGATGAGAGTGATAGTTTTTCATCTCAAAAATTTGTATTTGTCAGCTTGATTTTCTTCCTTGTTTAGCATAAATTTCCAACATGAAAATGAAGCGGCTGACTTATTCTTTTGCCCACTTAGACAAGAGATGACCTGGCAGAGGCACTGCCTCAATTTCCCCTCCTCCGTCAGTTCAGCAGGAACATGTGAATTTGATTAACAGGGCTAATGGAACTTGGGCTGTGGTATGAATGTTTTGTGTAGGTCTAAGTAATTGAACTTCAGCAGCTGACATGAGTGAGACATTCAAATTGTGTCATGTTTGCATTTCTCAGTTTCAGGCATACAGCGTTACAGAAATTTTGGAAATTGCATTGTTTGTGGGTCATAAGTGAACTTTTGTTGTACTTGCCTTTTTTCCCCTTTGCATGCTCCTTACCCTGGATTTTGATGGTACATATTTACAAAGCATAATTGTTTTTATTTCCCTCCTACTCGAAGCAATAAAGATGCTAAGTCCCTTCTCTCAACGTGTATGTTTTCCTCAGGAGATAGACACCTTTGCAGATTTTCCATATTTTTTCATAGTACTTTTACTTGGTTGGATGGTCTTTTATATGAAGGGGCAGACAATGACAAAAGCTATGATTATATGTAACTTGATTATTTCTATGAAAATTCTCTAACTACAAAAAATGTGAGACAAACTAAATTATATATGAGATAAATAAGTCCTGGGGGTATAATGTACCAAAGTAAATAAAACCAGTTAGGACGCTCCACTTAAGAAATATGTATGTCAGTTATGAATATAATGGCATTTTTTTCTGATGTGTTTCTAAAGTAGATATTCTTGCTGCTGCATTGATATTTTGGTATTTGCTGGTCTCTGTGTGGCGTGCCCAGCAGGCTGGCCACAGCCCCTGGGTCTAGCTGCTGGCTGACTGTCCCTCCCCTCCCCAGGTGGCTTCCAGCACTGAGAATTCTTGCCATTCATTTTGTAAATTATATGACACTGTAGTTTGCTCACTGAAGACTTAAGCTGCCTCCTAGTTTTTGTAATCTGCTGTCCTTTTTCTGATAATGGAGGGACTCCCTTCTGATGTCAGAATCCCAGACAATGCCAGACAGTTCGTTTTATTTCCCTGACCTAGACTAGAAGCTAGCCCAATGCCGGGATGCCGAAGATGCAAACACAGCTTCATAGAAAATGCAGTGACTGAAGTTCTAAGCTCTACTGATATTCCTTCTTTAATAGTCACACCACTCCTAAAGTGCTATTGACAGATCCCCCTCCTTCACTTTGGTCAAAGAATCAAGCAGTTATTTTTAGCATCATCATTATAATTTATATTTTATTGTTACAATTTTTTTATGTTAAAAGAGGCTTACAGAGTGATCATTCTATATGTGACATTATCTTGTTGTTTTGAATATGTTAGACTATTTATAACAAGTTCCAAACAAGTTTTGTCATACTAGATGAAGTGTCTGCTTGTTTTTTATGTCTTTGTAGAGGGTCTTTCGACTGAAGACATAAAAC
Source organism: Rhynchonycteris naso (assembly GCA_037038555.1). Classification (NCBI taxonomy): domain Eukaryota; kingdom Metazoa; phylum Chordata; class Mammalia; order Chiroptera; family Emballonuridae; genus Rhynchonycteris; species Rhynchonycteris naso. The sequence continues at coordinate 292,761,954 of CM072997.1, forward strand.
ATAGCCTGGAGAAGGTCTTATTAGAATGGAAGCATGTATCTCAGCAATTGGAAGATCTGGCGAGAAAGATTCAGCTCCAAGAAGATATAAACATTTACTTTAAGCAACTCGATGAGCTTGATAAGACCGTCAAGACAAAGGAGGAGTGGGTGAAACAGGCGCCCCCTTCAGGACATCCGCAGCAGTACTTGCTGAGTTTGAAGGTAAAGGAGACAACAACCTGGGACGTGAAAAGATTCTATGCCCAACCCTGTGTTAAATAGATGCTCCTTGTATCATGGCCATTCGGTTAATTCTGCTCAGATTATCTCTCTGAGGATGTTCATCTTCGGTGAGTTATGTGACCATGTTTTCTCTTCCATAGCGGGAATTGACTAATCTCCTTGGCCTCCGCCCCAAAATTGAAATGGTGCGTGCCCGCTGCGCAGCCCTGATGTCTAGACCTTCTGCCCCAGATTTTGTCCAGCAGGGCTTCGACCGCTTTCTGGGACGTTACCAGTCTGTGCAACAGGATTTTGAGGATCGTCAGCAACAGCTAGAGAATGGTAAACATACAATCTCCTCTCTTGCCTCTCTGTTTGCCTTAATTTAAAAGTCACTCCCAATATTTTTTAGACCATTAGCCCCTTTGCACCAGACTCACTCTGTTTTCCAGTGTCCTGCTTCCATTCCAGGTCTGAAAGTATATTCAGGCTATTTCCTGGATTCACAATTGTTTGTCAAAGCACAAACAGCTATCACATACTCTAAAACTGTGTTAATAGGATATAATAATGTTAAGACTTTTTATTTTCTTTAAAGGGTGTTATTTCTTCCTTTTTTTTGAAGGAGGCCAGTCAATATCACTATTAAGGGCTACAAATAAATGATAAGTTATATCAGTTTGCTCAAAATGGTTCAAGTTTTAGCAGTATCATCTCCTCTTTTAAGATAAATTGTGATTCTATTTCAAAGTCTGAAAAATTTTAAATAGTGTTTACTTCTACAGTCAAACTGGTTTTGGAAAGTTAACTGTTAAAGGTTTTGAGAGCTTATCCCTCGTATGTTATGTACTTTTCGCCTTAGTTATTGCCTCAGTCAGGACTGGTGTTGAATTAGGTCATGTTACAGGCAGCACATGTTAAAAAGTTGTACATTTAACTATACCCTTCCCTGTGTCAACTGTACACTGTGACTGGTGAGCAAGCGTGTCATGTGTCCTCTCCTCCAGAAAGGCATTCGGACACCATATTCTTTGTTCATTGAATTCATTTAGCCTACAATTTTGAAATGTTGGAAGGCACCTCTTTGTAAATTTACTGTTACAAAATATGCTTTCATTTTTGACATGGATCAACAGGTCATTGACATCTTTGGTTTCTTTAAAAATTTTTAATTTTTGTTTTTAATTGTGGTGAATGCATATAAAATATATTTTACCACTTTAACCATTTTTAAGTGTCGAGTTCAGTAGTGTTAAATATGTTCACATTGTTGTGCCACCAATCCCCAGTGCTCATTTCATCTTGGAAAAATGAAACTACCAGTAAGCAAGAGTTCTCCATTTTCCCCTCCCTTGAGCCCCTGGCAACCAACATCCTATTTTCTGTTTCAGTAAGTTTGACTACTCTAGATTCCTCATGTATGTGGAATTATAGTATTTATTTCCTGGACACTGGCTTATTTTACTTAGTATAAGATTCTCTAAGTTCATCTGTGTTGTAGCATGTGCCAGAACCCCCTTCCTCTTTAAGGCTGAGTGATACTCCCTTGTGTGTCTATATCACATTTTGTTTATGCATTCATTTGTTGATGGGCAGATGGGTTGTTTCTGCCTCTTGCCTGCTGTGAATAATGCTGCTAGTTTTATTTTTGTTCGAGTTGGTTTCATCACTTGTGCTTCAAATACACTTACTTCCTTTCCACACAAGTATTGCTTGTCTGTTGGGTTTACATTAGTGGGTGAAGTGGGCTTTATTCAGTTGGCTCTTGCAGTCATTATTTCTCAGGGTGCCGGCTGCAGCTGGCTAGGATGTCCCTATGTAATGTCCTCCACTCTGTGGACAGTTCATCTCCACACCTGAGCTTAGAGAAAGAGAGACTGAAGGGATATTTGTTTCCCTTTTTTTTTTTTTTTTTTTTTTTTGTGTGTGTGTGTAGCTACTGGGGAAATAGAGATTATATGAAACAAAAGGAACATTGTAGTACCATCTTTAGAGAGACATTTCATCATGACAAAAATGAAAAAAAAATAATAGCGGGTTAGTTAATATTTTTAAATGTCAACATCCGCAAGAATGATGTCACTGACTCTCAGAGATGCCAATGGAATGATCTGAGTAACTAACAGGGCCTCTTTTTAATTTTAATTAAGGAGTTAATTTTTTACATATTAGAATTAACTTGTTATATACAGAAGATTATTGGTATGTATAATAATATTAGGTTTCTAACACTGTTTTCTCAAACTAAGTATTTTTAAATAAACAGAAATGAAGAACCAGCCCGGACATGCATATTTAGAAATGTTGAAAACACTGAAAGATATGCTGAGTGAATCGGAAAGTAAGGCCCAAATGTCTTTGGAAGGTTTGAATGATCTTGCCAAGGTGGAGAAGGCCTTACAAGATACAAAGGTAATGCATATTTTAGGTCTTTGAAATATTTATTTTGGGTCATGTCAAATATATTATAGATTTAAAAATTTTTTTTTCAACTATTAAACAATATTACACTTTAGTCATAATTGGTCAAAATCTCTTACAATTTGAAGATTACTTACCATAACCTAGCTAAATCTTAGCTAAAAGAAAGAGTTAATTTATTTCTTTTAATAAAATGAAATGGTATTTTTCTCATAATTAGCTTAAAATTCTCAACCTGTTTATAATATACTGAAATATCTTTAATAAAATGAATGATATCTGTTGAATTAATGTGTTTTCTATCTTGAATAAAAATACTTTCTTGGGCATTTATGATATATGGCTCTGAACCGTTTCATCAGATAAAACAGGTCCAAAGTGAGCACTGCACACTTGCCCCTCACTGGATGTGTTGTTACAGAAGATTTTTGTGTAGAGCATACATAGTATTGGGGCCCATACAACTCATGAAAGGCAAGCTTTAACTTCTTTTTTTCTTCTTTTCCACATGAAAGGAGGGGAGATAGAGAGACTCCCACATATACCCTGACTGGGATCCACCTGGCACCCCTGTCTGGGGCTGATGCTCTGCGTGTCTGGGGCCATGTTTGCAACCAAACTATTTTTAGCACCTGACATGAAGGCTCCAGGGAGCCACCCTCAGCGCCCGGGATTGATGTGCTAGAACCAATCTAGCCATGGCTGTGGGAGGGGAAGGAGAGAGATAAAGAGAGAGAAAGTGAAGGAGTGGGATGGAGAAGCAGATGGTTGCTTCCACTGTGTGTCCTGACCAGGAATTAAACCCAGACTTCCATATGTCAGGTCAACGATGTGCCACTGAGCCAACTGGCCAGGACCTGCTTTAACTTTTTAAATTATGCTTATTTTTTTAATGAGTTTTTAAGTTTTCTTTATCAAATGCTTTTTGAAAGGTGACTTTTGACTGTTTATAGGTCATATTATTACATCTATACAAACAAATCTTTGTGCATATTGTTAATTTTTTAAATTTTTTTTAGGCCCTTAATGAAATCCTTGAGAATCAAAAACCTACATTATATAAGCTTGCAGAAGAAACAAAGGCTTTGGAGAAAAGCATTTCCCCAGATGTAGAGAAAATGTATAATCAAGAATTTAATGATATTCAAGGAAAGTGGAACAAAATCAAGGTCAAGGTTTCCAAAGATCTGCATTTACTTGAAGAAATTATCCCCAAACTAAGAACTTTTGAGGTAAACCCAGAAACCATGAAGGGTTTAAGTTTATTACAGGGTAAAATAATAGTTTTCATGTAACATTCAAATATCTATTATGTGAGTATTTTGCATTCTTTCTAGTCCCAAATTTATGATGTACTTAAGTTGGGATTTAGAACTTGCTTACCAAAGCCACAGTTTTAAAGTATTGGAAAGCACAAAGGTAAGAGAAAAATGTTTAAAAAATAGTCAAAATAATGTTTTGGGGCTGAGGAGCCCGCTTGATATACTGACTGGAGAATAGGTTGCGGTGGTGACTCAGAGCAGTACAAGTTGCCCAGCTAGTAGCAGATATCTGAGTCCTGGCAGCTGTTTTTTTTTTTTTAAGGTTTTAGACATTTGGGATTGAAAAATCTAAACTAAGCCTTCAACAGACTCTCAGATCAAAAAAGCAGGTAATTTGGGGTGCATAAGAATTTAGAAACAGGATCCTTGGCTGCATCTGAAAATCTCTACAGCTGAAGAAGCAATGATGAAGTCCTAGAGAGAAGGGTAAATGTGAGGACATAGGAGAAGGTGGTCAAGGTCAAAGTCAGGTTAGACAGTCAGCATGCTAACGCTTGTCCTGTGAGGTAGGTGGAGAAGTGGAGTTTGCAGACCGCCTGGTTTTGCACCAGGAAAGACCTGGATGACGAGTGACCCTGTCACACCCCCGCCACACAGGCCCCCCCGACCTCCCAGGGCCCCCTTCCCGTGGTCATTTGTTTATGTTTTTTTGCACTTGAATATCCCAAAATGTACTTCTAGAACAGAGCCTGGCACAGAGAAGGCACTCCATAAATATTTTTCAATGACTGAAATGAAATCAGTAATAGGAGATTTAGATATGGAAATATATAGATTTTGATTCCAAGAGAGCATGTGTAAGAGATTATATCTCTCTTTCTCTCTCTATATATATTTATATATGTTTATATATTTGGATTTAGATCCCAAGAAAATTTGTGTAAAGATGTTGCTAAAAAAAGTGAGAAGATTGAAAATGAAGAAATAATTATTTAAAAACTTAAGAAGCAGAGGACCTGTGGTGGAAGAGGGTGGGGTAGGCGGGGCAGTTGAGTGGGAAGGGATCTGCAGTGATGACACAACAGTGGTGACCACGGGACTTAGAAGGAAACTCCTTGTCCCAGGAACCGATGGACAAGCCCAGCAAGTGGCCGGGAGGAAAGTAAAGTGGCAAGGGTTATGGGTGTGCTCGCGCTTGTGTGTTGGTAGTGGAAAGAAGTGTTTTCTCCTAAGTGTAAGTTGCAGTTCTACACTGCGATCTCTATAGACTAAACCACTCATTTTGAAGAGGAGTGTGTTATGTGTAGCTTAGTATTTTTGAGTCACATGACATTGTGAGTGGGTCTACCTCCCATTGTCTCACTTCAGTTGCAACACTTTCCAACTTTATAAATCAGAATTATATCTTTTTTAGGATTCTAAAATTTTTGGTTAGTATCAAAGCATTGGGTTGTCCGTGATGCTCAGCCAGGGGAGATTTTGCCTCCTTGAGGACATTTGTCACTATTTCAGAACACTTTTGTCACCATTAGGGGGTGGGGGGGAGGGTGCTACTGGCATTTAGTGGGTAGAGTCCCAGGTTGTGGGTAAGTGTCCTACGGTGCACAGGACAGCTCCACAATAAAATAATTTTTTAGCCCAAAATGTCAATAGTGCCTAGGGTAAGCAATGCTGGATTAAATCCCATCTTTTCAAAAGACATTGTTTTGTTTTCAAATTTAAATATGAGATGTATTCAGGGAAATTTATAAGTGAAGATTAACCCTTAGGTTAATCTCCTTTTGACTCTTTAAAGTGTATTGTATCGTTAGCTAAATGTGCGCCAATATTTTAATGTGGAATTTAAAGATAACAAAACACAAAAAGAGAGTCCTGTGCTTATCGTAATCCAGTTTCTGGCTTCAGTGACTTGTTGCTACTAACGTAGCAAATTTAGGCACTTAAAGTGGGCAGTTTGAGTGCATGCCAAATTTATTTCCATTGAAAATATTCCACATTAAACGCATATATTTGTATAATTCAATTGTTTTTATTATGTTTGCCGGTTTGTAGTGTCCAGTTATTTTTAGTTTATTTTTGTGTCCAAACTACAGAATTGCTGACAGTGTCTGTGTTCCCTCATTATACAACATTTTTATTGAAATACACATTTTTAAATTTCTAAAGGACATTTTTACTCCTTCATTTGCTTCAAACAAATTGATTGTTATGTAACCACTTAAAATTCACTTAAGAAAACTTTTAATTTATTCCTCCAAATTAATCACAATAAATATTCATTTTGAGGTTAACCTTTCCCCCTTTTAATTACCTGACTTATACCTTTTTAAAAAGCTTTTTGTTCTGTTTGTCTTTAAGCAATAAGACACAGTAAGTTTTTGATTCAGTTCCAATTTATGATGAAGTTTCTTAGGAACACAATGGATGACTTGTTTAGTTTTAAAATGCATGTTTAATTATATAAGTAATATATGAATAATGCTCATTGAAGAAATTAAATAATGGAGATATATTTAGCTCAGTGGTTCTTAACCCGTGTTCTATCGAACCCTAGGGGTTCGATGAATCGGTCTCAAAGGTTCAGAGAAGCCTCTGCCGCAGAGGCCAGAATAAAGTAATACGTAATTTGTTGTGAGTTCATGCACTTTGTTGGTTTTGTTCTTTGAGCAAGGTGATGTTCATGCACGGCTCATTTTGTGCACCAGTAAAAAAACATATACCTATGTCTTGAATTCGGAAAAAATATCATATTTTACTTATCACTAAAGAAGGGTTTGGTGAATGCGCATATGAAACTGGTGGGTTCGGTACCCTAAAAAAGGTTAAGAACCACTGATTTAGACTAAGCACTTAGAGTTCCCTTTCTTTTCCAACACCATCTCCTTTCTGGGAGGCTGCAAACATTTATAGTGGTTCTTGCTGGAGGTTAACATATTCAAAGTAAAAAAGAAAAACTCATGAATATTACTAATTCTAATTTTTTTTTCATACTGGTACACATAAATAATATTAAAACTTTGTGAGAGTCATTTAAGTAGATAGCCCTCAAATGCACGAGCTTGGCGTATGACTTTTCATTACTCAAAATAAAGCCTTTCATTGACACAATATATTCACACTTTGAAAGTATTTTCATAGCAATTGCTTGCTTTTTTCTTACCATGCTACAGTACACCTAAGGAGAGTGGATTATTTATTTGTGTGCAAATTTTAGATTTCTATTATCTGTCAGCAAATAGTATTTTCTTATATACCTACCTATGTTTCTTTTGTCTACACAGCTAGTTTCTTCTGCATGGGGACGGGTTGGGCCTGAACACTCTGAGTCATAGTGCTACACTCAAATATACTATTAAATTAAAAAATAAAATCTATGCCATGCCAAAGTAATGACCTCAATTCCTGTAATTAAGAGTTAAAATGTTCATTGGTGCAGTTAAAATGACCTCATGGCAAGTCCTCCCACTCCTTCCAGGCAGCCAGACATTTAAAATATGTGAAAAAGGTAATTTTTTAAATTATTGAATTTACTGACCAGATTTTTTTCCTGAGTTATGGGGATTAACTATTATGAACTCCTAAGAGGCTGCTCATCCCAGCAGCAAATACCTTTGGATTCAAGCCCTGAGAGATATTTCCTCTGATTTCTTTTGTGCTTTTCAAGCTCTTCTGCATTGTGCTGGAACTGTGGGACCACAAACCTGTCCCCAAGGCCTACGCAAAACTCACCTAAATTCACCACCATCCCTGCCTCTTTGGACCCCTCCTCCAGCCCCTTCCTGCTGTGTTCAGACGCTCACATAACCTGTTGCCCTGATATTCTCATTGTCCTTTACATCTGTCTGCTGCTTCCAAGCGCTTCCTTCTTGAATCCATCTTGAATCCATTGTCGGAATCCCTCATCCGCACTGGTGCCAGAGTTCCACTTTGGGGAAGGAGCTGTTGTCTTTGCCATGGTGATACAAAATGTTTCCCCAAACATCTCTTAGCTCCTGCCTCTTCTTTGCACGAAAGCCCTACCTGCATTCTCCCTGGTGGGTCGAGTTGGGTGGGAACACAGTGTGGGGTGTCCCAATGACCACGCTGGACAATCACCTTTCTCTGGAAATGTTATTCACTTTGCTAGAAACTTACACCCTGTCCTACTCCTTCTCATCCATTAAGGGTAAGTTTCTTCTACAAGCAATCTTTAGTCTTGCTCACCACCACACCCACAGCTGTTTTCCCTCCTCTGCTATCTGTAAGCCATTCACAATAACCCATCTCAGGCCAATATTTGTTGTGGCTAGACATGCTAATCTCTCCGCCCCCAAGGCATGAGCCCTTTGAGGATAGGAGCCTTGTCCGGCCTACAGCAAGAAAGCAGATGTGAGTGTAACTACTCTGAAGGCACCTTCAGACATCTTACCCACTTGTACCTCTCTAGTGAGGTTGGATCCACAAAACCTCAATGCCTGGCTGTCCTAAATGGCAGGACACCTGTGTACTCACACGTTTTCTTCAGTTGTTGCACAGCCAAAGGCACAAACTGAGCAGCTACGTGCTGTGCTCTGGCCTAGAGTGTGGAGGGCACGTGCTGGAGCTCTGAGACACACAGAACCAGGTTCTGAGATTACTTAGGAAAACATTTTAGGCTGAAAACACAATGGCAACTACTTCCTAAGGGTAATATGTGGTATGGCTGATTTACCTCTTTCTAGGTAACATAGTTTTTATAATTATCTCATAAAGTTTTCCTCCCTCGTTTTGAATATATTTTACTTCACTAAATAGAATATTGATGGATTCTAGATTTTGGATTTAAGAACTCTGCTCGCTTTACATAAGGAAATGTAGTAGAAATGTCATTGCTGGTTTTCCTTACTACATGAAGTAACACTTCAAGTGGTTTTTTTGTTTTTTGTTTTTTTTTTTGCATGTGTGTTTTTGAGGTTAATGACTATTCAAAACCAAACAATAGAAACCATAGTACCTTAAATTGCTGTTTTAATTCTGGCTTTACAGTTCTCTGCCCGTGTCTTGGGTTAGAAATTGCTTAAAAAGCCGTGGACATTCCAACAAATGGGGGAGGAGCAGAACAAGATGCCAAGAATTTCTTTGTCAACAATATCTCGGGGCAGTGCCTGTGTACCTTGGGATCTCACTGTCTTAGACCTGGAGTCTCCAGGCTTCAGATCTTGTTGCCCTTCATTAAGGGCTGGGCTGGGAGGTGGGCTGTGACGGGTAAAGGAATTGTTTTCTGTGACCTCGCATTCCTTTTCCGTGACCCACCAGCAGGTGTTACCCATCCCAGCACTTCCACATCAGTGCTTTTGAGCAGTAATGGTCAATGTAGCATTTTGACCCTCCTGAACTGGACTATTTGATACTTTGATTTTCAAAACTACCATATGAGTCATTTTGTATTTGAGAATCTGTGGGTATAAATGGGAGTGAGAAATGGCTGGTCTAGATAGTGCTTACAGTTTATTTTCATTTACAGCATTTACAATTTTTTCATTATAGTTTATATTCAATGTTATTCTGTATTATTTTCAGATGAAAAGTATAGTGGTTATACAATCATATGCTTTACAAAGTGGTCCCCATACGTAGTTATTACAGTATTATTGACTATATTTCCTCTGCTGTATCTTACATCTCTGTGACTATTCTGTAACTAACAATTTGTACTTTTAATCTCTTCACCTTTTTCACTCAGCCTCCCAACCCCCCTTCACTCTGGCAACTGTCAGTCTGTTCTCTGTATATATGAGTCTTTTTCTATTTTGTTTGTTTATTTATTTTGTTCTTTAGATTCCATACATAAGTGAAATTTTATGGTATTTGTTTTTCTCTATCTGACTTATTTCACTCAGCATAATACACTTTAGGTCTGTCCATGCTGTCGCAAAAGATAAGATTTTATTCTTTTTCTGTGACTGAGTAGTACTCTATTGTGTATATGTACCACAACATTTTCATCCACTCGTCTATTGATGGACACTTGGGTTGCTTCCATATTTTGGCTATTGTAAGTAATGCAATTTACATTTTTCTTTTCTTGCATGTGAAATGACCACACTTATTTTTAGGAATTTACTAGTGGGTTTTCAAAGAACTGAGGTCCTCCAATGAAGATAGAACATTAGAAATTACCCAGTCATATATATATATATATATATTTGATTCAATGAATAGGTTCATATTCTGCAAGTGGATGGAGGTGGAGAAAAAATTACTCAGGACACATTAGAGTTTTAGAGGGCATCAGCTCAGTGATTTTTAACTGGACAGAATTGCTCTGCCTGTGAGCACTTCTGCTTCCTTTGTAACCCCCTAGCTGTAGGATTGAAGGAAAATAACAGATTTTTGGTATATTTTAAATCAGAAGAAATATTATTACAAATGGATTTGAGACAATATTTTTCCTTAAGGAAAGAAGAGACACTGGAGGGTAGATCAGAGCTCCCTATCTTCTTCACACACGTGGTGGTTCCTAGTCATCTTAGTGACTCATCCTACCCAGGTGTGGCCGGCCCAGGGCAGGGGCAGTTGTAAGATGCTGCCTCCAGGCGTTTTTATAATTGGATCTTGGTTCATTTACTTGGCTTCCTTCTGCTGAGCTGGATTCCATCAGGTCTAGTCAGAAATACCATAAGTAGCAGCTCATTAAACGGTTATATTTAAACAGATCATTTTAAACAGTTATATGATACAACAAACATTAGTGTTGGCAGCAATTAAAACATTAAATGCCCTTCTGCAAACATGTTCTCATTCTTGCTTTTTCCTGTGCAGCCTCTGATGGGAATACACACCAAAGTTTAGAAGTGGTAACTTTTTTACGGGTTTAATCTTGGGCATAAAGCACTTAGTTTTGTAGATTGTAGTAATAAGAGCTCCTGTTTATTGCCTGTTAGTTCCGACCAGGTCTTGTTCAACCATTTTCTCTGTTTTTCAGAACAATCGGGCAAGGTATTTGTTATTTTTTCTCTGCTGTAGATGAGCTTCAGAAGCTAAAAGAAGAGGATTTAGTTTCTCAAGGGCTCATGGCTGGAAAGGTGCTGAGTGGGAACTCAGACCTCGGTCTTTCTCTTCCCAGGGGCACAGCACATCTCCTAGAACTCAGCCCGTGAGAAAGGGGCAGGCCGCTGACGCACAGAGGGAAAGAAAGCGTGGGAAGTGCACAGTGGGACTGCCAGGGCGTTCCAAGCTGTGTGGAATAGGGGAGGAGGTGCTTGTGCAGGGTGGCGTGATATTAATGGAGGCAGAAAGGCTCACCCGTGTCAGCCCTTTCTGCTTTCCGTCTTCGTTGGAGAATGGCCCTGCAAACTAGAAAGGGTAGAATGATCATTATTGAGAGTGTGTTAGAGCCTAAATTTTGAGTGAGATGGAAAAAGTACACAGATCTTTTAGATGTCTAAATTTACATCCCAAGGCACATGGCTTCTTACCCATGATCTCAAGGACACATCATGCATTTTGTGAGAAAGTACCAGAAAAATGGAAATAGATGAATGTTCTAATCAAGGGGGAGCATCATTTTTTCGAAGCTAAAGACCTGAAGTAAGATTGATATTGGCTCTTGGTTGTAGATAAATGACCAGACAGAGATCTTACATGTGCTTAGGGAAGACTGTGTGGTCACCAGGAATCAACATGGATCCCACTAATAAACCTTGCCCAGACTAATTTTCTTTAAGTACTGCTTTCTTAGACTTATTTTTTGAAAGAGGGATATTAGATTATTAGAATCACAGATTCACAGACTCACATTTCATGTTTGCTCATTTAGTTCAAATAATGTTAGAAACTATCAATTTTGGCAAGTCTAGACTTCAGTAAAGTATTTAAGAAAATCTCTTATAACCTTGTAAGAGGGAGGTGGAAAGCTGGTTGGATGCTAGTGTTAGGTTGATCCTCATATTTTGAAAATTAAGCTGAAAAGTTGTTGCTTAATGAACAACATGGTGTCCTCGTGGGGGAATGCTAAGGTAGGCACTGTCATTGTCCTTATTTCTCACCTGGAAAACGTAACCCTGTCCCTCCAAACCCAGTTGAAAATGAATACCTTACTTGTGTATTTTCAGGCTAAGAGAGAGCTGGAAGAGATGGCTGATATGAAAGTGGAGATACTAAAAATTAAGTCTTTTTATGAACTAACAAGACAAAGTGTATTGCTTATAAACATCAGCTTCTGAATGTGTGATGGAAGTCAAATAAGCAATATGAGATGAAAAATGTAATTTTGAGGAAGTTATGTGAATTTTGGAGTTTCAGCTAAACATACTATTGTGAATAAGATATCTATAGACAATCAAATCAAAACAACTCTACAATAGGAAAAATGAAACCAATAATTTTAGATGGCATTGCATGAGTGTAATTATCCGCATGTAAAAATACTAGTTAAGTTCCTTTGTTGTCTTTCATTCCAACATTATAAGGACAAGAACTCTTAGTTATTTGTGGCACATTGTAAGGACAATAAAAAGCTGATGTAGTTTACAGAATGTGTTGATCGAAGTGGTGAGTGCCATACCTGAATATCATTTTTTAGAACCATCATGGAAGGACTTGGGAATGTTTAACCAATGGAAGTCTAAGGGAAGAAGACATGGTAGTTGCCTTCAAATCTGAAGGTATTTTGTGAACAAGAAAGAAAATTCATCTCCATTCGTAGGGTTGAATGAGAAGCAAAGAATGAAGGCGGTACAAGGAAACAAACTCAGCTTAATACAAGGGAATTTAATAAGTCAAACTGACTGAAGATGGAATGGGAGGCCTTGGGAAGAAATGACTGTTACTTTGCTCCAGTATTAGAGATCAAGTCGGACCTATTTACTTGCATTCTTTAAGGGCCAATTCCAATATTACTTCTTCTCTGAAGATTCTTTCTCTTGGAAAATTATTTCTTTTCTTATTTTTTTTAAGCCTTCCAGCACCAGACATAGTTTCAGATCATTGTGGTGTTAGTAAATTTTGGATGAAAGAATGGAACTGGGCAGCAGACGGTCCTAGGATCTCAGATAACAGCATGTAACAGCAGAACTAAGAATAACCTATTTCATTCTTTTCACTATGCTATTTATTAATTTTTTAAATTTGATTTTAGAGAGAGAGAAAGAAGCATTGGTTTGTTGTTTCACTTATTCATGCTTTCATTAGTTGATCCTTGTATGTGCCCTTGCTGGGGATTGAACCTACAACCTCAGCATGGGGGATGACACTGGAACCAACTGAGCTACCCAGCCAGGGCCTACTGTTTATTTATTCCTGCTTTGAATAGCTAATTTTAGGAGAAAATCTGTTCTAAAATATATGAGAACAAAAGATGATTTAGCTGACTATACTGAGAAAAGTATTTTTTTCCAGTAATATGAATTTTTAATCATAGATATTACATTTACCTTGGTTCACTTGAGAGTGTTTTGAAATAGTTAGAATGATCAGGAAAAGGTCGTTTCATGGGGATTTTAATGATTCATGAAGAAAATCGCTATTTTCAAAATTGGAAGATTTAATAAATACAAAGTAAATAAAAATGATGCTGTCAACCTTTTGAAAAATAGTCCCCCTCCACCCCCCAGTAGCAATAGATTTGGGGATGTATTAGGTTGAATGTCACTGAGTAATATCCTTCTTTGGTATTGCGTTCAATTTAGGAAGATTCGCAAGTCATTGAGAAGTGGGCGGATGGTGTGCAAGACTTCTTAATGAAAGAGCAGGCTGTCCAAGGAGACGCCGAGGGGCTGCAAAGGCAGCTAGACCAGTGCTCGGTGAGTCCTGCTGCCCCAGGAAGCCTGCTCTAGTAAATACCGTGTTCTTCTTCTCCTTTGTTATTTGCTGCTCTTATTAACATTGCAAGACTATGACGTGACAATAATTCTAGATAAAAATGCTTTTTTTAAAATTTACTTTATAGTTAATAAAAAATGATTACTTATATTTTATTTTGGCCATGGTTATAGAATTTTGGATCGAGAGAACAAGAGCAATTTTGGTTCATTGGGAGCTGCTATTTTACATTACGATGACAAGCTTAGTGTCATAATTACCAAAAGTATATTGTTCTTATTGTGCCACCTGGTGAAGCTATAAGAAAAATATATTTTACAAATGAAATTTCCCAGTAATACTGACTACAATTTATATTTGGTGAAATCATTAGGCTTCTCTAAATTAATTAAAAGTCCCATTTCCTGCTGAGAGTCGAGTATTTACAATCTAATTTGGCAGACGGCTATACAGAGCAGCCAGGTAAAATGAATTTCTTAAGGCACAATATTTCTGAAGCAGTTAAAAGTTTTGACTCCCAAGCAGTCTGTTCTTATAATATTTGCAGGGATAAAAGCAGACACACTATAATTGTGGCATACTCTTCTATGGGCATTAACTCAACAAAGGCTTAATTTATGTGTTCAGGCATTTGTTAACGAAATAGAAGCAGTTGAATCATCGCTGAAAGACATGAAGGAGGTAGAGACTCACCTTCGAACTTGTCCTGTTGCTGGAATCAAAACCTGGGTGCAGACAAAACTAGTTGACTACCAAACCCAGCTGGAGAAATTTAGCAGGGAGGTAAGTTTTTCAGGTTTACTATCTGTGTTTTTCAAGAGTTAGATAGATTAAATTGACAATATAGCCAATACATTGAAAAACAGAGCGGATACTAAATGTCCAGTATGGCTTCTCAGTGGGAAAGAGATTGATGTGGTTCATAAAGAACAAGAAAGGCTGTTGATAGTTTCCCCATGGTACCGGGAGAGAAAGCAACTGTTTGGCCAATTGTTTCTGTTTTGTTAGTGAAACAACAGTGAAGGGGGTGAGAAAGGGGTGAACAATGAGAGGTGGAAATCTAAAATACGGGAATATTTCATAGACAGTTCTGTTGATAGTACATGTCTCTTTTTTCTTTTTTCTGAAGTGAGAAGCAGGAAGGCAGAGAGACAGACTCCCGCATGCGCTCAAACCAGGATCCACCTGGTATGCTCACCAGGGGGCAATGCTCTGCCCATCTAGGGTGGTTGCTTCGTTGCAACTGGAGCCATTCTAGTGCCTGAGGTGGAGGCCATGGAGCCATCCTCAGTGCCTGAACCAACTATGCTCCAATGGAGCCTTGGCTGCAGGAGGGGAAGAGAGATAGAGAGAAAGGAGAGGGTGAAGGGTGGAGAAGCAGATGGGTGCTTCTCCTGTGTGCCCTGGCTGGGGATCGAACCTGGGACATCCACGCACCAGGCCGACTCTCTACCACTGAGCTAACCGGCCAGGACCTAGTATGTGTCTCTTAACACTGTATATTTTGGTTAATGCTCATGTAGAAAGCAAAATTTCTATATGTATCCTTAGTATTTTATTTTAATGGTTTCCCCCAAATTCATTAATTTGTATATGCTCAGACTTGAAGAAAAGTTGAAATAATGCTATAGCAAGTGGCCGCATTGCTATTCCTAAATTTGCCAAATTTAAAAGTTTTACCGTGTTTGCTTTCCCATTTTCTCTCTTGTTCTCTTCACATACATACATATATACTCTCGCTCTCTTTTGGTTAAAAGTGTGCTTTTGACAGGGATTTGAAGATACCATGACACTCTACCCCTAAGAGGGATTTGAAGATACCATGACACTCTACCCCTAAATATGTTAGTATTCTTCTCCCCTGAATAAGGGCATTCCTACACAAAACCTGCATCACACTTTAGAGTATTTTATGATATCATCTAATAATTTAGCCAAATTCAGATTTCTAAACGTGCTATTATCTAATGGTATGTGCTTGGCTAGGGATTTTGAGGAAGTAAATAGGGAAAATGGTTTGGAAGTGGCAAGGAGGAGCAAGGAGAGTGATAGGTACGGACATATGCACATAGACAAAGGTATTCAGATCTATGTCTGTCTATCTATCCATATATATGTATATCTGACAACGTAGAATTAATTGTGAGTTATTACTGATTCAAAGTATGGGAGGAAATATACGGGACATCTTTAAGTGTGTTCAGCAAGGAGACGACCCTCCAGACTATTGTATTTCACTGAGTCATAAAAGTATTGAAGAAGTTTTAGATAAACACAATGCTGCCACATTTTTATTTTGCTAAGAAAGGAAAGACGCATTAACCCATCAGCAAACAAAAACAGTATATGTCATCTAATACATATATCCATGATCTCATGAAAAGAACATAATAATGCCAGAAAATAGAAAATTTATAATTTCAGGGTAGTTATAATCTTGAGCCTTTGAAAAGTTTGCTACAGTGTCTCTATTTATTGCATTTCTCTATGGATCCATGAAAATTCTGTAACTATCGAGTTACCAGAAACTACTAGTGAAGAGAATTTTCTATAAGTCAGGCCCAAGATATCTGTATTTATGTGTATGTACAGTGTGTCCGTAAAGTCATGGTGCACTTTTGACCGGTCACAGGAAAGCAGTGCACCATGACTTTACGGACACACTGTATATATATTTTAAAGTTGACCACATTATATTGCTGATCAGCCAGGCTTGGGAGCCAGGGCTGTGGATACTGTTGGCAGCAGGGTCCTAGAATATTTGCGGACCACGAAATCAAAGCTCCTGTTTGACCTCTTTCTGTTTTCATGACTGGGATCCTGTTGGAAAGCGGGTATAGGAGAGCCATTAAGTATTGCCCCTGACTCTCGCGAGAGCCATTCTGTTCCCGTTGGGCCTTTGGCCACTATCAGCTTTGCAGCCAAGCAAGCCCTGCCAAGGTGACTGCTGCCATGAGAGTGAATTTGAGCCGGAGGTTGAATAGTGGAGTATGGTCTCTGTGGATGGTGTCTTCTCCCACAGAAAGAGTGAGCTTGTAGGCAGAGGGAGAATGTCTTAGAAAATATTTTAGCCTTCTCTGAAATTTTTAACTAAATTATTGAATGAGGTTTGGCAAAATATCCATTTTCTAAATGTAAGTTTTTTAGGTCTCTGTGGAATATACCAGCATAGCAAATGATCAAAACCAGAATTTTATAGAGCAGTGTTTCATAAATATCTTTAATAGCAATCTCCTTCTCTGCTTTTAAAAGTGAAATCTTAATGTAGAATCCTGTTAAAAAGGGAAAAATAGATATTTTGGTTGTGTTTAGTTTTTTTCCCATAATAGACAATGCTATAGGAAGTTTTCTGAAAATATATCCTTTTATTAGTGGGGGGTAGATTACTTCATATGAAATTACTTTGTCTAAAGTTATGCATTTTCAAAATTATAATATTTCCAGACTAGACTAATATGCGAAATGAAAGCTGGAATCCCAGTTATAATTACTGTTTACTGTATTGCTTATACTTCACCTCAGCACGAAATGTATCAAGGCTTTTTTCAGGATTTTAAAATGTCAGACTCTCTGTGGAAAGTTCACTGTCTCTTTAGCTATTGGACACTCGATATTTACTGTATTAACATTTGTCTATTCGGGTAAATGGCTTTTCCTTTCTAGATTGCTTTGCAGAAAAATCGGTTGTCCGAAAGTCAGGAAAAGGTGGTGAACTTGAAGAAGGACTTGGCCGAGATGCAGGAATGGATGAGCCAGGCGGAAGAAGAGTACCTGGAGAGGGATTTTGAGTACAAGTCACCGGAAGAACTTGAGAGTGCTGTGGAAGAAATGAAGGTGAGGCTGCGGCAGTCAGTGTCAACAGGCTTTTTTTTTAGATTTTATTTATTCATTTTAGAGAGAGGAGACAGAGAGACAGAGAGAGACAGAGAAAGAGAAGGAGGCAATAGCAGAAAATCAACTCCCATATGTGCCTTGACCGGGCAAGACTGGGGTTTGGAACTGACGACCTCAGTGTTCCAGGTGTTACGGGTCGACGCTTTACCCTCTGTGCCACTGCAGGTCAGGCCAATAGGCTTCCTTTCGCCCTTTAAAAACCAATCAATCAGTCTATCATCTGTCTAGCTGTAAAGTATGCATTTACTGTTGACCCTTGGACAACACAGGTTTGAACTGAGTGGATCCACTTATACATGGCTTTCTTCAATAAATACCGTAAATTTGTTTTCTCTTACCTATGGTTTTCTTAGTAATATTTTCTCTTCTCTGCCTTACACATAACATACGAAATATGTGTTAATTGACTGTTTATGTTATTGGTAAGTCTTCTGGTCAACAGGAGGCTCGTCGAGGTTAAGCTTTCAGGGAGTCAAAACCTATGTGTGGATTTCAACCACTTGTTCAAGGTTCAACTGTACATATAACCTTTCAGAGTAGGATTTCAAATTAAACCAAAGTAGAGGGGGAGGGGAGGGTGGGATAGGGAGGAGGGGAGGGGCACAAGGGAAAACCAGATAGAAGGTGACAGGGGACAGTTTGACTTTGGGTGATGGGTGTGCAACACGGTTGAATGATGAGATAACCTGGAGATGTTTTCGTTGTACATATGTACCCTGATTTATTGGTGTCACCCCATTAAAGTTAATAATAATAAAAAAAAACAAAGTAGGGGGGTAGCTGCTACGATTCTTGTAGGGAAAGGAAGTTTAACTTGACCTGTGAGTCGAATCTGTGAAAGGCCCTGAGATGTTTTCTGATGTTAAAACTTTGGGGAGTCACAGAGAATGACTAAAAAATTCAGCGGCATCAGTCACATACACAATGTTGTGCAACCGTCGCCGCTATTTCTAAAAACTTTCAGGAAAAATTATCTTTCGTTAGGATCAGGAAAACTGTCCAATTTGGTTGGGGTTTATGGTTATTTCATCAGATGTGTCTTGCAGTTACTATGTAAGGCACTCATGAATATAAATATTTTGTTAGATCAAGTAAGGTAGGAACATTGGCAAAGGTTGTAATACCGGTTAGGGCCATAACTTGTATTTCTGTGTCAATAGTCTTGAACACTCCCTTTTTAAATATAATAATAGAATTGGGCATTATTCCCAAATTTCTAACACTGCTTCAAGTCTTTAGTGTTCAAGCCAAAAGAGATAGTGATTACAGGCAATTTTTAAAAATAAGATTAAGCAACACATAAAATGTTTTAGGTCAAAGTTAACTTGCCTAAAAGTGTGCAGATATTTAAAAAAAAATAGAATTAGATTTTATCCATGCATTATTGTATATAAATAAAAGTAAATACAACAAGGGACTTTTATTTTACCTGTAGTATTTTCAATGAAACATCTTTTTTAGTGTAACTTTTATTTTTCTTTCTCTACAAGGACAGAGAGAGAGTCAGAGAGAGGGATAGACAGGGACAGACAGACAGGAATGAAGAGAGATGAGAAGCATCAATTAGTTTTTTGTTGTTGTTGTGACACCTTAGTTGTTCATCGATTGCTTTCTCACATGTCCCTTGACTGCGGGCCTTCAGCAGACTGAGCCACCCCTTGCTGGAGCCAGCGACCTTGGGTCCAAGCTGATGAGCTTTTGCTCAAGCCAGATGGGCCCGCGCTCAAGCTGGCGAGCTCGGGGTCTCAAACCTGGGTCCTCTGCATCCCAGTCCGACGCTCTATCCACTGCGCCACTGCCTGGTCAAGCTGTAGCTTCTTTTGACATCTTTAAAAATATTTAGTCTATAAGGTATTTTAAAGGTAGCCTACCATGTTAAGAACTGTCTTATTTTTTTCTCTTTCTTTACACTATTAGCATTGTAGTTTAGTGGTTTATTCAAGTATCTAGGGATGAGAGTTTAGAAAAATAAGATTAACACCCTTGATAGGACAACATTCTATTTATTTTTATTCTTCCAAACAACCATTAGGATTTTAAAAACCATTACACTTAATTATTTTATCCAACCTAGGAAAATTTAAAACCATTAAGCAGTAAAGAAAGCTGAAAGAGAAGTGAAAAGCTGTTTTTTGGTTGTTTTTCCTGAAAGTGAGACTCTATCCTAAGTGCAATGACACTCAGGAGAGAAGCTATTTCTAGATCAAATCTGCCTAATAGAACGTTATCATCTCTGACATGCTGATAATTACTAGGAGAATAGATATATCTAGGTAATAAGAGAGAAAAATATTTGTGAACATTTATTTATTTCAGTCTTATATGCTCAGAACTCTAGTAGTCAATTAAAATGAATTCACCTAGAGTCTTATCAAGGGCCCAGACTTTGAAAATACTTCATGTCAATAAATGTAACTTAGGATGACTTAGGTGTTAACATTGCCTGTTATTAAGTGAAAATGTTTGAGATTTTGTACTTAGCATTCTTATTTCAAAAGCACTCTCTCTAGTGATTACCTAAAGAGTGCTCCAAATTAGGCAGTTGAAATCATGCATACATTTTAAATTTGGTTTATTTATTTTTTGAAAAAGAAAGAAATTAGTTAGTGAGAAAGGCAGACAGTTTTCAAGTCTATCTATCCTTTCTTGGAACAGAGGGCGAAAGAGGACGTGTTACAGAAAGAGGTGCGAGTAAAGATTCTGAAGGACAACATCAAGTTATTGGCTGCAAAAGTGCTCTCTGGTGGCCAGGAGTTGACATCTGAGCTGAATGTTGTGCTGGAGAACTACCAACTTCTTTGCAATAGAATTCGAGGAAAGTGCCACACGCTAGAGGTATGTATGCTCTTTTTTCAGTGATGTGTTTTTGAGATTAAAACTCTGTAATGTACTGACTGTTTACATATTTTGGAAAAATCTCCCATATTTTTTCAAGTACTGGAGTATAAAGGGAAAGTAGTTCTTGGGTAATAGGCTGATAAAATGAAGCAGGTATAAAAAATAAGAGATCAAGATCTGTCCCCACTTAATGGAAGGTTCCTGAGAAAGTCATTTAATATAATCAGACTTTAATTTCTTTATATATGAAAGCAAGGTTTTCATATCACAGGTGATCTGTAGGGTCTAGTCAGTCCTAAAATTCTAGAACAATATACTATGAACATTTGTTTTGTTTTGCATGGTTAATACACAGACGTGAATTGAGGATTTTTTTTTTTTTTAATTTTTTTTTATTTATTCATTTTAGAGAGGAGACACACACACAGAGAGAGAGAGAGAGAGAGAGAGAGAGAGAGAGAGAGAAAGGGGGGAGGAGCTAGAAGCATCAACTCCCATATGTGCCTTGACCAGACCAGTGCAGGGGTTTGAACTGGCGACCTCAGTGTTCCCAGGTTGACACTTTATCCACTGCGCCACCACAGGTCAGGCTGAGGATTTTTTATTTAGAGTGGCTTCTATGCTGTACCATACCCCTCAGGTCATTGTGTTTCAGGTATGGATGATTCTATGAGTATTTTTTTTCCTTCAAAAATATTTCTTTATTAATTTTTAGAGAGAGAGGAAGGGGTAGAGAGAGAGAGAGGGAGAGGGAAATACCAATTTTGTTGTTCTACCTATTTATTCATTGGTGGATTCTTATATGTGCTCTGACTAGGGAATCGAACCAGGAACCTTGGAGTATTGGGATGATGCTCTAAGCAACTGAGCTACCTGGCCAGGGCTGAGTTTTGTGGGGTTTTTTATTCTTAAATAAAATCAAGTTCTTGTTTACCTGTTTTAATATTAGTGTGACTTTTATATCTTATTTTAAAAAGTTCAAGAAGCACTTTCATTTCAATTCAGTTCAACCTCAAATAAATGATTGTATTATGGTAAATCCTAGAATGGTAAACAGCCATGACAGCAATACTTCAGCTGAATTCACTCATTACTTGCTTGTCTTAAAACTGTTTTGTGGTAAGAGAAACATGGATAACTGAAACCAGTTAAGAAAGTGACCACTCAAACAAAACCTCACTCTTTAATATTGGTATATTATCTAATATAAAACTCCCGAGGTTACTCATCTGAGAAATTAAAATTCTGTAAACATAGCAGATAGCATTACGTATGCCCCATCTTAAATCCTTGTGAATGATCCTGGAATTGAACTGGACTACAGTCTTGTCCATGTTTCTTCTCTGTCATAATTACCCTTGATTTTCCTTTTTCTTTCTCTTTTGTTTTGTTTTTCTATTTATTTCTAGCCAAAAAAGCAACTCATAGTATTTTTACATAATGAATGGAGTCCCCAGATTATCCCAAGCTAACAAAAGACCACCGTGTATTCTGTGTCATTTAATCAAGCTGTCTTTAAGACCCAGAGGTGACAATTTGAAAATGAGGAATGAAATGGATATTTTGAGGTTTTGGAATTGCTTTGAGAATTACATTTAGAAGTACTTTGAAATTAGTTTGAGAGAGTGACTTTGAGAGAAGAAAAGATGCAAGAAAAAATGGTGTAGGGAAAAAAGAGAAGATAAGGCCTTGATATTTTTGAAATGGGAAATGGAAGAAGAAAAAAGAGGTTTAAAAATGGAAATGCTTTTAAAATTATGTCAGAGCTTACCAAGGGACATCGGGCAGAAATAGCCCAAATTTCTAAATTAGAGTATGAATGCCTTTCTTTGGAAAAGTCCAACTTTATGACCTTGATTATTTTTAGACTCCTTTAAAATGTGTTAAATCATGAAATATTTTCAGACTTACAGAAGAATAGAGATACTACTACTATAACATCTTTTAACTATAACTAATGTTAACTTTTTGACGTATTTTCCCAGATTTTGTTTTAAAATAAAATAAATTAGTATCACAGAGCCTGTTTTCTTCTTTTCTATCCCATACCATCTCTCTTGAAGTAGTCGTTATCTAGAAGTTAATATATATTCTTCCCAACCATGTTTTTATATTTGTAAAAGATACACATATTTCTCCTAAATTTACCAATAAAATAGGCTCTGCTTCTGTGGAGAAGGGGCTGTATTTCCCATAATTTTTTCCTAGGAAGTGGGGGTAAAGATTTATCCCTTCTCCTCACCCTCCCTGAACTCCCCATAGGAATGGAGAAGTAAGTGATTTCCACTAATAAAGTGAGTATATTGTAAGTCCATTTTGGGTAAAATTATGGTTCTTTGTATACATATATAGACACGTTCATATGAATCAAGAAAAAAAAAGTTGGAAAGTGTAGGCAGCAAATTGTTACATCGATTAGCACTGTGTTGGACTAGGGGGTCTCCACGGAATTCCAATTCTCTATATGATTGTTAAAAAGTAGTGCAATTATGAGTGCCTTTACCTTTCCATGTAAAAAAACAAACTAATGATATTTTCCTCCTGGATTCTTCTACTAATTAAATACTTTTATATTTGACTTTTAACCAGATCCTTGGAATTTATTTTCACGTACTGCGCGAGGCTGCTCATGTTGCCTCCTGTCTCCCTCCCGTTGGTCTACGATTTGTTAAAGAATTCGATTTATTTCATTTATTTGAAATCCCAATTTCATCAGTTTCTAAATCTCCATATATACTCATCTCTAAATGAAATGATTACTGATTAGAGAGAATCTGTGGCACTGGACATACATGCATCTCTCAACAGCTTCTTATCTAACAACTTTTTTCTTGCCTACTGTAGGAGGTGTGGTCTTGTTGGATTGAACTGCTGCACTATCTGGACCTTGAGACCACCTGGCTGAACACTCTGGAAGAGCGGATGAGGAGCACCAAAGTCCTGCCCGAGAAGACCGAGGCAGTCAATGAGGCCCTGGAGGTGGGTGCCTGCATCTCCATGCTATTTCTCCTTGTAGTGAAGTCAAATGAGGATGCAACTAAGGAACATAATGCCTTTTGCTTGCAAAGGCATTTCCGTCGTCAGTAGTTTTCAGTGTAACTTGTGTTGTCTTCCATTGCCTGAAATGTTTATGAAATCATATACTATATGTTTAGATTATTGGTGACCCACTAACTCAGCCTCCTCAAGGGGTTAGTTGTCTATTATTGATTAGTACATTTTAGACATCGGAAAGCACTCGAGTGATTTTCCAGCTTCTTTTTACCGGTCCCTGGATAAAGCTCTGCCTTATGTTATTAGGACAGTTGTTCTCTTGTTTCTTCATAAAGTTATTTTTGCGCATTAGACAACGGCAACAGCTGTGTTTACAATGGCTCCTACTCTGTTACCTTCAGATGTGAAACGCTGAAGGACAGGTTGGGGAGTGAAGAATTAGAAGCATGGGATCCTTTCCGAGGAGCTTGTCTCCAGGCTCAGACTTGGTTTTCTTGAGGTCAAGAGATGCACCTGGTGTTTCTTGTTCCCCAGTTACCAGCAGCGTGTTGTACATGATGGCTTAATAGCTGCTTCTTAAATAAATCAACATGTGAAGAGAATAGACTTGCTTTAAAAAAAAGAAGAGGGAGAAGGAAGAGGAGGAGAGATATGCTTTTATAATTGTAGGGTCACATGTGGCAATTAAGTAGATGACTGGATTGAAGGTCAGACGTAAGTCAGATGGGGTACCCTCATTTTAGGAGCTGGATACTCTGCGGGAGAAAACGTGTCACTTCTCAAATAAAATAACAGAGTGAGAGATTAACAACAGCATTAAAAAGAAAAAGAAAAGCTTAATTTGGAAATACATATTTTTCTAACATGAGAATTAAAATGCATATTCTAGAAATATGGAAAATGGAGAAAAGTATAAAGTAAACTCTAAGATAAACATTTTTAAACATTTTGGTATTTTTCTTCCTAATTATTTTTTCATACACACATGGTACATCATAGTAATTATAGCAAAGACTTTAAAATCATAAGAGTTTTGGAGTCAAGTTGGCATCTTAGTCTATTTTTTACTGTGTATGTAGGCAAATTACTTAACCTCTCTGACCTTCATATCTGTAATATGGAATAATAATTAATCCTGTGGTTAGATTTGGGTATAATATAAATTGTGTGTATAAAACAGTACCTAGCTTCCTGTTTATGTTATAAAAAACTGAGTACCAGTTTTTTGTAATATAATCATTAACAGTGTGAGATAATTTTGCTTTATAGTACTGTTTTCTGCTTTCAAACTTTGTAACATACAATGAACATTTTTCCATATAATTAATAATTATTAAAATTACCTTATGAAGTTATATTATATATTTTTATTTATGGAAAGTTTGCATATTTTTTAATACCATGATGAATAGTTTTGCGAATTAATTATTCCTAGTCTTGTTCCTTAGGTAAATTTCTAAAAAATGAAATTACTTGTTTAAAAAAAAAATGGAAATTTTTTGGATCCTGGATACCATTTTCCCCTTTAAAGGCCTTATTTCTCCCCTGTGCCTGTCCAGTCTCTAGAATCTGTTTTGCGACATCCAGCGGATAACCGCACCCAGATACGGGAACTTGGCCAGACTCTGATTGATGGAGGGATCCTTGATGATATAATCAGTGAGAAACTGGAGGCTTTCAACAGTCGATATGAAGAACTGAGTCACCTGGTAAGACCCGGGACATGCCTGAGAGTAGATTAGTTGTTTTTGAGAGGGAGTTGATCTCAAGAACTTTCACTAAAGGGAAAAGTTGGTAACCAACCTTAACGGGTATGTTGAGGGCTTTGAAATACTAACGGAGGAAGCGTAGACCTAACTCTTATAAGTCAGGCAGAACTTGATTAAAAGATCTATCTTCGAGATTGTTTCTATTTATAAACTATTTAGTTTCCTTTTAAGGATCACATAAGAGTTATTTATAGGAATAATAACCTGTGGTGGCGCAGTGTATAAAGTGTTGAACTGGAATGCTGAGGTCACCGGTTTGAAACCCTGGGTTTGCTTGTTCAAGGCACATATGGAAGTTGATGCTTCCTGCCTCTTCCTCCTTCTTTCTCTCTTTCTCTCCTCTCTAAAATGAATAAATAGGAACTTTAAAAAAAAGTAATAAATCATATTTTCCTAGTATATATTAGGGCCTGCAGAATTTGACACAAGCTCTTGTTACAAAATGCTGTACCATCTTAGATACATATCTAGAATGAATTAGAACTTGCAAGTAAAGAAAGAAGACAGTTCTTTTATATGAGAGTTTGGTGGATATTAGTTGCTTGCATACAGATTAAATAATAACATATTTAGATCAAAAATAGAATCAATCTTAATTCAAAAGAGCAGCAAATAGGGATTGAACACACGTGCATATCTGTGGAACTTGTTTTAGGCTTAGAAATAAAGATTTATATGTTCACTGTACTGATAGACATTCTTGTTATATTTTATATTTTTGTTGATAGGCTTACTACTGATTTCTAAAAACATCCTCAATTTATAATAAATGACAAAAAATGATTTCTGTTTAATATGTTATATAGGGAATATTTGTATTTTTATGTATTGTTACTGTACGTAGAAGGAAGCAAAGATTAGTAATTCACTGTAAGATATATAAGGTGCTAGAAGGACCTTTTTACTGTTACTGTTGTTACTTTTTTATTTATACTGCAGGACAAAGTCTTGAACTAGAGCTTCTATTTCTTTTTGGTAGCCAGAACTTATGAGTTTTCTTATATTCAGCTGTACATATTTGTGCCGAGTGACTAATGATTCAATTTTAAACCCTGTGTAGGCAGAGAGCAAGCAAATTTCTTTGGAAAAGCAACTCCAGGTCCTGCGGGAAACCGATCACATGCTTCACGTTTTGCAGGAGAGCTTAGGGGAGCTGGACAAGCAGCTCACGTCGTACCTGACTGATCGGATAGATGCCTTCCAGGTTCCGCAGGAAGCCCAGGTACTGCCATGGACTTGAGGTGTTTGAGTCGTGAAAGGGGCATACATAATTGGCTCCTTACATGCTAGAGAACCAGCCCAGCCTGCCCTCCCAAACCGAGGGAGAAAGCTTGATCTTACTTAGGGGCGGCATGTGGGTTGTGGAGTTCTCTTTATCTTCATGTGAAACCCTGGTAAATATCCACCGTTTTTAAATTACAGCTTTCTTAGCTATGAAATTGGGGACATTTCTTTATACATAAGTGGTGGACATTAGCAATAGAAAATACAAAGACCATAGTTTGTGCACAACATACAGTAGCCTATATTTTATTATCATACTGCAGACTTACTAAAGCTTTTATAGGGGTCTGTGTGTATTCTTGTGTATTACATGACTATGTGGAATTGAAAAAGAAAGACCTTTTCTCCCCCTTCGAATCTCTTTATAGAAAATCCAAGCAGAGATCTCAGCCCACGAGCTAACGCTAGAGGAGTTGAGAAGAAACACGCCTTCCCAGCCTCCGACCTCCCCAGAGGGCAGGACTGCTAGAGGAGGAAGTCAGATGGATGTCCTGCAGGTGCCGAGGGGAGCTATGTGTGGGGAGGGGCACGAACAGGAGGAAGAGCTGCTTGCTTGGATACCTTTGGTCTTCTTTTTGATGTCAACAGTGAGACTGGACATTGAAGGCACAGTGCATCCCAGGCAGAGCGGCAGAAACAAATTATGGCACGGGTGGAAAATACTGAATCTCGTTCTGTAGTTGAGCGGAGGAAAGTTAACAAGCTGGATTTAGAAGTTAGCTAAGTGTTGCCCCTAATGCAGAGCCGCTATCCATTCTGGGCGGGCTGAGTGCACGCACGTGGCACCGCTAGGTCCCTTAACAGTGGGTGTGGCATGAGCTTTCACTCTGAGCTCGTGATGAAGTGCATTTTGAGTTCCTCGTTCCGGACTACATTTTTCATTTTTCAACAAGAGAGAAAATGAAGTTTTTATTCCAGCGAGGCCAGCTTAGCTTTTTATTACATCTAAGACAGACACTGAGTGTCAAGTAACTGTGGCACTTGGGTAACCTCACTGAGTTCCTTTATAGGCTGTGTATATTGTTGCTTTATTTTCATAGCTTTTTAGCAGTGTATGTTATACTAACACCGTCTGCTGAGAGAGGGTGCCACTCCCATTCTGATGTGACTTTCTTATTATTTCCATTTCCTCAAATAGAGGAAACTTCGAGAAGTGTCCACAAAGTTCCAGCTTTTCCAGAAGCCCGCTAACTTCGAGCAGCGCATGCTTGACTGCAAGCGCGTGCTGGACGGGGTGAAAGCGGAGCTGCATGTTCTGACCGTGACGGACGTGGACCCTGATGCCATCCAGACCCACCTGGACAAGTGTATGGTGAGGCCATTGGGGGGTTGATGGGTCAGTGGGTTTGCCAGCGGCTAATACGGCTTCATCAACCATGAGGTACCCGGTTTGTTCAATAATTACTATACTTGTTTATAGTGTGCTACGAATGGGAATTGATGACGAAAAATGGGTTATAAAATAAGAAGTGTGGTCTCTTCTTCCAAGGAAATTAGAAGAGGTAGGAGAGATAGGTAAGAGAGAGTGAAATCAGGTATTATAGTAACATGAGATAAGGAAACAAGAAAAGGCATCTATATCTCTATCTATCTATCTATCTATCTATCTATCTATCTATCTATCTATATGATTGTACATATATATATATATATATATATATATATATATATATATGATTGATAAAACAGGAAGCATATTGTAATCACAGTATAATTTTAGGAAAGGCTTTGGCAGAATATGACTAATAATATTAACTTTTAAAGGATAATTTTGGGTTAGCTAGGAGAACCATACTTAAAATTGATGTTAAGAATATTACAGTGTAAACAATTATTCTTAAGAATGGTTAAATTTTAAATTTTAATTTAAATTTTAGGTCTAAAATATGAAAGAAACAAACTTTGAATTTCAGGAATGTTGTTGGAAAAAATTATTCTCTAGGAAAATTAATTTTGAATTGAAGTTTAAATCTAAGATGTGAAATTATTTAAAAGGTCTTATTATTATTATAGTCTTGAACTTTAAAATCCAATTGCATATAAATTTTAAAATGTGACTAAGCACACACAATCTTAGAATTAGTGTTTTGCTTGAGAAGAATCGTGAAGAAGCTGAAGATAACATATAAGACAAGAGAAGTCTGAGATGAATCCTTTCTGCTTTTCAAAACTGTAATCTCCACACATCTGTTATATACCAAAGGTTGTTTGATTACACAGAAGATGGAACGGGTGAATGAATAAATAAATAGGGTAAATTTCTGTAGCACTTACTGTGATACAGAGGTCAACAAAGCAAGCACCATCCTTGACCATGTGTAACTTAGTCCAGTGGTCTGTTATTATGTGACAGAACCATGTGAGATATTTCAGGTTAGTATCACAATGTATGGAGACAAGAGAAACTGCACAGAATAAATATTTTTTGGTTTCAAAGTAACTAGGATGAGGACAGCTCTGATATAACTTCGCTTTCTTATAGTCATGTTTATCTTGACATATTAAGTTGTTATATACTTTTCATTGTATAAGTAATATGTACCAAATGTGGTAGACTCAGTACTTCAGAGAACTGAAAGAAAAAGAAAAAATAAAGGTTAATACTTTCAAATTCTAACAGCCAGAAAGATAGCCAGAGTTGTTTTTTTTTCTTTATTTCTAATAATAGCATTTAGGATTTTAAAAAACAATTTAAAAAATGATAGACATTCAATTTTCGGTCTTGATATTTTTCTATTTTATATAGAAAAACGTTAATAATTTTTTAAATAAACATATGAGGTTTTTTGAAAAAATGAGTATAGTTTATTTATCTTCTCTGATTTTAAAAAGATATTACAACCCTGATGTCATTTTACTCATCCTTTGAGTCCAAATCTGGGAAAGATAAAGCCCTTTGATCTCCGTGGTTAATTTGTAGCTGTAATTCTGCATAAGCCGTTTTCTGAAATGATTCCCAAGTTTTTACTATATTGTGTTTGATTTGTTGGTTTTATTTTTAAGAAACTCTATAAAACTCTGAGTGAAGTCAAGCTTGAAGTGGAGACTGTAATCAAAACAGGAAGGCACATTGTTCAGAAGCAGCAAACCGACAATCCCAAGGGGATGGACGAGCAGCTGACTGCCCTGAAGGTGCTCTACAATGACCTGGGTGCCCAGGTGAGGACCGTGCCCACACTGCCCGCCTCTCTCTCTCTCCCTCTCTCTCTCTCTCACTTATGGATTTTAAAATTTCACTTCTGGGATAACATATGTTTAAATTTTACAATATTAATAATGTTTTCTGTTATTCTAATAATTTTTTTGTATTGATTTTTATTTTACTTTATTTTTTTGTGACAGAGACAGAGAGAGTTAGAGAGAGGGACAGATAGGGACAGACAGACAGGAAGGGAGAGAGATGAGAAGCATCAATTCTTCGTTACAGCTCCTTAGACTCCTTAGTTGTTCATTGGTTGCTTTCTCATATGTGCCTTGACCGGGGGGCTCCAGCAGAGCCAGTGACTCCTTGCTCAAGCCAGCGGCCTTGGGCTCAAGCCAGTGACCTTGGGCTTTAAGCCAGTGACCTTTGTGCTCAAGCCAGCGACCATGGGGTCATGTTTATGATCCCACGCTCAAGGCAGTGACCCCATGCTCAAGCTGGTGAGCCCCCACTCAAGCTGAATGAGGCTGCGCTCAAGCCGCCAACCTTGGGCTTTTGAACCTGGGTCCTCTGCATCCTAATTCGACACTCTATCGACTACGCCACTGCCTGATCAGGTAGTATTAAATTTTTAAAATGTGTTAACATTACAATGATTACTAGTTGTACTGAAATTTATTCTCAATATTTAATCCAGATTTACTTTATATTTTCAATGATTACTGACATTTTAGAAGTTATTCTAAGGAAACTTTAAAAAAATTGTCCCTGTTTAAACTCCTGTTATTGGTCCTTGAATATTTAAGTTGAATAGTCTACTGAGAATGTTAAAACATGAGGGCTATTTGACAAGAAGATTACATGAATCTAGCAGGATTTAAAATCCTTTTGAATTTGGGCATTTTGGTAATTCAGTGGAGGAATAGTTGGCCATTTACTGCTGACTAGATCCAACGGGTTTAGTGTCTTCTCTTGCTGACAATCTCTGCCTTGAAAACAGAGGAGAAAAAAATATATATTAAAAAGTTGAGTTAGATAATACTTTAGATCATTCTTGGGTCATTAAATAGTAAGTAAATTTTTACAAGAACCCAGAGAAAACTAGCTGAAATGTTATCACTTTCCAATTAGTTAAGAGTGAGCAGTCCATACACTTCCTGGGCAATTTTGACCTAACTTCTGCAAGATTTGGTTGTTGATTTTGTGTCATTTGGATACATTGTACCACTGGAATGCATAGCTTAGGGCACTTTTTTGATATCCTACAGCTGAAGTTGTTTATGAAATATTGTATTTTTTTATTGACTGGGCATTTCATGGATGGGAATGGTGTTGCTGGTTTTTACACCTGTTCTCTAATTGGGACTACAGTTTGAGTTAAGTCATTTTCTTATTCAACACAACTGAGAGTTTAGCCTGTGTCAGGAGTTATACAAGCAGTAGAAATACAGTAGTGAGCGAAAACATAAATTATTTCTTTGCCTACTGGAACTTAGGGCAGTGAAAGAAGAAAACATTAACCAGCTGGTTACACAAAGTAATGTCAGATTATCAGTCTGGAGCGTTATGATGGAATGAACATGGTGCTTTAAGTGTGAGTGTCATGGGGGATTTGGTGCAGTCTGGGATTGGAAAAGCTGCCCGAGAAACGGCTGCATACACTGAGATCTGAAGGATGAATAGGGATTGCCTGGGTGAAACCGGTGGAGGAGCTTTCAAGGTTGATTGATCAGCATGTGTTAAGTCCCTGTGGCAGGAGGTGTACATTTGTATTACTCAAGGAGAGACAGGAGGTCTGGGGACCATGGTGTTGGAAAGATGGATGAGACTAGACACTACATGTGTCTCAGAGTTTGTGCTGAAGATTTAAATCTGTTTTAAGAGCAATAAACATTTACTGCAAGGTTTTAACAGACAGATTTGTTTTGTGTTGGGATGTCCTTTAGAGTGTTATCTCAACCTCAGGTGGTGAAGGATTGTTTAGTTTGAGAGTACCATCATGTAATGTAAAGGGTCAGACCAGGCCCAGTCAAGCGGCTGTGCCTCCTTGGTCATGGCCTTAACATCTTTATGCTTCACTGTCCTATTCTGTAAAATAGAAGAGGGTGCAACATGGAGCTTGTGCTGGGTTTTATTGCATCACATGTGCACTATTCCTTAATACAGTAGGGGAGCTGCATTAAGAGTCTGGTAAATATTAATTCAGTTCATTTTGCTTCTTGTCAGCAATAGTAAGAACAAAATAACAAAGGTATTTGTTGTATAGTCATTTACTTTATGTTAAGTGGTTCATTATACAACAGGATTGTGAACCTCGTGCTATTCCCCTCCTATTGCTAGAATATAATGTGTTTTTAAACAGTGTCCTTTGTTGAGAGGATTCTAAGCATCTTCTCTTCAAAATGATAAGAGATACTATGTGCTGATCCCTTAACTCTGTAGCAAGGACTGGGCCAAGCCCGTGGTGCGTGCTTGTATTTTTTATAATCACTGATGTACTTGATTTTCTTTGTTTTTGTCTCTGACTTTGCATTCTCCACAACTGGACTGGTTCTCACATGCAGAATTGAGTCAATCCCATTTTCAGTTTACAGTGGGTTGTCACTAATGGTGCCCACTTCACCTTTGTGCTTTCCCCCTTCCTCCTTCCCATAGCATCCACCTCCCGAGATTGGAGTCCGTCCTTAATACGTCTCATGTGATTACAAATGATGAAATTCTGGTTCGCAAATGTGTTTTTTCAATTTAGTAAATAACATTATACTAAAAGAAAAAAAAAGAAGCAAACAAAACTCACAACAATCTTTTGAAGGCCATACCTCTACCAAGGTCGCTTAGGGAATAAGTGGTAGAGCTAAGGATGAAAACTCAGGCTCGCTTGAAACTTAACCAGTATGGTAACTTGTGCCCTTGCAGAAATGCAAGAATTGGGTGATTCCAGATGCTAGAGATAACGGGTGTGTATCTCATCGGGTTAAATGTGAGTCTGTTTGGATCGTCAGTTTAATAGAGATAACGGGTGTGTATCTCATCGGGTTAAACTTGAGTCAGTTTGGATCGTCAGTTTAATAGAGATAACGGGTGTGTATCTCATCAGGTTAAATGTGAGTCAGTTTGGATTGTCAGTTTAATACTCGGAGTCATTCCCATTCATGGTCAGTTTTCTCGGCCTCCTTTCTTTTTAGGTGACAGAGGGAAAACAGGATCTGGAAAGAGCATCCCAGTTGGCCCGAAAAATGAAGAAAGAGGCGGCTTCTCTCTCGGAATGGCTTTCTGTTACTGAAACGGAATTGGTACAGAAATCCACTTCGGAAGGTTTGCTTGGCGACTTGGATACAGAAATTTCCTGGGCCAAAGTAAGTTATTGTTCAGGTGAACTGCTGATATCATGCCGTTGTAACCTGTGGCATTTTGTTCAGGGCAGCCTGGCGGGGGTCGTTTTCCCCTATTTCATATTAAATATAGTCTTTTACTCCCCCCCTATTATATTTTCTACTTCTCTGTCCTATTAAAAAGAGTAAGAGTTATTTTAAAAGCAAGTATATAAAGAAGCTATTTTTGTCTTGATTCCGAAAGCATTGAACTCAGATGGGTCACCGGCAGGCCTTCATGGGCGTTATGATGATATGGCACTTGAAAATATAGTTGTCACTTTCAAAATTGGTGACATTTTTTAGTATTTAATCTTCACAAAGTATTGTGCTGAATTTATTTGTTAATTCTTCTATAATAGCTTTTGTACCAGTCACTAATCTTTCTATTGCAAACTGATACAAAGAACAAAGGAACAGAATTTTCAAAAGAATCAAAGAAAGACCCAGAAGTTCTCTCTAGCCCTTTAGTTACTTTGAAATTACAGAGATAAGAGAGGGGATTTGCCAGTTCTCTTTTGAAATGGATAAAGAATTGAATGGAACACAAAGGTTTATTTTCTTTTTTTTTAACCAAGTCGTTTTCTTTTTATCAAATTTGTTTTCTAAAAAAGAAGTATGTATACTAGAGATAATTACTGAAAATAAATGATCAACACTGTGACAGAAATTTCTATAAAGTCACAAGATCAGTTTTGACATCCTGTACTTGGGCTGGCCCGTGGGAAGTGTAGAAGAGGGGTGATCTGAGATCATAGGGTGATACAACTCTGCAATTGAATGCTTTGTGGAGAGAAGAGTTGAGTGAAAGTCAAGGTATTGGGCACTAGAAAGAGTGTTCTCAGTGGAAATAGCTCACGAAAAGCATAATTATGCCATGGGCTGTGTGAAGTGGAAACAATATGTATGAAGGGAAAGAAGACTGTTTGCATTTATGGATGTATTGTGGATGAATGCAAAGCAAAGGTACCAAACTTTATTTTTGTTTAATTTAACTTATTTAAGGGAATATTATATTTTTTGTACAATGTACTTTGAAAGTCCTTGTTTTCATATTAGTAATATAAATTATATTAGCTAATCAAATGATATGTTCATAATGTGATACAAAAAAAAAGACAGGAGCAGAAATCATCTATAATCAAAGAATACCCTGCTATTGCAGTTTTTTTTTGGTACATATAGACATACACAAGCATAAGCATGTACTTAAAAAGAATTCTATTTTACCTAGTGTTTCATGATCTTTTTTAAAAATAAACTTGTATCTTTAAGATTTTCATTTACCTATAAGTGTTTTCTATCACGTACTGGAGATAAGCGTAGTATTTTATTGCATATTTTATTTTTTATTGTTTATCCATTTAATTTATTATCAACTCTCACTATTATAAAAATGCTATAATGAATAATCTTGTAGCTAAGTCATGGCATGTATTCATAATTCTTTTCTAAGGATAAATTCTTAGACCTCCTAAAAATATTGAGTCTAAAAGTATATCCATTTTAAACTTTTATATGTATTATGAAATTGTCCTTCAGAAATGTTGTACTGATCAGCTCCGAGTGAGAATTCCTACTTGCTCATTTTAACCTTAACTTTGACAATATTCTATTTTGTTATTTAATAAGAACATTTTTATAAGTTTATAGTCCATTTGTAGTTCTTTTTAAAAATTGCCTTTTATTGTGATTCTGACCATTTTTCTATCACCAGTTAGGCCTGTTAATTTAGAGCTCTTTACTTGTTACAACTATTAATGCATAGTGCTATCTAATGTTGCAAAAATATATATTTTTGCCACTGTTTGCTTGGCGACTTGGATACAGAAATTTCTGTTCTGTATATATTTTGAAAAATATTGTTATATATTTTGAAAGAATAAAATCATCCTTTTCTTCATAATTTATGCCATTAATGCTTAGAAAGGCCAACTCCGCTCCAAGATTATGTAATTATATACTTATATTTTCTTCTAGCTCTTTTATAGTTTTATCTTTTTATCTTTAATGCTTTAATCCTTCTGGAATTTATTTTGGTGTATGTAATGAGGTAAGGTTCTAACCTTTTTTCCAAGTAGTTAAATAGTTATCTCAGCAGTATTGAGTAGTTATCCCATCCCCACTGATTTGATATGCTGACTTTATCTTGTTTTTTTTTTTTTGCAGTTGATTTTTTTTTTCTTCTGATTTACAGATTGGACACTGTGATGTTCTTCAGATCTTTAACTATGTGGTTTTATAATGTATTTGAGCATGTATTTAATGAACTCCCTGTCTTTATGCTTTCTTTTTTTGGTATACAGTCGTATGAATTTAGAATTATTATTCTTAAATTCTTAAAAAAATTTGTTAGCAATTTTGATTTGAATTGCCTTAAATTTATGGATCTGTTTTGAGGGGAATTGACATCTTTGTTATGACTTTTTAGTTACATGGTATGTGTCTCATTATCTTCCAAATCCTTTACATCCCTACATAATGCTTTAGTTATTTTCTTTATCAACATTTTACATATAAGTGCAAAGTAGTTTATTCTTACTTACTTATTTCATATATTGTAAAAAGTATGCCTTTCCTCTTTTGTTACTAATTGCTTATAGCTGATACATAGATGTTATTAATTTTTGTATATTTAATTTTTATTCATTCATCTTTGTACACATATAAATTCAATCAGTTTTTCAGGTAAAAACTGTAAATAAGAAGTTTCTCTTTTCTGAAATGACTCACTCTTAAATTCTTATTTGGTCTGATTTCAGATTCAAAATAACGAAGATGGTATAGACAAATCATGAATTCATTGCACATTCCTTTCACTAGAGTAAATCAAATGAAACCTTAGTATGTAACATAATCACCCACTTTTTCAAAGCTGTGTTTTCAGGTTTAAGGAACATGCATATTTCATAACATTTTGATGTATTCGCACTTAAAAAATAAGTAAAATTGTTTTCACTGCAAAATTTAAATAGCATTTTTATTCCTGAACGTAGTGTTTTTATTCTATAGTTTAGATGCCATAATTTTCAATGTAGTCATTTTCTTCATAATGAAATCTGTTAGCATGTATACTGTTTCAATTTGATTGCTTGTAGTTAATGCTTTCTTGTAGTTCTTAAAGACTACGCTAGTCAGTAGGTATAAAGCCACTGAAGGAATGCAGAAAGCCTTAACCTCAAAAACCATGGCTGTGCTGGAGAAGGACACTGAGAGAAACATTTCAGTGCCTTTTAAAATATCAGTATTGGCATGGCCCACCAAGAAATTAAATTTTGACTCACTGGTTGGTGGATTTGCAATCTTTATGCATTCCTAAATGTGATTTAATGATGGGATGAGATTAAATATAGACTTGAGCTTCTTTCAAGAACTTGTTTAAATGTTGATTCAAAAAGGTTCAACAACAGTCGGTTATATATGCACATGTTACTTTTTGATTGAGAGCATTGTAGTTTAAATTTTGGAATGCAATGTTCTCTCTGTAATTCTCTGACTATACACCTTGCCCTCTTCCAACTTATGAACACGAGAGTTAAGTTGTCATCATACCATCCAGAGTATGACCCTTGTGTATTATGACAATTGTAAGACCAAAGCTTAGAAGTGTTTATTCTTTTGATATACTTATGAGAAAATATTTTTGAAGCACTTATATAGCAAATTATATGTTAAGTCATCTAGTTATAGGGTGTAGTATTTACAAGTAAATATGGTAGACATCAGTGGTCTTGTGTAGGAATCAAGGAAATAAATTCATTATGAACTTTTTAGAATTGTAAGTTCTGGAATAATTCTAATTTGCCAGTTTGTAGTTATAAAAAACTGAAATTGATTCTTTACATCTGGAGTTATGATGAATATAATTAGTGTTTGTGTGTGATAAATAGGATTTACACTTGAAATAAACAATTACCTTCTTCATACCTGAATTTAATACCATTTCTTAGTATTTGCATAACTAATTGTTTTAATTTTTATTAGCAACTTAAGCACTCTCACATGTTAATAAGTTATGGAGTTTTGTAAACCTCTGGCAATCATAAACTCTCTTGGAAGTATGTAGAAGAAAAGTTTTTTAAAAAATTAAGGTTGTATAGACTTTTATAATGATCTGAAAGATAATGTGGATTTTGGTATTATTCTCTTCTAGAATATTCTGAAGGATCTGGACAAGAGGAAAGCTGATTTAAACACCATCACAGAGAGCAGCGCTGCCCTCCAGAACCTGATCGAGGGCAGTGCGCCTGTTCTGGAGGAGGGGCTATGTGTCCTTAACGCGGGGTGGAGCCGTGTTCGCACCTGGACAGAGGATTGGTGCAACAGCTTAATGGTATGTTCCGGGAAAAGATGATGATGAAATCTTTCCTCCTTTAACTAGTTAGAAATAGTGCTGCTTTGATTAAAATTCCAAAGACTACTTCTCTGTGTCACAGTCATGTTTGCTGCTAAATTAATTTTGTTATATTACATTTTATTTATTTATTTCCTTTGAAAACATAATAGAAAGATCTCAAAATGCCTCTTAAGTAGTAAACTACTTGTGATACACATAGAAATAATATACTTTAATATCTTAGTAAATTTATCCATTTGTTACATTTTGATAATTTAATATTGTATTTAATTTTTATATTATTATAAACTATATACATGATATTTATAATGTTATAATAATTGTGTACTAGTTAAGAGCACAGGCTCTAACATCTGCTGGCCTAAGTAAAAATTTTGACTAGTTGGTGACATTGGTCAAGTTACCTAAATGCTAAATCTCAGTTTTCTCATATGTATAATGGGCATCATTATCATTCCCATCTCATACAGTTTTTGTGAGGACTAAATGACATAAAATATGTAAATCTCTTATATAACTATCCCTTAAACAACCAATTTTAGATTTTATATGATGATTATGATTATTGTTAGGTGTTGTATATTGTTAGTCTTTGGTTATATCACTGCACTATTACTTCATGTAGTGATTACTTAATTTTCATAGTGGTTTTCTGTTCCTATTCTATTAACAGTATTCATATTTAATATTTAATATGAATATTGTTAGTAGAGCTCCCTTAGAGGGGGTTATCATTTATAAATTATTATTTTGTTCTGACATAACAGATAGGACTTTTCCCAAATTCATAGAATTGCTAGGCAATGGATAGAGGCAGAGAAAAATTATTGTGTATTTGAACATTTATTGAAATCAGTCAGAATGTTTAGGGCATTGAAGGTCATGGGCTTACACTGCAATCTGTCAGATTTAATTCCAGAGTTCATCCATAATTTATTATCTCCATAACCTTGGGTGTGAACTATGTAATGTTACTAAACTTTAATTGTCCTATATATAGAATGGGAATAAAAGACATACCAACAGAGTTGTTAAATGTTGAATAATCAATGTGAAATTCTTAGCTCATAGACTATGATCATTAAATATTTTATGTATTTTTTTGACAGTAGCTTTATTCTACATTCTCACAGCCTTCTGTATTCTTTATTGTGTACCTTCTAACTTCTTCTTTCAAGAAATATCTTTCTACTCCTATTAGAACATTGATTGGCCTGCTTTACTGGGGTAAATAAGTTTAGTGCTTATCAATTCCTCTTACTTAAAATGCAGATCACTGTCAAAACTTTTCTCTTGTCATTTATTAGTTCTCATTTTACTTTTCAGCTATTTTCCATATTATATAGATTGTTTGTTTTCTTGTCTTTTAAACACTTTTCTTCTGTTTTTATTCTAGTGTCATTTACCCTATGCAATATAGTTCTTAAAAATTATTTTTATCATAAGGTTCCACTATTCTTTTTGGTCAGGTTATAAGTTCTTGCCTTAGCATCACCAATTTTGCCCAATTTATTCAGCTTAACTAATTTGTGCTTGATTTCAAAGACTTATTTTTGTTTGTGTGTAACAGAGACAGAGAGAGACAGAAAGAGGGACAGATAGGGGCGGACAAACAGGAAGGAAGAGAGAGTAGAAGCATCAGTTCTTCCTTGTGGCACCTTAGTTATTCATTGATTGCTTTTTCATATGGGCCTTGACCAGGGGGCTACAGCAGAGTGAGTGACCCCTACCTTGGGCTAAGGCTGGTGAGCCTTGCTCAAACCAGATGAGCCTGTGCTCAAGCTGGCGACCTCGGGGCCTCAAACCTGGGTCCTCTGCATCCCAGTCCAATGCTCTATACTCTGTGCCACCACCTAGTCAGGTGTCAATGACCTTTTATGTCCTGCTGTAGAAAGTATCACTGAGGTCTGCACCAGGTATAATGCTAAGTGTGATGGAGGTGAAAAGACGCAGGTCCTGCCCTCTCATGTCACAGTCTATTGAACAGGCATCGTTTTCAATCCATATTTTAATCATTCTTTTATATTAATACCTAAATGAGTTTTAAATGAATATGGCCAAGGGGGCAAATAAGGTTCTTTGTAATGTAAGAATGAGGAATAAGGGAGACAAAATGAAATTTTGTCATCTTTTATTCATTCTTAACTTTTTACTGTACCGAGGTCTCAGTCAAAATTAGGAAGTGTGCACCTGACCTGTGGTGGCGCAGTGGATAAAGCATCGACCTGGGAACACTGAGGTCGCCAGTTCAAAACCCTGCACTGGTCTGGTCAAGGCACATATGGGAGTTGATGCTTCCAGCTCCTCCCCCCTTTCTCTCTTTCTCTCTCTCTCTCTCCCTCTATGTCTCCTCTCTAAAATGAATAAAATAAAAATTAAAAAAAAAATTAGGAAGTTGTTACTATCACTGTGCATTTTTAGGAATGAGGATTTATTCACTGGGATGAGCCTTGCAGGAAAGTGGAAGCCCTTTAAATTCAACATATAATTAGCTCTTTGAAGGTCTTTTAAATCTCTTTGAAGACTATCATCCTAAATATTTCATATGATTGTTTCAGCATTTTATTAATTCCCTTCTAGAGCCATCAGAACCAGTTGGAAATATTTGATGGAAATGTTGCTCACATAAGTACCTGGCTTTATCAAGCTGAAGCTCTACTGGATGAGATTGAAAAAAAACCAGCAAGTAAACAGGAAGAAATTGTGGAGGTAGCCAATGCAGAGGACCAATAATACTTCCGGGGGTGGAAGGTTTTGTTCTAGGCTTTTCTCTTGTGGAATGCACCAAGTTACTTGTGCTCACAATTCTTCCTGTGCAGTAGATTGATCAGCGTTTATTATGGGGGGAGAAACTGAAGTCTTAAATGACACGTAATATATCAGTACCTCTTATGCAAGCTGACTGTGTTAAAATCTCTTATTAGGAATCCCAAACATTTTTTTAAACTACCTTTAATTCTGAGTTAGCATTGCACGTTTGGTTTTGATATTTTCCATGTGACAATTCTGTGTTTCCTTACAATTAGCGTTTACTGTCTGAGCTGGATGATGCCAGACTTCAAGTTGAGAATGTGCACGACCAAGCCGTTGTTCTGATGAATGCTCGTGGAGGCTCAAGCAGGGAGCTTGTGGAACCAAAATTAGCTGAACTGAATCGAAACTTTGAAAAGGTGTCTCAACACATCAAAAGTGCCAAAGTGAGCAATTGTATTTTTATAAAAAGCTATATTTTTCATATAATCATGTATCTAAATTATAGATGATTGTGTGGTATATAAGTAAAACATTTTCAAAGTAAATTTTTCTTTAAATGGGGTACAGGAGGTCCTTGGGTTACGACAAGCTCGACATATGATGTTTCCAGTTTACCATGCTTACTCCCATAAAATCTTAAAAAAGTTGAGACATGAGTGTTTCAGCTTACGCCGTTAGCATTGTACTTACGGACTATGTGGTGAATTTGTTTGGTTGTGCGTCGCAGAAGAATATGCAGTATAGTATGCAGTACAGTATATTTATGTCCTTTTCCTTTTTCTGTGGTTTAGTTGTGATTTTAGGTTCTAGATTATGATTTTACAACTGTGTTAGAATAGGTAAGTAACTTAGACTAGGGTGTGTTTCAGCTTACACCAAAATTCAGATTACACCACTGTCGTAGGAATGGAACTGTTTGTAACCCCCTGTATTTGTCATTATTTGTGACTATGCATATGGAACAGAGAAAATATGAAATGAATATTGAAGGAAATAACTCATTTGGGAAGAGGTTTTAGCTTCAATTGATTGGTAAAATTGGCTATAAAATAATGAGACTAATTCCCAAGCTAGGCATGCATATTAAATTCATTTATAGTCATACTTTACACATTTGTGCACACTGTACATTGAACTTATTTTTTTATGCTGACTGTTCTAAACATTACAAGTAATTTCACAATTTAGACTGAATGTATAAAGCTACTACCTTGTTTTACAAATCTGAAAAAGGGACTTATAAATTTAAATGAGGATGATAAATAGCTTTCCTTAAAAAAGGTGTTAATTTAAGCATCCATATTGTAAATTTTCGCTCTTTGTATATCTTTCTTATTCTCTTTTCTTACCTTGTTTCATGAGGGGTGGAAATGAAACATTTTATTACAGTGATCTCAAGGCCTAGCATGTGGTTAGTGCTCAGAAGCAATGATTTCATTTATTGAAAACATTTGGATAGTTTGCTGGGGAAAAATAACAAAACACAACAACATAGCTGCCACTGGGGTGTATTTAAACCAGGTGTTCATTCTGAGATAGGATTCTGAGCTTTTTTAGAATCTCAACTATGCCCGCTGGAAAGCATTTTTTGAGTGTTCTGTTAATTCCACCTCTGGAGAGTTGTATATTGAAACTATATAAGAGGAAGAATCCTCTTCTTTGCAAAATTAAAATATTCTCTAACTCAGCTTTTCTGTGAAATACCTGATATAATAAACCATCCTATCTTTCATAATTTATCAATTGACTTAGATTATTCACAGTTTAAAGAAAACAAATGAAAATCTTCCTTTAACCTTTGTCTTCCTTAGCTTTGACATTGCCTTCTTATCTTCTGTCCTATGCTCATTTATTTCTTCAGTAGTTCTATGGGAGACATTTTTTGGCATAAAAGAGTAATGCACAAGATCTGGGAATGAAGAGGAAGTGCAAAGAAAAAGAATTGTTTTTGTCCCTATAAATAACTTCTGTTAACATTCTGGCATGCATGTCTATTCTTTCCCATATATATGGGATATTGAAATATCAAAATGTTTATACTGTTTTGTATATTCTCTGTTGACATGGTTAATGGTTATGAAGTATTTTGTTATATGGTCTGTTAAAATTTTCTAAGTTAGTTTTCTACTTTTATTGTGCCTTTATTAATAATTGCTTCATTAAAATACTTTTTTTGTATGTATTTTTGCTCATCTCTTAATAAACCCTTAGGATCAATTCTTATAGTTATTTGTTGCAAAAGTCATATAGATTATATAGATAAGTACTGTTTAAAACTAAATGATCTTACAAAGAGAATGTCTGGGCCAATTTATGCTGGCACAATCTGAATGTCAGAGTGCTAGTTACCCCATGCTGAGCAAGCACTGTGTGTCATTTTCCTGCATGTTATTTCATTTTGTCAAAGTTGTTACATTGAGTTTATTCACGTAAATGTAAAGTCTTTCTAAATAGAAATTGCCTGAAAATACTGCATTGAGAAATATGTACTTCTAGGAAGTTTGGCTATCAAAATCCAAGGGCAATTCTGCCAGGGAGAGGTAACTGGAAGACTTTCTTTGAGATAGGGCTGGACTAGGAGGTGGCCTTTCTCTTTGTCTGTGGCCATGGCAGAGATAGCTTTTGTATTATGGCTCTATTTCCTACTCTTCTCAAGGGTGGGCTCAGAATCCTCTGCACCATACTCAAGGCAGCAAGTCATTTGCACACTACTTCACATCTCTTGCTAGAGTTTGGAGAAAATGGGTAACTCACGGAAGCTGTAGTTGATAAAATCATTACTGTGAATGAGTGAAATTAAAGTCAATTCAGATAAATGCCAGTTCCTCTTTTGACATTCCATCCCACTGATTGATGACAGATGGTCAAGTTAGGAATATCTTTTCAAAGAACACTTTTCCTTCCACAGTTACTAATTGGCCAAGAACCATTATCATACCAATGTCTGGTCACCACTGAAGCATTTGAGGCTGATGTGCCGGTCTCTGACTTGGAAAAATTAGAAAATGACATAAAACATATGTTACAAGTTGTGGAAAAACACTTGGAATCCAGTAATGAAGATGAAAAGGTTGGTTCAGAATTTTCAAAACCACGATGTTCTTCTTCTTCTTCTCTGTTAATAGTATTTTTGTATCAATGGTACCTACCCAAATATCTGCCAAACATGATAGAACAGTCCAAATATGATTTTCTGATGAGTATCAAGGTAATTGATTTATGTAATGTTTAAAAATATAGACATAGAACTTTCTGATTAAAAGTAGTATTATCTTGCTTAATGCAGTCTAACTTCTGCTAAACTAGCATTATTTGTGAGATGTTTCAGCATTAAATATGAAATATTTAAAGGGTAATATGAATTTTATATTGTATATAATTTAGATGAACAGATCTTGACTTATACTTGGTAAGTTAGTTCTCCTACTTGGGAACTGACAGTCAGTGAACCTATGCATTTTTCTTTTGAGTAAATTTTTTCCTTTTAAACATTTAGATAGATGAGGAAATAGCCCAGATTGAGGAAGTTCTACAAAGAGGAGAACAAATGTTACATCAACCTATGGAGGATAATCAAAAAGAAAAGATCCGTTTGCAGTTAGTACTCTTGCACACAAGATACAACAAAACTAAGGTACTATCATGGGAGAGTATCTGTCCCAGTTATATTTATATGTTTAGGTGGGGCAAGGGTCAAAGAAAATAGAAGCATAACACCATATTGATGGGCATCTCTTTTGGATTTCTGATAATTTACTAAACCTTAAAAGGGATATTTTTTGGGAGTGGCTTCCTTCTTGGATATGTAATATTTTTTGTAGAGGCTTGAACATGTAAAAAAAAATCTAGTTTATAAATAATCAAATTTGTGAAATTGATAAGCCATGATGTATTTTCTAGAAAAAGATTTACTCTCATGTCCCTTTTCAAAGCCATGTTCACAGCTGCATTGAAAATGTGCTTGTGTTCCCCAGTGGTCTGTTCTTACTACAAATAAATGAACACTTCTAGGTTAAACACTATGTTATGAACTCGGTGATTTTAGTCTTGAGTTTTGGTTTCATTTAGGAATAGTAACCATTTTAGGGTCACTAACTCAATGAACATGTGTTTATGGTTATTTTGCTATCACCTTTGAATTTACAGATGAATATAATTTTTAGAAGTTTAATTTAAGGATGTAGTAAAACTATGAGGAAAACTACCTTAATTCATGAATAGATGAATTATGGTTATTTGCAAGTAGTCAAAAGCATTTATTAAATTGTAGGCATGTAGAGGTAAGAGACTTCAACTCCTTAAGGCAGTGGTTCCCAAACTTTTTGAAGTTAGGATGCATTTAAAAGCGCACTATGTAACAAATTTCTGAGAAATGTTATAATAAGTCAAATATTAAAGAAAAAAATATAAAGTTCAAGTGTGCTTTTATGGTAATTAAATGGAATAAATACAACAAAATTAAATTCTGACATTAAGAAACATTTTTGTGTTACATTTTTTGTTATGGTTTTTAGAACTTGTAAAAAAGAGGGGTTAAAAAATAAAACGACAAAAGAGTTATCTTTTTATATATATAGATACATTCTTAGTAAGATTTAGTAAATTCGGCATGTCTCAGCGCAAATGTGTTAAGTTTTTTCATTCTTGTGTTTATGAGAAACATGAGCCTGATGTGTTCTAGCAATTTATTCAATGTTTGGGCATATATTTGAAAGGCAAACTCTCACTTCCTCATCAATTCATTGAAGAATTCCTCTCTTTTTACTCTTAATTGTGTTAAGGGTAGAAAATCCTAATTCACATAAATAGGATGTTGACAATTGTAGTAATAAATGTTCAAAGCTTTTCTAGATATTGCTACATA
Source organism: Rhynchonycteris naso (assembly GCA_037038555.1). NCBI lineage: Eukaryota > Metazoa > Chordata > Mammalia > Chiroptera > Emballonuridae > Rhynchonycteris > Rhynchonycteris naso. The sequence goes on from CM072997.1 coordinate 292,806,887, forward strand.
TTCTTCTTTTATAGAAATCCAAAAGGCTTCAAGAGACAATTCCTTACGTTTAATCATCAATCCACAATCAGTGGATATAGCTGCTACTTCTTCTTCTTCTGTTAATGTTAAACCAAAATCACTTGAAGCTTCCATGAATGGGTTTCTAATCCAATTGTACTGTCAGTATTAAGTGATGGAAAATGCTATATATTAAATTTTTCCCGTCAGCCTTCAAATCCTATTTTATTTACACTTAACTTTTGCTCACTTCCAGAATCGGATTCTTCAATATCATGCTTCTTTTTGAGAATTTTATCCATTTTATTTGGGTATATTTATCTAAAAATAATATAATGATGTGTTAACAAAAAGAGTGGTATTTCTGTAATGAAATGGTATAATAGAGTAACTATATTTATTTTTATATCTGGGCACATGCCGCAAACCAGCGTAGCTAGTAATTCCAGGTCCCGAGTGGTACGGTGCAGAATTAAGAAAATACACAGAATTAAGAAAATACTGGGTTGGGAGGGCCCTGTAATTGCTGCTGGCAAGAACAAAGCGTGCTGAAAAACCGCATCTTGCTTTATTTTTAGGGCAAAGTGGGCCATTAGCAAATCAATGAGATCTTTGACAGTGTTTCCAAGGCACCCCAAGAATTTTACCAAGTGCAGAAAACCCCCACCATACATATCATCTTAACTTTATACCAAACAAAGGATAGAAGAAACTTGCTTCCAGTCTTTGGGGGAACATGGGGGGTAGTATAAACAATCCAGCACCACAGCCTAACAGCCTTTTGCAACCTAATCAGGCAAGTGAGATGGGAGGTTGGGCAGACTGTCAGCTTACAGCCAGTTCTCCGCACCTCTGTCCCCCCAAAAACTAAATTCCAAAAACCCTGTTGGTTTTTTGGTCCCCAACACGTATATATTTCTCTGGAATACCATAGGGTGCATCTGGAAATCTTCTAGGGCGCACCAGTGTGCCCTGGCACACACTTTGAGAACCACTGCCTTAAGGAATAGTGAGTGGTCTATCCCAGAGAACACTGTTATTTTGAAAGCATTGATTAGAAGGCATAGAAAATACAATTATACGGCCAACAAGTAATGCACTCAGCTTCGCTTAATTTTGTCTCAATTTAGTATATTAGGACCTATTGTCTTATGTAGGATATTTATGTTCTGTAATATTGTATTCAAAGATTAAGATTATATACTGAATTACATGCATGTTATTTTAATCAAAGCCCCCATTGAATTTTTTTGTTATGTTGTAAATACATGTTTAACTTATTTACATTTTTAACAGTGAGGCCCAGAAGTGTTTAATATAATTGTCAGATATCAAAAATGGGTGAAATAATAATGGTTAAAGTGTATTATTTTTTGTAGAACTTTATTATTTGCAGCATATTCTCTTGTCCTGGATAACTTAGAAGAGAACCTGTTAGGCTTTCCTGTTCGCTACACGCGTGTAGGTGGCATAGGTCTGAAGTGAAACCTTTCTGTTTAAGAGCAGGCTACAGACAAGAATTAGAATAGAGATGGTTATGGATTTAGATAGCAAAGCAGGGTTAAAATATAACAAATTAAAAACTTAATTTTTTAAAAATTTGGTTCAGGGTACTGCACTTTTCCACAACATAGTCTTATGTATTTGTTTTCTTTTCCTTTGTTTTATTTTCAATTTGCTGTTATTCGTTATGGAGATGTTTTTTGAGATGGACATTATTATTCTTTTTAATGGCTTTGCAGGCCATCCCTATTCAACAGAGGAGAACAGGTCAACTTGCTTCCGGAATTAAATCATCACCTCTCCCTATGGATTATTTGGTTGAAATTAACAAAGTTTTACTTTCCATGGATGATGTTGAATTATCACTTAATAGTCCAGAGCTAAGCACAGCTGTGTATGAAGACTTCTCTTTTCAGGAAGATGCTCTGAAGGTAAGTCTCCAGGCAGGGCATTTGAAATATCTGCAGTTAATAATGTAGAACAAAAAGAAGGAGTTTGCCACTATGCCTATGAAGATGATCCATAGCTTTTAAAATTTGTACCAAGGAATTAATAATGTGTATGAATAATAAATTTGTTCTGCATTCACCAATGAAATATAAAAATTTTAATTTTTAAAAAGTAGGTATGGACTTTTAAAAGTGTGTAGTTATTCTTTGCACCATCAGGCATATTTTTTCTTTTTATTGAATTTATTGGGTTGACACTAGTTAAAAAAATTATACAGGTATTTTTTTCAAACACCTGCATAAACCACATTTCTTTCTTATAAACTTGATTGTCAGTTGAGGTGAAATTTCAGCATTAATCTTGCCACCTATAACAATTTAACATTGGCTGGTGGCTGGGGTGTGTGATGGCATTTTGATTGTAGGTTAATTAAGGATCTGGAAGTTTTTAGGTAATTCATAAAACGATTAAATCTTACCAAGGTTTTTTAAAATAACCTGATTGCACTATGTATAAAGTCACAATAAAATTCCTGATGGATTTGGTAGTTTTGAGAGCTTGTTTCTGTCATGTAAATGAGCATTATTAGATATTGGAAAATAAAAGTAATTATAGCTTCACACACTTTATTACCTTTATGGAATGTTATTAAAGCTTTTTATATTTCCTGTACAAATGCCAGTTGAAACATCTGTGAGGATTTTTCCTCACCATTGGGATATCACACTTTGGTCAATACAGGGTATTATTTATTTTTAAAGTTTCCAGTTTTGAATAACAAAAATTATTATATCTCATTATACATTAAATAAGTGTTACACAATGTAATTTTTGGCCTGCTGGATTTTGTGGCTATCTGACAATGTATTTGTAGACTATCAAAGACCAACTGGACAAACTTGGAGAGCAGATTGCAGTCATTCATGAAAAACAACCAGATGTTATCCTTGAAGCTTCTGGACCTGAAGCCATTCAGATCCGGGATACACTTACTCAACTGAATGCAAAATGGGACAGAATTAACAGACTGTACAGTGATCGTAAAGGGTACGTGTACATTAAGGTTAATGAGACTATGTTCCACATCCTTGTAATAAATTGTGATGGAAGTGTCCTTACTTAAGAAAGAAGACAGATTCTAGGTAGATGATCATTTGCAACATATATATCTTACTAATTGAAGAAAGCATCTTTAATTTTAATACCTAAACAGTGTCCATTTTCCTTAAAACAACTTCAAAAGAGTTTTTATTAATGTTCATTTTCTCCACATTTGATGATTAATGAGAATGAGAAAGAACTACAGATAATTGGAATCCATATATAACCACAACCCTTTTTTTTTTTTTAAATAACCTTCTGTTTAATACAATAATTCTGAGCCTTCTTCTTTCTAGATTTTGACTATCCCTACTAATAGATAGGAATAAGAAATGAGATTTTTGGCAGTGGCTGGCTGTGTAGTGGGAAAGGCAAATAAGAAAAATAAGATGTGAAATAGTCCAGTATAAAGCACCGTGTAGGAGAGTTAACAGAAAACTTTACAGGCACACCCATAAAACTTAGATATCATGTTGTCATTCTTTTCTGTTTTGTTTTGGTTGAGCCTACATATTTCATGTGATTATACAATCCCTGAAAAGATAACTTTTAATGACCTTTTGGTATATTTCTTTGTATGGATTTTTAAATTCATCTCTGTACCTTTAGAGACTATTGTTTTAAGTACATCTTTAAGCATACCTTTATTTAATCAGACTTGATTAGTATATGAAGACTAAATTGTAAAAAAAAACTACCTTAAGGCTCTGCATTGCATTGTGAAATTGGTTACTGTTACCCCTGCCGCCAGTATATGTGAAAGAGTCCTTACTGAACCCTGTTAACGATGAAAGGTTGGCTTTTTCTTTTTAAGACCTTTGACAATTGTATAGTGATAGATTGCATCTCAAAGTTATTTTCATTTCTTTGATTATCAGTGAGATTTCAGTATTCTTACATACGTTTATTGGCTCCAGTGTTAAACTACTTCTGTCAGTTGTTAGGTCATGTTTTTTGTTCTTTTTCTATTATGATATTACTATTCACTGATTTATTTGCAAAAGCTTTTTTCCACATTAACAATATTAACTATTCATATTTTTTGTTTATTGCTTAATTATTCACAGCTTTTCATGTGCTGTCTAATTTTGTTGATGGTGTTTTTTGACATATTGGTTTAATTTTATATAATTGTATCTTGTGAGTCTTTTTCCTGTGTGATTTTGGTTTGTTTATATGCATACAAATAACTTTCTTTTGTGATGTTAAACATTTATGTATACTTCAAAATAATTTTGTTTGATTTAAAATTTACATTTAATAACTAAGACACCTGAATTTCATTTTTAAATATATTTTGTGTTAGGGCTGCAGGTCGGTGGTTCAATACATTGACTTCAGCAGCAAGAGAAGGGTTCACGCATCTCTACATTTTTAGATCTTTTAGAATTTTGAAATTAAATTTAATGGGGTGATATTGATCAGTAAGAGTACATAGATTTTAGGTAAACATTTCTAAAGCATTTGAACTGTTGATTGTGTTGTGTGCCCATTACCCAAAGTCAAGTCATTTTCTGTCACCGTGGATTTGTCCCTGTTTACATCTCATCTACCTGGTAACACACACTTTTATCTACGTCCATGAATCTCAGTTTTATATCGCACCTACATAGGATATATATTTGTCCCTCTTTAGTTTTTAAACACTCCTTGTCTCATTCTTTTTGTGCAGCCTGAGATAAGACACACTAATCTGTTCTATTTTATTTTTCTTAAATAAATAACCAGATTTTTCAATACTTTTGCTGAATAATTTAGCTCTTTCTTATTGATGGTGACATTTCTTTTATCATAATTTTAAATGCAGTCATAGCTCACATTTATTTAATTTTGCTAATTCTGCCTAACACCAACAATTTTAGTCTAATACCATAACATTTTTCTTATGAATTTTTTTCATCCAGTAGAATAAATTGTCTCTAATTATTCTGACTTTAAAATTTATACGCTTTTTCTTCCAGTAAAATTTTAAGAATTTCAATAATTGGTTTAAAAAAGATCAATTTGAAATGCAGTCTTTCTCTCATCACTTGTGTTTCTTTTGTGTATCCTCAGAAGAGTTTTTAAGGTTTGTTTGTACCTAGAACTATTACTCTAGGTAGTTTTGTGCTTGTACTGTTGTTTGTTATTGTAGAGTTGGTATATGGTAGCTTTCTTCTGCACCGTGTGTGTATCTGTGCGCATGTGTATGTGCACAACATTGATTTCCTTAGCCTTGTCAGTGTACTCACGCATCATTTGCATATGATAACTTCCCAACTACTCTATTTGCACATATGCCTCTGGCTAATGGAGTAGAACTTCAAGGATATTGTTGATTTGCAATGTTGATTGCAGACATTCATGCCATTTTCTTGATTATAAAAATGTTACCATTTAGAAAATAGTTTATTCTATGGGAGTTTTCACAGTTTTAAGCACAGAACTATAATATATTCTCTTATGTTATCATGTCTTTTACTATCTTGTTTCTTTGTTTATTATATTACATTTTGGGAAAGGTTGTCTCTCTTATTTTATTTGTCCCAGTGCTTGGATGCATTAATTTATTATTTTCCTATTTGTATGTATTTCCAGTTTTTTTTTTTTGTATTTCCAATTTTGCTTTGTTTTTCTCTCTCAATCTTCATAACCTATCCTAAAATGTTTATTTTTCTCCGTCTCTATTTATGTGCATTTTATAAGCAATAAGTTTCTTTCTATTCTGTTCTTCTCAGGAAACATCAAAGCAATGGCAAATGTCCTGTACTTTCATGGTTTCTGTTATCGGTCAGAATCACAGCGGGGTGATCTCCAAGTCTATTTGTATACACCAGATCTCTGTACTTTTTTGCCTATAATATATTTCAGACTTCTTTGACCCATCATAAACGTAAGATGAATATCATGAAAATAAAATAGATTATCTTTGAGAACTCCCTTACACCTGCTTTGTGATGGTTCGTAGCATTAGCTTTCATATTTTTCCAAATAAGCAATTTTGGAACCAGATTAGACAGGTAACGGAACTCCCTTTTTCCTGCAATATTTCTTCCCTTTCTTTAAGCCAATTATTTCTTTCTTCTCATCTGGGATCCTTGGATCCTTATTTATCTTTTCTCCTAAGAGTGTCTTTTAAGATGTTTATTATCCTCTTTATCTTCTTTGGTAACTCTTACTGCTGTTGAACAAAGTCCAGACTTACCTTAAATTTAGAAGCTTTTTTAAGTGTTCTCCAGATGGCCTGATTCTAATATCTTGTACGTACTGTTCCAAAAAGTTTTCTTTGTTCATTTCATATAAACTTGATTAATACTCGTTTGCTCTCTTTACTGTCCCAGTTGCTGATTCTGACTCAGAATTTCATCTTCTACCAGGAATAATTTTGTCTTTATTATTTTTATTGATGGATTTGAGAGAGAGAGAGAAGAATGCATTTGTTTTTCCATTTAGTTGTGCATTCATTGATTGCTTCCTGCATGTGCCCTGACCAAGGATCAAACCTGCAGCCTTGGTATGCCAGGGCAACACTCTAACCAACCAAGCTAACCAGCCAGGGCCAATAGTTTTCTTTCTTAATTTCATCAGTCAGTTTTCCATTATTTAAAAAGTTTTTAAAATTAAATTTTATTATAAAAACTTTGCCCATCCATCTATCTCTATATACCAATTTATGCATCTATATATGCATCATTCATTAGATGTATATTTATTGAGTGCCAACTAATGTAAGGCACGTGCAGCTACAGGTAAGTACTGTACTTATAAAGCATTAAAAGACAGCTACAATAAATAGATAGTTTTTGTTTTTTTTCAGGGTCCAAAGGTATATGGTAGAAAAAGTTAGGCAGTCATTGCCTAGTGCTGTGATGGGAATAATGCAAGAGGCCATGTTAGGGACCTTGAGAAATCTGGGAAAGTTTCTTGGAGACTGTGAAAGTAGCCAGGAGAAGGAATAGAAGAAATGCAGCAATGCATAGAAAAGAGAGAGTGTGATGCTTTTGAGGAAATGAAATTAGTCCCATAGAGCTTTAAACTCATAACAATGAGATGAAAGCAGAAAGGTCTAAAGAGACCATTTCAGAAAGACCTTGTGTATCGTGTTAAGTAATATGTCTTTAATTCTGAGAACAGTAGGGAGCCATTGCCCTCTTTTAACAAGGGAATGAGAGTTTGCTGATTGTAGAATAGGTTGGTTAAAGGACAAAACTGAGAGCTTGAAGATCCACATGTGCTTGACACATGATGATTTGATTAGGAAAGTGGCTGGGGAAGCAGAGACTAGAGAAAAATATGAAAATTAAATAGTTGAATCAATAAAATGTGATTGGTAGGATGTTAGAGTAAGAAAGAGGGAGGGGTAAAAATGGCCCCAAGTCTTTGGCTTGAGGATCCAGGTATACAATGGTACCATTGCCAGAAAGGAGGGACCTAGATGATGAGATGAGCATGTGGGGAAAGATATCAAGGTCCATTACAATATTAGGGAAAGCTGACTTGTATGTTTCTAGATTAAGGCTTGGACTTTGGGTCCTTTGACTCTGTGGGAGTCGAGAGCCCTTCATGATTCCATGCTGCTTCCATATGAGCTGCCCGTATTCAAAGAGGATGGGAAGGCTTAGTGAATCCTAGCTGAACATTGTTCCTTCTATCTCTCTTTTACAACTCTTATTTACTCTATAGCTATACTTCTTAGATTTACCTGAAATTTATGTTCTGTCACGGTGATAATGATCTTTATTAGGTTTTCTCTTTATTTCCTCAATGTCTTTAGATCTTTGGAGCAGCCTTTCTAGCATCATTTTCTGTTTATTATTGCAGCATCTCAAAAGTTGAAATTTGTGGTTGTTATTTAGTTACTGCACATTTTTACCAAAAGTTATAAAGATTGTCTTAATATTTTCTCACAGTGTTTTGTTTGAAGTACTCTTATTTTTGTCATGCCCAATAGAATGTTGCTTCCCTGGGGCCACTCAACAAATATTGACTAAATTTTTCAAAATGATGTTCATGGAAGAAGGAAATATAAACATTATTTTGGAGTTAGTGATGCCAGGGATCACTTTATTATTATTAAAAATATCTTTTTATTGTAGAAAGTAAAAATTTTATTAGTATTACAATCTCAGAGGTATTTAAGAGATATCTTCTAAACCTCTCCCAGCACCATTAATCTAAACAAAGAGGCAGAAGGAAATTCTTTAGAATCTGAATGCAACGAAACTTGTCTTTTTAAATGGGTTTATATGTTCCAAATATGATAAGCACTGGACTCTGACTGGATGTCATTTCTAAAGGAGAGTGGTTTAAATAGGCATCTCAGCAGTCCTTTGTCTCATTGCCTGACCTGGGCTTTGCAGGCACTTCCATACTGGACTCTGTACAGATAAATGGGACACTCATGGTTAGTCACTGCGCAGAGTGTTAGTCTGCTGGGGTGCCATAGTAAGAGGCCACAGTCTGGTGGCTTAATCAGCAGACATTTCTCTCTCAGTTATGGTGGCTGTTAGTCCAAGACCATGCTGCCAACAGGGCCGGTTTGTGCTGAGGCCTGCCTTACTGGCTTACAGATGGCCACCTTCTCTTTGTGTCCTTATATGGTCTTCTGCTTCTGCATTCTTTGATACAGAAAGATGTCTCTGGTGTCTCTTCCTCTTCCTATTAGGATACCAGTCCTGCAAGACTAGGGCACCACACTTATGACCTTATTTTTAAAACTGCCTCCCAAAAGGCCTTATCTTCAAATATAGTCACTTAGGTTTGGGGATCACAGTTCAGTCCATCACACAGACAATGATATAGGGAAAGGGAATTTGAAGTGTTTTGGCATTCTGAGTTCTACCTGGGCATGAAGCATTCAGGAAGAAAAACACCATAATTTTTCCCTAGGAGAATAGAGTAATTAATCATACTTTCTATTTCATAGTATTTGAAATGTTAAGTGCATGTAGTTAGAGTTGGGTGGTTGATCTGCCTGCAGCTGATCAGTCTTAATATTCCAAGCCAGAAAAGGCTGTCTTTTTAGTTAATAAGTTGCCTAATGTGTGTGTGTGTGTGCGTGTGCAAGCATGGATATGTCTGTGTATGTTTGTGTGTGTGTGTGTGTGTGTGTGTGTGCGCGCATGCCAACTGCTTTGCTCATGGTATGATGCATGTTTCTCTAAAAAAAAATTATTAAGTGTAATCCATTGTGAAAATGGATCCTATAGAGCAGTGAGCTGTGAATTCCCTGACTTTGGAGCTTTCAGTTTAGATGACATTTGAACTTGCTTAGAAAAATTACTTCTAGACAATTTTGGAAAGTTTGGAAACCTCTTTTATTTTATTTGTTGCCCTCTAGTTATTTTGACAGGGCTGTGGAAGAGTGGGGACAGTTCCATTGTGACCTCAGTGACCTCACTCAGTGGCTGACGGAAGCTGAAGAGTTACTGACTGATGCCTTCACCCCAGATGGTGGCCTGGACTTAGAGAAAGCTCGGACACACCAGCAGGTGGGTCTTTTCATCAGAGAGTGGGTCTGCCTGCCTGTTTAGTATTTAAGATATATTTCAAATGTAGGGGCGAAATACAGGGTGGGCAAAAGTAGGTTTACAGTTGTTTGTATGGAAAATAATATTATTAATTTATAAATAATAATACAAGAATAAACTCTACTTCTTGTACTCATAACTCTAAACCTGCTTTTGCTCCTCCCTATATATTTTTCAGGCACAGGGCGACAATATGCAATTTTTGTTTTTGTTCTAGTGTCCAGTCATAAAGGCTTAAAAATTATTTATATTTTAAAAGTAGGGTTTTAATAGAATTTAAAGTAAAAATACTCTTTAGTGGCTAATATGAAAAACAAACTTATTTGAAAAATTTTGTATTTAGAATAACATTTGTAATATTTTGTACCCAAGGCTATAGCAGAAAGGTGTTAGCGTACCTCACCTCTGTTTTCTGTACATAAACACATAGGCATCTTATTTCCACTTTGTATTATTAATAATTATCATGAATGTAAATTAGTCTTGAACTATATCAGGGCAGTTGCTCATGCAAATTTAATTTATTTTTGGAAAATATCAAAATCAGTTCTTTGGTAACCATAGGCCTTTAAAAATAATGGTCAAAAGCAAGCAGAATTTTAATTTATGATTGTTAAAAATGCTTTCTTATTTATTAAATTTGTAAGATATATTTTGTGTAGAAGGTTCATGAGGAGTTAAGTGCTTTTCTTTTTCTCATATACATGTTAATAAATTATTTTTATTTTTAGAGCTATAAATGAGTGCTTACATTTTACTTTAAAATATTCTCTTTTAAATCCGTTGCTCAAAAATGTACAGACTGGTGAAGCAATGTCTCAAGAAAGTGCACATTGATGTTTACTTATATAGGTAGGACATAAGGGCATATGGTTTGTTTTTCTTTTAAAGAGATGCTTTCAGGCACATATTTGGAAGGAGATAAGTAACCCACTTTAATTAAACCTGACTGATGCTTGTGCTTCAGTGTGTTGTAAACAGCTGTTATTTATGTTATTTATCTGTCTTGTTTCACTGTATAACATTCACTAGTGTGGGGTAGATTTCACAATGGGGTTTTGTTTAGTGTGTTCACTGAAATGTAACAAAAGTGTTCTTCAGTGTCTTTTTCATGAACATGAAGCATCCTCCCAGGGCTCTGTTCCTCGAACACTTAAATTGATGCCGCGGTCCCTGGCATTGGTTCCATGGCGTTGGAACGTCTTCATTTGGTATTAGAATTGATCTTGGGATGTGCTCTGTTACAGGAGCTCGAGGAGGGGCTCAGCAGCCACCAGCCTAGGTTGGCAGCCCTAAACAGAACTGGGGACGGGATTGTCCAGAAGCTCTCCCCCACGGATGGAAGCTTCTTAAAAGACAAGCTGGTGGCTATAAACCAACGCTGGAGCGCCATCACGGCGGAAGTGAAGGATCGGCAGCCAAGGTGATTTTGCCTCACTAACTTAAGGGCACAGAGGGAGAGGTATTTGGGGCAGAGCCTTTTAAAGATACAGTTAGATGTGTTCAGCGTTCTTCTAATGTCTGATATTACAACAGGAGCTTATCTGACATTTAAGGCCTCCACCGTCCACGGTCTGCATTTTAGGACGCTATTCCTTATTGTATTTTCAGGCTGTCCACAAAGTGGCTTTTTTACAAAGATACCATCCATATAAAAACTGCCCTGTTCTTTTTATTTCTGACTGTTTATTATGATATGGTGACCATGTGGCAGGAACTCAAAGTAGTTGAAAGGACATTGGACTTTCAGTCTGAAAATCTGGGTTTAGGGTCAGGCTTTATTCTCACTTGCTCCTTTCCTGCCTGGGCATTGGGATCATTATTAGTAATCTCTCTCACTAGGTCATTCTTAGTCTAGGTGTGTGCTGCCCTCATAATATGTTACTGCTTGGTAAGTAGTGCAGTTCCTCTTCTAGGTAATATAATACATGTGGTGTATTGTTTATTTTTATGTCAAATTACGTTGCAATGCCCCAGATTTTATTAGAGTGTCTTCAGGTTGGGAACTTGTTTACCAGTGAATGCAATACTCAACATTATACGTATTTTACACGTTACCTTAAATTTATTCGGAGTTATTCTTTGGAAATGGTCAATAGTTAATGGCTGATTTCTACTTTGCTTAATAACATTCTGTCTCATAAATGACCTTTTTATGGGCTTAATAAGTCCCAGATATATTTTTCCTGCTATTTTAACTTTGCATGCGATGTGTTATTTTAGCAATATGTTATTGTTTTGTTAAGGGCCAATGTAATACTTTTTTCAAGTCGAACAAACAAGCATACTTTGGAGATCCTGTGGGATTGGGTCCAAGACCACCACAATAAAGCGATTATTGAACTTTTCTTTTATTTCCCAGTACATATAAAAGTTAGGTTTATGCTATGCTGTAGTCTATTAAGTGTGCAATAACATATTTTCTAAAAAACCAATTACATACCTTAATTAAAAAGTACTTTATGGCTAAAAAATAATGCTAACTGTCATTTGAACCTTCAGTGATTCATAATTTTTCTTCTGCTGGCTGGGGTCTTACCTTCAATTTGTAAGAAAATGCAATTTCTATGAAACACAGTTAAGTGAAGCACAATGAAATGAGGTCTGCCTATATTATAATAGAACATAAAATATTCAAGATGACTATTTAGCCTGAGGCTGCTTTTTATAAAATAACGTCATCTCTTCTGTTGTGTGTTTTGTTAAGAGGCAAATAGCAGCTTGTGTTTTTCGGCTGAGAGATTGCTACGTGGCAGAGACAGTATTTGGCACCTTGCACAGGTTGGCCCCATTAATCCTCCTAGTCACTCTCTTGGGGACTGTTAGGCCCATTTCACAGCTTTGGAAACAGGCTCAGAGAGGTGAAGTACAGTGACTTGTCTGCGGTTTCACACAAAGTTAGGGATGGTGTTAATGTATGCTCTCAAATACTTTGCTCTACAAACTTGGGGAGACCTCAGCACTCTCTTGCTGAGGTTTCCCTCTGTAAGTGAGAACTGGGATATCTTCTCAGAGAAGTGCCATGAGGATGGACTAAAACGGTGTTTGTAAAAAGCATCTGCCCTGACTATTCATAGTAAACACTCAAAACATCTGGTTTCATAAGAGCAAGTTAATATAACCGATTCTTCAAGCATGCCTTTGTGAGCTTTGCCAACAATAATTGATTGATTTGATCCATATTTATTGAGCCTTGTGTTTAGCACTGGGGATACAAATATGACTAAAGAAATCAGAAAATACTAAGAAAAAAATATTTTAAGGAAAAATGCTGTGTTTTGATTAAAGAACACATTGTTAAGAAGATACAGTGTTGTCATACGGTCTGGGTGATGGGCCATGGTGTTCAGGTATCACAGGGGAGGGATCCTGAAACTGAGTTTAGAAGCATTTATAGCGATTTCCCATAAATTCTTCTAGGGAGGGCCTTCTAGGAAAACGAAGTAGAACAGGCAGAAGTGGGAGGCATGAAACAGTATGGCCAGGTGAGAGAGATGCCAAGGTTGGATGGAGAGGAGTGTTCAGGGACTCTGCCCAGGACTAGGACTGAGCGCCCATGGATCTTCTGTGCCAGGCTACTGAGTTTGCATGGAGAATCTCTCTACCTTAAAAATGATTTATTTTCCAGGTCTTAAGGAAAAGTGTGTACCTGGTGGCATGTGTCAGCAATCAATGCATGAATTTCCCTAAAGATTTTCAAATAGATCTCTGTGGTGTGTGTGAATTATTACTCCCAGAACAAATAAGGTGAAGAAGTCAGTACATTTGGAAGAGAAAAAAAGAATGCATCTCTTCTCCAACATCTTGTATTTTGACTAAAGCAATGTTTGTTTCCATAAATTCATTTTTAAGTTCACGTTCGGTAGCCACTTACCTTAAACTGTGGCCACCTTGAAACTTTAAGAGCTTATATGTGTACTGTTATTATAGTCATGGAGGAATAACACACAGTTCAATCTGTTTTGTATTGAGTGCCTATAGTTAAATAATTGCACAGTTTAACAACTTGTGTTATTCCTTAATGAGCAATTGTTATCTACTGTTTGCATATGAATTAAAAACATCTTTTTATTCTGAGGGATAGCATTTAAAATGTAGCTTATATTTAGCTAGTTTGCAGATGACAATTTTGTATGACTTGTATATGTATTGTACTTGATAATGTCATTTTTCTTCATAGATATATTTGCAAAATACTAAATTAGTCATGATTATGAAACATGGAAAGTTTAAATTCCAAGTTCTTTTTTTTGCAAATACAGATTACTGATAATATTTTAGGTGTTTCTGAAGTTGTTAATTGAGTTAAATATAAATACTCTTTGGTTTAGAGGGTAAATTGCCTATTTTGGTATTGTTGGTCTTAACAGTACTATTGCTTGATTTTTAATTCAGTGAGAGAAGGTGAGGCAGAGGCAGACTCCAGCATGAGCCCTGATCTGGTTCCACCCAGCAAGCCCACTAGGGGGCAATGCTCTGCCCATCTGGGGTGTTGCTCTATTGCTCAGCAACCAAGCTTCTAGCACCAGAGGCAGAGGACATGGAGCCATTTTCAGCACCCAGGTCCAACTTTTTCCACTCGAGCCATGGCTGCAGGAGGGGAAAAGAGAGAGAGAGAAAGAGAAAGAGAAAGAGAGAGATGTGAGAGGGGGAGGGATGGAGAAGCAGATGGTCGCTTCTCCTGTGTGCCCTGTCTGGTAATTAAACCCAGGACCTCTACATGTCAGGACAAGGCTCTCCCACTGAACCAACTGATCAGGGCTATTGCTTGATTTCTTTTGCATTTCATTTTGAACCAGTGTTCTCTCCTGATGGATACTTAAAAATGAAAACTTATAATTTTCATTACTTTTTTTAAATATTAAACTACTTTCCTTCACATATTACTGACTGTCTACTAAATATATATATAATATATTGCATCAGTGTGTTACGCCATTTGTGGTTAAAAAGACAAAGTCATAGCCATAAAAATGTAAATTCTTATTACGATATGACACAATGTAATTCATTAAAAAATTGCATTCTATTTTTAAATCAGCAGTTAGTAACAGCAGGTATAAAAATAATGATACCACGACCAAGCTCTAAATAGCTTTCAAACCCTTTCTTAAAAATACATAAGCTTGTTTGTCATATGAGTTCTAATCATACTCTCATCTTCTCACAGATGGCTTATATACCTATAACATTTAGAAACTCTAATTAAGGCAGTTCTTTTTTTATATTCATAATGACTGTTTTTCCCTATGTCATTTAAAATGTTTGCTTTATTTTCTAGATTTTTTTTATAAATTGGCTATATTCAAAGATAGGACTTATGAGCCAACTAAATTTTCATTTTTCTTGAATTTTCTAAAATGTGTAAAATATTTTCATTCTCAGCATCATGCATTGTTGATATTCTTTCTTTCCTGTGAATGAAGTACAGTAATAGTTGGCACCTAATGTGAATGATATGTCATATAATGATGCCTTTCTATCTTCATGGAGAATTCAAAGGAATTATGTGTTTCCTTTTATAATTTTAGATCAAAGTATTTTTCTTGTTTTTTTTTTAAAGTTCATTTTATTGGAGTGGTATCAAACTTTAAAAAACATTCTTTCTATTAAATTTCTGTATAATTTTCATGATGAGAGAAGATAAGTCTTTGGTTTCAATGTTTTTGAATTAATGAAGGAAGAATTCTTCTTACATTATCAAATAATCATTGGTACTGCAGAATGTAGACATTATTTTTAACACATTTAAAACAAATATTAAAATAATTAGCAAGAGTTATTTTTTTTCTGGTGTATTTAGTCCCGATACACAAAGTAAATGTCCGATGTTCTGTTTAATTGGATAATTTTTCACAATATTTTTCAACGACATATTCTTTTAGGCTAAAAGGAGAAAGCAAGCAGGTGATGGACTACAGGAAAAGACTAGATGAGATTATCTGTTGGTTAACAAAGGCCGAGAATGCTGTGCAAAAGAGGCCAACCACTGAGCGGGAAGAAAATCTAAAAGAATTAACAGTAAGTGGGCTGTCTCTATATTTGCCAGTACTTTTTGATGCATGAACACTTACACTAAAAATAAGATAAAATATTAGAAGAAGAAAAGGGGAAGAACCTTTGTACTTTATATTGTATGTGGTAGACTTCAAAGAGGAATATCTTTTTTTTTTCTTTTAAAGAACAGCTATATTTTGTTTTTGCTATGGTAAGGCTTCACTCACATAAAAATAATAAATCATGTAATCTTAGCATTAGACCAAAGGTTTTTTGGATATTTTAAACAGACTTCATTTCATCATTTTGAAATATAATATTGCTACGAAGTTTTTACTCTTAGGTGTAGATGATAATTACTGATTACTATCTCTAAAATTTTATAGAAATTGAGTTTTATAGAAACTTAAGAAAACTCTAAGTGACTTGAGAAAAACTCACTACATGTTACTCTAGACTTAGTGTCATTGTTGTATTGATCTATTTTTTTGTTGTGCTGATCTGCATCCAACAAGGTTATTTATAGTTGTTTATTTATACTGTATATAAATACATGAAGATAAATAGATATACAGGGGGTTCTCAGGTTATGCCAACCTCGACATATGACGTTTTCAGTTTATGACGCTCTCTCTGATAAACTTAAAAACAATGAGACGTGAGTGTTTCAGCTTATGTTGTTAGCATCGTACTTACAGACTACATGGGTAACTAGTTTGGCTGCACATGACGTATGAGTAGGAGAGTTGGCGTCCTCCAGTACGCTTACCTATGCCATTCTGGACTGTTAAAAGCGCAAGTGTTTCATTTGTGTTAGGTTAGGGTGTGTTTTGACTTACACCAAAATTCGGGTTATGTCCCTATTATAGGAATGGAACTGTGTTGTAACCGAGGACCGCTGTATAAATATGTTCAAACATCCACAAATTTTATATATTTTGTGTTAAGAATAAAAAGACTTGTTATAGACCAATAAGCATAGTGCAATCATATTTTTATTTTTTAAACATGAAATTGGGGGGTGTGTATGTAGATAAACGCATAGGTATCAAAGTATGCCTAAAACCATACCCCTAATTTGAAAAGAGATTTTAATTAAAAGACTGTGACTGAGATATTTTGGGAAGGAAACTGTTACTAATGATGAAAAAATATGTGGGAAGCAGTTACTACGATTTCTTTTCAAAATGTAACCACAGATGTCTAACAAATTTGTTCCTGTTTTAACAAAAACTTTCAGTAGTTTTCGGGAAAGATCCATTTATAAACAATGTAGGGGCCATCTCAAAGGGTGAGACAGCCAATCAGAGCAGGTGGAGATAGATGCATAAAAGGCTCCTGCTGGTTTTCTTTTCTTGGCCTTTCATTAGATCAGACATCGTTTTCCTCATCTAAGAACAGAATGCTAAATTATGAATGTAGAGTGCACACTTCAAGTGGGGTCATTCCTATATCAGTTATAGTTTGTTAATGTACGTTCAGCCTTCTCCTAAGTTGATTTTCCACTTAAAAAATTAAGTCCACATTTGTAGAATACTTGCCCACACTATGTTATTTCTAATAGAGTTCTTGGACCTCCTCTAGTGTGACAACCTTCTAATCACACCTCTCTTCTGCCACCTTCAGGACTTACACCAGGAGACGGACATGCAAGCTGAGAAGCTCGCGTGGCTGAACAGGACTGAACTGGAGATTCTTTCTGACAAAAGTTTGAGTTTACATGAGAGAGAAAAGATTTCAGAAAGCTTAAGAACTGTGAATTCGGCATGGACTAAGGTGTGCATTTGGAATTACTGTGACACCTCTCTCATATTTGTGGATTTTATTGTCAGAGAGGTGGGATCATATAAGTGCTTTACTTTTAAGATATCCAAATATGAGCCCATTTTACCAATTCTTACTAGTGTTTTATAATTATGATTAGTTTTTGTATCTGTCATGGACAGAAGCATATATTCTCAAAAAATGCTTTTTAATTTACATGCATTGTTTTGGTCTATGTGATTTATATGTTATATACTACATTAATGGTGAATATATATTAGAATGAGGCTATAAAATGCCAATAATTATATTCTGAGAATGAAGACATCTAAAAACTCCTGATGCTGCACTTGACTTTTTACATATGTAGGTATGTTTTGGTGATTTTATTTATTCAACTATATTTACTAAGTCCCAGGTGGAATGTAATGACATGTGGCTACAAATATGACCAAGATAAGATCCTTTTTCTCATACCATTGCCCTTTTTCTGTTTTGTTTTTTTAGTTAAAACAGTTAAAGGCAAATAAAATTGTAGATTTCTATTTATTTTGGTTTGGCACCCAGCGCCTCAGAATTTGTGGTCTGTTTGGAACATTGAATGGGTGTCTTTGCCTCTGGCTTGGAGAGACCCCATACCAGTCATTTCTTCCCCCCTCAGTTCTCTTAGAATGGCAGCTGTGATTGTAAATCTAATGATGCCTGTGCTTTATTGATCTAGCCTCCCCGAGTGAGAATTACTGTGTTGATGAGTCACTGTTACTGATGACGCAGGCATTTGTATTTCTGGGCCAAGACCTCTCTCCACACTCCATGCTTTCATGTGCCTCTGCCTGCTCAGCATCTCTGCCTGGCTGTCTTAACAGGCATCTTTAAGTCCCATACAGAATCGAGGTCCTGATCTCCACCCCCCAGACCCTGTGCATTAATATACTTCTCCCACCTCAGCTATTGGCAATGTTATCTTTATTATAATGCAGGCCAGATACCTTGGAGTCAGCCTTTTGGTATGTAAATTATATCTCAGTTAAGAAAGAAAACTGAACCTTAGAGTCACCATCATCAACTCCTCCTTCAAAATACATATCCATTTGATGTGTGGTTTGATGGACGGCTAGATAGTTAGAGACACGACGAAGCAAACATAGCAAACTGTCACCAGTTGCAGAACTTAGGTGGCACGTGAGTGTTCCCTGTACAAGTTTTTCAGGCTTTCCTAGGTTTGAAACATCTCATCAATTGGACTGCTTCTCACTTCCCCCATTTCCACGGGTTTGTTTCTAGCCCCGTCATCCATTTTCTTGATCACTACAAAGGTCCTTTCCCTGGGCTCCCTGTTTCCTTCTTTGCTTTTTATCAATCTTTTCTCTACAACATAGCCAAAGTATTTGTAAAAACATAATTTAGATCAAGTAACTCCTCTGAGCCAAATTCCGCTAATGGTTTTCTGTCCCATTCAGAGTATAGGCTAAAGTCCTTACTGTGACTTATTAGGCCCCTAATGTTCTTGTTTTCTGCTTTCTCTCTGAATTCAGCTCTAGTCTCTCACCCGTTTACTGTTTTCCAGACATGTTAGACCCATGTCAAACATGCCAGACTCAGCTGTGCATATTCAGTCAGAGTCCACATATTTAGCTCAGAGTATGTCATTGGGTGTTGTGCAGAATGGGGCATAATGAACACTTTGGGAACACTACATCAGATAAAGCCAGTGCTTTCTTTTCCCCAGAACTTCACAGCGATTTTACTCTACCCAGGTGAATTATGAATGTCCATGGACAGGCATTGCTGGTTGTGCAGAGAATTTCAACAAACATACTTTGGAAAATAATACTGTGGGACATTTTATTCATTCATGCAGTCATTCACTCATTGAATAGGTTTTTGACTAGACTCTCACTTTATACTGGGGACTTTTTAAGGACTAGGAACAAAGCAAAGAATGTATCACTCCTTGCCTGACCAGACAGTGGTGCAGTGGATAGAGCATCGGCCCATGATGCAGAGGACCCAGGTTTGAAACCCTGAGGTCACCAGCTTGAGTGCTGGCTCATCCGGCTTGAGCACGAGCTCACCAGCTTAAGTGCGGGGTTGCTGGTTTGAGCCCAAAGGTCGCTGGTTTGAAGCCCAAAGTTGCTGGCTTGAGCCCAAGGCCACTGGCTTGAGCAAGGGTCACTTGCTCTGCTGTAGCACCTCTGTCAAGGCACATATGAAAAAGCAATCAGAGAACAACTAAGGAGACTAAGGAGCCACAAGGAAGAATTGATGCTTCTCATCTCTTTCCCTTCCTGTCTGTCTATCCCTGTCTGTCCCTTTCTTGGTCTCTGTCACACACATACACACACACGAAATGTAATCATTTTTATGTATATAGTACTCTTCTCTGTTTGGCCCGATACTGTAGGTATGCAGAGAAGTGCCTAGCGCCCTGAAGGAATGCTTCGAGGAGCCCTGTTCCGTTTCTCAGAAAAGAATTGCTGGTAAGATACAGTTTATTCCTTAACTTTTTAAAAAATAAACATAATTAAATATTATGATTATGCATACATGAATTGGAGAAACCTTAAACTTGAAAGCACAATGCTATTGTCATTTGTTATTTCATTTTCAGTTATTTGAAAGGAATGTCTTCTTTAAGCCCAGCACACTTTGAGTGCCCTGAGTATGCAAGGCACTCACGGTAGAGAAGACTTTTTGCATTTCCTGGGACTAGAGTGGGATGTGGGCATCAACAGGGCCTGCTGAAGAGAAGGGACTGGACAAGTTGGGGCAAATGGAAGCATGTAGTTTTTTAGAAAATCAGCTGTAACCGTTACACTAACATGGCCTGGGGAGGAGTGTAATTAGGTGCACATCATGACTGAAAACAAAGGTTTAGATATCCTTGGAACCAGGTGAAAGATGGGGACTTAGAAGAGTTCTCCATCCCAGGGAAGCTCTTTACTGACAAATACCGATCACTTAGATGTGGAGGACAAAAGGCCTTCCCACAATTTATTTCCTCTTCTGACTGACCACATTGGAGTGTGAACTACGGCACCCATAGCTCCTACACCACGTTGTGCAAGCTCTCTGAACCTCCGTGCCCTGCTCTCTCTCTCTGTCGACTGTTCTTGGCCCTTTCTATATTAATTTTATAATTAGAAATTACAATAAATGACTTATAAAGTTATATACACACATGTTGGAGTTTTTAATTTGAATTGTGTTGAATTTACAGATTGGCTATATTTTTCAGAAGATTATTTAAGCCTCACCTAATATACTGTATGCTGAAGTGGGCTCCAGATGGGTCTAATAATTAATTCAGCTACATCATATAAAGCTGGAGATAAACAACCATCCTTCTATCATGAAAAACAAAACAAGACAAACACAAACAAACAACCAAAAGAAATAAAAATTTACCCAGTTTTTTAAGAAGACAAGAATCTCACACTTAAAAAGTTCTGGAAAAATAATCTTCCAAGACAGATTTCTGGATTTGATCACCCAAATTAGATAACGTGTATGTTAAAAAGAAAAACAAAAGAACACATTAAAAATTGTAAAATAGAAAGAGTTTTCAGCAATATGGCAAGAGTTCCTCTCTCTTATAAAAATGATCCTGCAGCCTGACCAGGCGGTTGCGCAGTGGATAGAGCATTGGACTGGGAAGCGGAAGACCCAGGTTCGAGACCCCGAGCTTGCCAGCTTGAGCGCGGGCCCATCTGGCTTGAGCAAAAAGCTCGTCAGCTTGGACTCAAGGTCGCTGGCTCCAGCAAGGGGTTGCTTGGTCTGCTGAAGGCCCGTGGTCAAGGCACATGTGAGAAAGCAATCAATGAACAACTAAAGTGTTGCAATGGCAACAAAAAACTAATGATTGATGCTTCTCACCTCTCTCTGCTCCTGTCTGTCTGTCCCTATCTATCCTTCTATCCTTCTCCCTGACTCTCTCTCTGTCCCTGTAAAAAAAAAAAAAAAAAGAATCCTGCATATTGATAAGGAAGCAGGTAAAGCACACAGTTATAAATTATACTGTATTTGGTTAACAAACAAAAAGTATTTCCTGTCACTTATAATAAAAGATCTGCTAAGTGAACACATGGTTAGAGCTGTGTGTGTATCCATTGAGAGAGAATATTGTTGGTGTGGATATGGGTGTTCCGAGTTGCACACATGCTGCTGCAGTCTAAGTTTCCAACTCCTAAGGAAAACAATTTAGCAGTATTTAATACATTAAATTTTTCATATGTTCTGACCCAGTCATTCTATAGCAAGTCTACACCAAAATGTGGATCAGAAATGTGCAAAATACTCTACACAAAAAGATATGCCTTGCAAGTTCTGTTTTCAAAGCAAAACGTAAGGAGCCATCGAAGTAATCAGCTGTAGGAAAAGGGTTAACTAACAGTTAGTGAATATGTACATAGATGATCACATCCATATTCATAGTGATGCATGTTTAGAATTACTAATGCTCATGTTCTAAAGTTAAGTAAAAAAAAAAAAAAGAAAAGTAAGAATAAATTGGGGTTATAATTAAGGCCAACTTCTTGACAAAATAAAATAGTCCTAATTTTCTCACAGTTGATGGATTTATTTTCTCTTGGTATCAGTGTTAGTTACTCCTGAGTTCTTGCTGCCCTAGAATATTGTGAGAATTGGCTCTATGGCCGTCGAAGACATAGTTACTACCGGAAATGCCTTTGCCACTTCAGTATGAAAAAAGAAAAACTGGTACCATTTTTTTTTAACTTAATCTAAATTTTACATAAATACACAGATGCGTAGCACCACCACAATCAGAATATCCTGTTGATTTAGTAATACTTTGCTACCCTTTCAATTTCAGCTCATCCTGCCACCCTAAAGGTGATGCTGGTCTCCTCTGCGTCAGATCTTCCTGTTCAGTCACCGCGTCCTTCAGAGATTTCAATTCCTGCTGATCTGGATAAGACGATAACAGAACTAGCCGACTGGCTGGTACTGATCGACCAGATGCTGAAGTCCAACATTGTCACTGTCGGAGATGTGGAAGAGATCAATAAGACAGTTTCCAGGATGAAAGTAGGTGCACAGTGCAAAGGCTCTTCCGGGAACAGCACGGCACACAGGTCCTTGGTTTATCCCCTCTCCTCTGGGAGAGGGAGCTCTAACAGTCCCCACCTGTCAGACAGCCATCTCAGGCTAGCTCTGCAGAGGAGAGCTTTCCTTGCGTTTATGTGTGTAGGTAAGATCCCCTTTTCCAACTTGAGTTGTAGACTCAGGGTATATTTTAAGGTCTAAAACTGATATTATAAATCAAGCCCCATCAGTATAAATGGAAACTGTTACATTTAATACCTAGTGTGATATAGGATAATTTTCTGAAGTGCCTTTTGAACTTATATTTCATGATGAGCTTACTTGTTTAATTGCTGGCATTAAAAGTGAGAATGTTCTGACTATAATTTATACACACACACACACACACACACATACACACACACACACACACACCATGTAATACCGATTTATAAAGATTCTTTTTTTTTTCATATTTTGTATGTGCTAGATTCTGGGTGGTGTGTTGTATAGAGATACTAAAAAGAATACATTAGAAATTAGGAATGAACCGTAAAATTATAACAGCAATTGCTAACTTTTATTAAGTGCTTAATGTGTGCTGGGTGTTTTTGTAAGTAATTTACTTCTATTAGTTCATTGACTTCCTTAACTATTTTGAGGTAGACACCAAATTCACAATATGCCCAAATTGAGGCAAAGGCATAGAATGCACATAAGCAAACAAGTCTCTGTGGCAGAGCGAAGTGTAATACAAGGCACGAGGCAGAACGAGGACCTGTTAGGGGAGCCTGGATGAGGCAGGGACAAGGACCTGTTAGGGGAGCCCTGCAGAGGCAGGGACAGGGAGCTGTTAGGGGAGCCCGGCTGAGGCAGGGTCAGGGAGCTGTTAGGGGAGCCCGGATGAGGCAGGGTCAGGGAGCTGTTAGGGGAGCCCGGATGAGGCAGGGTCAGGGAGCTGTTAGGGGAGCCCGGATGAGGCAGGGACGAGGACCTGTTAGGGGAGCCCGGCTGAGACGGGGACAAGGACCTGTTAGGGGAGCCTGGATGAGGCAGGGAGTTTCTTCCACGGTGATGGAAGGCTGACGAGTGGGGTTTTGACATCCAGAGACAAGTTACACTCCTGCTATGAGGAGCAGAGTGGATGGAGACATGAGCTGAGGAAGCATGAGAGATGGTGGGTCGTTTGTGTGAGTTAAGTGGAGTGGGAAATAAGATAGCAAACAGAGGCAGCTCAAGTTTGCTCTGAAGGATCTTGTTGACCATGTGAAGCCCTTGGAATTGTAGTCTGGAAGCAATGGCCTAGTATCGTTTTTCCTTTTTAAAATTGTAGCTAGGGGCTGATAACAATGCCCTGCTTCAGTAGGAAGAATGGGAATAGAGCAAGAGATGCTTAATGCAAAGGGATAGGCGGCTAAGATGATGCTGTTGCAATTAGCCAAAATGAAAAATAGAAGGAATGAAACATGAATGAGGGCTTGATGATTTAGTTTAGAATATGTTGGGTCTATTGCCATTTAGAAGGAAATCATCGGCATTTGTTGAAATGTCTCTCTGGGACTCTGGGTTGGAAGTTGTGAATAATCCATTTAGGAATAATATCTGGCACTATAGGAGTAGTTGACGTCTGCAAAATTTAGTGAATTCATAAAGAGGATGATCTGGGAGAGAATCTATGTCACATTCTTTGTTCCTATTGGAAATAGTCTTTACGGCTATTTATTCTATACTTAAAACTCACCATTTTCCTGATATTAGCTTTTCTCCCATGTTCATCGGTGCTGAGAAATAAATTCCAGAGTCAACAGTATTTTTGTGTGTCTACAGTTATTTAATTAGCAATTATTGCACTTAGTGTTTTTCTAATATCTCACCCCCATCCCTATAGGTGACATTAGATTGTGTTCATATCTGATGTAGGACTGATATGCAAGGTATAATTACTGCAGAAATCACTGCTACTGCTTTCAAAACATTTTCTTTTTTTAAAGGGACTTCTTTTTTTTTTTAATGTAATCCCTCAGACTTGATATAGCTGAGTTGTAAGTATTTTATTATTTCTTTTTGTGAAAACAGAAACCCATAGAGGTGACGTGCCTCACCTGATGACCTAAATGAGAAGTGATAGAGCTGAGATTTGAACCTAGGACTTCTGACTCCAAATTTTGCACTTTCTCTGCCGCATCACAGATGCCTCACTATCCTTTGCAGGAGAAAAAACAGCAATGTTGATGTCAGCGCACCAGTTTTGCTTCTTTAGCGTTCTTACAGGATAGACTGTTAATCTATCCTAATAACCATTTCTTCTGAAACAGATCACAAAGGCTGACCTGGAACAGCGCCATCCTCAGCTTGACTGTGTTTTTACATTGGCTCAGAATTTGAAAAATAAAGCCTCCAGTTCAGACGTGAGAACAGCAATCACAGAAAAATGTAAGTAAAAAAAAAAAAAAAAAGGCTCTGGCTAGGTGGTTCAGTTGGTTAGAGAGTTTTCCTGATATGTAAGGTTATGGGTTCAATCCCTGATCAGGGCATGTGAAAGAATCAACTGATGAATATTTAAGTAAGTGGAACAATAAATCAATGTCTTTCTCTTTCAAATCAATAATAAATGAAAAAAAAATTTTTAAATATGTCATCGTCCATTTACACTGAAAATGCTTTCACAGAAACAGTCATACATTTCAAAGATTATTCAACCAGAAATTAATATTTGATATTTCACACTTTAATAAATATACCTTTCCTTTGTTTTTTATTTCTCTGTGAACATTGTCAGAATTCCCTTATGAATTGTTTTAAATATTAATATTATTACTTTTAAGTAATTACTGATTCATTACGTTATTTACTTTTAAGTTAATACTCCTTTTGAAGGAATCAGGAAAACAAAAATTAGGCAAACCCATAGGAACGCAAATACATTCTTTCATTATAATTCATTCATCAAAACCAGATCTTAGCATGTCTTTTAACTCATCTTCTCCAAATTCATTCCAAAAAATATTTATTGAGCAACTACTTCTGTGTGTGGCAGTAATTTGGTAATGCTTTAGCTAAAAATAAAACAAAACAAAAAATAACCACAGCACAATTTTTGTTTCCAGTTTAATCTCTGCCTTATAAACATCTGTATGTCATAGAACAAAGTCTAGATCCTCAAGAATGGATAGGCATAATAAGCGATCTAATAGTTAATGAAAGGAGGGAGAAAGAAGTACAATGGCTGATTCAGGACAAATAAACCAACATTTCAAGACACTGAAAATTCTCTGCTACCTAACCTGTTATAATCTCATTGCTGCCACATTTGTTTCGAAATTGAAACATATTTTAGAGATTTCAAGGGACGGTCACAGTCTGATTTTATGGTGCCATCTTACACTACCGTCTTCGGCCCATCTGTAGTTATTCTGTACTATATATACATATTTTAAAACATCCTGACATTTCTTATTCCCCTTACCTTTTTATTTCACATTATTTTTTTTCCCCTCGGCTTTTTCTTCCCAGATGAAATTCTACTCAGCTGATAAAATGTCACTGCCTTTATAAAATCCTTCCCTTCCTTCTTCTGGTCCCTGGAGATTTCTATCTTTGGTTCCTGCTGTGACCCCCCCCCCCCACCACCCCTGTAACTTCATTATGGATCTCACAGCTACTTAAATCTTCTCTCCCCTTCACAGATTGTGAATATTCAACTTTCTGGAGCCTCCCACAGTGCCCAGTACAAATTCTGTACTTAATTTGTGGCAGAATAGAAACTGGGATATATTTTATCACCTTGTTCACTGTTTCTCAAGGGGAGAAATTCAACTATTTCTCCTATAAAAAAAGTGTGTTTCAATTTCAAAATAAATGTGGCAGCAAGGTTGTTATGAGAAATGAGTTAGGAAAGTTCACTTTTAATGTCTCACAAGGTTGGTTTACTTTTACTGATTTGGCTGTTTTTCTTCTCTCTCCTTTTTTTTTATTAATTCATGGATTGCTTATGCCTGTTATGGAACTCCGGAACTCCGGAGGGATCCTACTTCCAGTTGTGGGGCAGGAGAGCATGTCTGCTTTCGTGACATCATATTTACGAAGCCGTCTCCATTATACTTTTTCTGCCATCTTACATTTTTACCCCAACACCGCTGTATTTGTCCAAAGTGGCTCATAAGGTTTTTGACAAGAATTTCCTTCTCCCAACTATTCCCCCTTTCCAATTTAACTCCCTCTCTTTTCTCTCCATTTTCTTACATAGAGGCTGCATAGTCACTGTTTATTATATGAATTACCATTCTCAGCTGGCGTGTGCTACCAATAGCAGCCTGCTTTTAGCTCTTATTCACAATTTAAAAAATAATTTGCTTATTTTTATGATAAACCTGTGGTATTTGCTGTCCCTTGATTTCTTTAGTTTTATTTGTTTAGCATTTAAAAATTCTATTGGTGTCAGAATTCGTCATAAGTACTCTCTATAACTTTTTAATTGACAAGTAAAAATATGATAGATCTGTCCTCTCCTTAAGTTAAAATCTTAAGCAATTTATTTAAACTATTATTCAGACAGTATAAAATAAATCATCTGACTGAAACAATCTTTTAGAATTATTAAATGTAAGTATAAATTGTGGCTTTCTGAATAACCTTAAATTGTTAGCTTTCGTGATATACTATAGCCCTGTATTACTCCAATAATTTCGCCAAAAGAAATGTTATCTTGTAGTTAAGTTCTTTTGCAGCTGGTACTTAATTAACTACAGCCCTTCAGTATATCTGGCATTCAGAATATATTCTAGAAGTTTATTTTTAACTTTCTATTATCAGTGAGTTGTTGAGGGTATTCAAATCTATTGCTTAGTGGTACTTCAGTTCAAGATCATGAATTGCCGTTGAAGTAATTCATCAGAAGCCTGTTTCCCTAGAGCTCTCTTTTCTTAACTTCATGTTAAAAGTGAGAAGAGGAAAAAAGGGAGGGGAGGAGCAGAGAGAAGGGGAGGAACGAGAGAGACAGAATGTAAGAAAGAGATATAGAAATAAACAACAAAAAAGAGAGCAGAAAAGAGCCAGTATGGGTTTTGGATTTTTATTTTTTTGAATGATAAAGAGCTTTGGGTACATAGAACTTGCATCAACTTTACTTTGATTGTTTCTCTTGAACGTCAACATGGAAGAATACTTCCTTGTTGAAAGATTTAATGCTAAAATCAAACAATTGTGTAAGTCTTCTCTGACAGTTTTTATTAAAGCCAAAACTCCTGAGCATCTCCTTTGTGAATGACTAGTGACTGTGTGTGTGTCGTAAAGCTCTGTCATAGAGTGCTGTCAGAGTCTACCTGCCTCAAACCAGGTCCTATAAATACAAAATAAGACAGGAAGTTAGTTTTCCTATAATTTTTGCTTTATCAATATATAATAATAGTTTTTTATTATTATGAGGTATTTTAGTACATTTAGAGTTTAATTGAAAAATTTTTTCTTAACAGTTTCAGAAATATATCAATTGTATATATAGTGTGACAGACCTATAGAAATTTCTTTAAAAATGTGTGTGTCAGCTTGCCTCCTTTCTCTTTTCCCTGGTAGTCTTGTTTGTAATAAATTTGCTATCAGGTATCATCTCCCCTTCCAGTTAGTCACGGTCTGGAATTCTTGTCTATAACACTTTCTCCAGTGGAAAAGGTCAGGAACCAGTGGGACAACACTCAGCATGGCGTCGAGCTACGGCAGCAGCAGCTGGAGGACATGGTTATCGACAGTCTTCAGTGGGATGACCACAGGGAAGAGACCGAAGAACTTATGAGAAAGTACGAGGCTCGACTCTACATTCTTCAGCAAGCCCGAAGGGATCCACTTATCAAACAAATTTCTGATAATCAAGTAAGGCTCATTAGATACTTTCTTTTCAGCAATATTGATTTGTTGGATGTTACTTTTGTTAACTGTAATTTTTAGGACTCTTGTTATGATGTTTTCTCAAATTCTTAGACTATACATCGAAATTTATATAAAGAGTTTGACCTGGAAGAATTCTGAAAAAGTTCTGGAGGCATAGGAAATAGTAATGCACTTATATTAGCTTAATTTTAAAGCTCACTGACTCCTTGCAAATAGAACACAGCCACAAACCAGTGTCTAGAAAGAGAACATTTTCAGGATCCCAAGGACTCTTCTTTTGTTCCCTTCATCTCTTTCCTGAAGGTTATTTCTGTCTATGAAACTTCTTAAGACTTTCATTTGAGGGCTGCTGCAGGAAACAAGTCAGGTAATAAGTAAGTACAGTTTCTGTTAATACCTTTATAACCAAACTGTTTTATCAGTGTCATCAGATCAGGTAGCTTTTGTGATCAGTTCGGTTATAGAGTTGATATATTGAACATTTATGGTGTTATTTTAAATTCTCTCTACAGTCATGTAAAATGTTATTGAATTAGAGGTATGGGTTGTTAGGTTATGTTTTGGTGTAACATTTATATGTCCTTCAGATAGCCTAAGATGAAAGTGTGCGTTTGTGAAGAATATAATAATGACTATGTGGGAATCACAATCTTAAATATGAAGTATGTGTTTATATTTACCCTGGTTACAATTAAAAAAAGAAGGGCTAGGTGTCCTGATTTCCTGGCTGATTCTCTCTGTTTGTTTTATCTGCTGATTGTTTTCACCAAATGAATCAAAAGTAATATCAGCAAAGCCTGTGACTCTTCACTTAAGGGAACACAATTAAAAGTGACACCAAAGCTTCAGTCATCACATTCAGAATATTCTTTTCTTATCAACAGTATGGTTATTTTTCTTCTGAAACTTTGGACTTTTCTGTTGATTGCCACAAAAAGCACCATTCTATAGAAGCTTTCATTTGTCATTTAGATTTCATGTGTAGTATCTTGATCCAGGGACTCTCAGAGATTGAAAAAGGGTGTCAAGGACCTGATGCCATTGGACATCTCAGACTCAGTTTAGTCATTCAAGCTACTTTCCATGAACTTTGCTTGGCTTCTTGATCAATTTAAGAAGTTAACGTAGTAAACATACCTAGTGATCGAGAAACGAGAGACAGATGACTTGGTTATTGTCGGCCCTTTCCATTTCTCTAAGCATGTGTAGGGGAGCTCTGTAGTAAATTCATTCCTATACGACTAATGTTCCTCTCAGGATCAGATGTATATAGCAGAAGGAATGAAGAAAGACAAATGTTTGGAGGAAATAAAATACCTAGAAAAGATAATAATCTTTTTAATGTCATCTGCTAGGTACCTGACCACTTTTCTTAGACATTTTCCTTTTCACTTCTATAATTATTTTGCTTTACACTTTCATGCAAGAGTTTGTCCGATATTTGTTTTTTCATTTTGACATCTGTGTGTAAAATACATTAAAACCTTCTGGGAGTATTTTGGTCATACTAGTTACTAAGTGACCGAGTCTAACAAGTACATCTGAAATTATACCTTAGATATTGCTTCAAGAACTGGGTCCTGGTGATGGTGTCGTGATGGCATTCGACAATGTCCTGCAGAAGCTGCTGGAGGAATACGGTAATGATGACACGAGGAACGTGAAAGAGACCACCGAGTATCTAAAAACATCCTGGATCAATCTAAAACAAAGGTAAACGCTGAGGGCCTGGCAGGTTAATGTGTGTTGTCAAGTTGAGAATCTGATTGCTTTGGCTTTCCCATAGACACACGCCAAAGCATGTGACTAATGGAAGTACATTTTACTATAATTATTTTTTTCTATTTTTATACTGTATCGAGGTTTTTCTTGAATAAGTCTAAACCTTGACAGTGATTATTTATGGTTCTGATTCTTTTTAATCCTCTTGGAGTTGCCTAGAGAATGCCTTGTAGCACTGGGATGGTAAGAAACCCTTAGGTATTCACAGCTGCATTAGGGTAATATTTCATCCTAATGGCAATTAAAATAGAGTGCTATTTGACCAGATCTTCCTCAGTTGAGGCTGAGAACACATGCATTCAGCACTAGACTCCTGAAATATGCCATGTGTTTTTAGGGCTTAACTAATTTATTTTCTTCCCATTACTGTGTCTAGTCAGTATATTTGGAACAGTCTAAAATAGCATATGGGCTTAGAAGAGAGATTTTTCTTTCACTTGAACACCTAGGATTTGAGGACCTATAATCAGTAGATAGCATCTTTTTAAGATGGCATATTTATATTCACCATCAGAAAAAATGCGTTTGTCTCCTGAGTAGTGCAGGGAGTGCCTGGGTCTAAGGGAATTATGACTTCACACACATATTCATCTATTTAAATACAGCTGCCTGATGCCTAAAGTATCAAAAAACATTTATTTTTCAGTGAATAAAATTATAGTATATGATATATATTACTGGTAAAAAGAATAGCTAAGCATTTAATAACTGTGTCATGGAGTCATTTTACATACTTTGAGGATGGCATCTTTAGTTAGAATTTGAAAGTAGAGTTTGGAAAAGTCAGTACAGTGAGGGCAGTATAAGAACATGAAAGACCTAGGGTTATGGCAAAAATAAGACTGGGGTAGCAAATACAAAACCTGCTAAGTGGTTATAGCAGAACATAGCTACATTACTGATCTTTCTAGCATTTTACATAACTGGTTTCGTGCAACCAGTTATTTGAGTATAGTGAGGATCCCAAAACTAAGGCAGGGAAGAAGATGAATTAAAAACAGCTTTAGCCTGACCAGGCGGTGGCACAGTGGATAGAGCGTCGGACTGGGATGCGAAAGACCCAGGTTTGAGACCCCGAGCTCGCCAGCTTGAGCGCAGGCCCATCTGGCTTGAGCAAAAGCTCGCCAGCTTGGACTCAAGGTCACTGGCTCCAGCAAGGGGTTGCTTGGTCTGCTGAAGGCCCGCAGTCAAGGCACATGTGAGAAAGCAATCAATGAACAACTAAGGTGTCACAAAGGCAACGAAAAACTAATGATTGATGCTTCTTACCTCTCTCCGTTCCTGTCTGTCTGTCCCTATCTATCCATCTCTCTGACTCTCTTTCTGTCCCTGTAAAAAAAAACCCAAACAAACCAAAAAAAAAAAACAACAAACAAAAAACCCCAGCTCTAAGGTGCAAACTTCCAGTTATAAAATTAAGCTCTGGGGATATCATGCTCATCATGGTGACTGTAGTTAACAGCGCTGTATTGTATATTTGAAAGTTGCTTAGTGGGTAGATCATAAAGGTTCTCTTCACAAGAAAAAATTATTTGTAACTGTGGTGACAGATGTTTACTAGACTTACTGTGCTAATCATTTCACAATATATACATATATCGAATTATTATATTGTATACCTAAAACTAATACTAGGTTGTATGTCAATTATATCTTAGGTTTTTTTTTTAAAACAGCTTTAACACTAAGTGAGGTGGTCCTTCATCATACTTTCTCTGCTTCCACAAATTCATATATAAGTAATAACTTTATTTTTGTTGTAAATAATACCGTCAAAAATTAATCATGGAGAAATTGTGGCCTGCTTTATTTAGCACCCCCAATTCTTTTTTTTTTTTCTTTTCCTTTGTAAATATTTTAAGACAGACTATAGCAGTAGTTAGATTAGATGGAAGAGGCAATTAAAAATGAATTATATTCCAAGGTGATCTTTCATTTATCATAGCTGAGACAGCCACAGTGTTCCAATTTCTTGGTAGTTACAAGTAGTTTTCCATATTCTATTTTCTTTCTCCACTTGCAGTGGGAAATGATTACACATATTTATATCTATACATGATTTTAGGGATACTGTTACCTATAAAATGGAAATAAAACGAAACTGCCATTCACGAGTGACAGCTTGGGTTTCTAGTATTGAGAGGATTTCTTGTTTAAACACAGTGGCATTTACAATTTTTAACCATCTTAATTGGTGATCTTTTTAAAATGGACAAATCTCTTCTTGCCTTCTTAAACAAAATGTGTGAACTAGTATTAAACATTTTTTGAATTCTTGGCATTGTGTGAACATAAAATTTTGTGAACATAAAATTAAGGAACTTTGGGAGCTGTATGTAACCTTACAATTCATTTAAACCAATATTTCTCAATGATTTTTTTTAATATATCAGTTCCCTGATCATATAAAATAATTTTTAGATACCTACCCTCATGAAATTATAATACCAGGGGTATACTATGTATCTCTTTCTGTACTTTATAGTTGTGCTTTCTACATAAAGAGAGTAAATTTTCTTCCACTCCCCTCCTCCACCTTGCCCTGTCAAAGAACCACTTGTCACCTCCCTTAAGAATGCACTGTCTAATAGATGCTCTCAGACTCAGAGAAGTTTAAATGACGTGTTCAACATCATATAGCATAGCTAAGACGATGTTTTTTTAATACTAAATTATAATCATGCTCCGAGTTCTGAAGACTTGGTAGTAAATTTATTCAGGCTGCTATGCTTTCTGAGATTTTGTGCTTTATTTTTAGCATGTAAATTTTATTGTGCACTTCTCATTGTCAGGCACTGTGCTAAACTCTTCTCATGCGTTATTTTGTCTGATTCTCGCCAACAGCCATTAAACAGACAGCATTTTCAACCACACTATGTAGGTGATTAAACTGCTTATATGGACACAGCTGGGATTGCAGTGCAAGCCTTTTGGTCTATGCAGCGAGCCTCTTACCTTCCTCCCCAATACTTGTATTCTCTTCTTTGTGATGAGAAAGTCAGCTCTTGCTAGTGACGGCTCCATGTACTTGCTCTGAGATCTGTCTGTGATTCCACTTACTGGCTCTTATCTGTGTTGAGAAGTCCGATCTGATTAAAGCTGTGGGGCCTCTGTTATGAATAATGTCACTCTGCAGTATTTGGCCATGGTGCCCTCTATGATCGCTGCGGAGAGGCCCTGTACAATGGCTCACCTCTTATCTCCCAGATGTATTATGAGTATACATCACTGGCAGCCAAGTGCTGGAGGGATCAAGGGTTATTATACTTGCCAGTGGAAGATTGTTATTTTAGGATAGTGTGTGAACTTTAATATCAGCTTTCAAAGGAAATGTTTTCTGTGAATTGTAATTGGCCTAAGTAATTTGGCCATTCACAACTACAGGTCCACAGTCCCTTATCTGCAGTGCCAAAATCCAATATGCTGAGATATCCAAAAGCCCTGACTTGACATGAGACTATTTATTATAGTCTTGATTTATCCTGCATAGTACGAATAGATTGTTCCTAAGTGCAGAGATATTAATGTGTTTGCTGCTTCAGATCCTATTTGGGATAATGTGTCATTTAGATACATTCATAATAGTTCTCTAACGCACAAAATATTTTAAATTCTGAAACACAACTGGCTCCCGATATTTTGGATTCTGCATACAGCAGGTCTGTCTCTAACGTTTTAAACTGATTGATGTATCTTGGCCACTGCTCTTTCAACCTGTGTCTTTTTTCTTTTTCATATTTTAATGCCAATTAACAATCCCTGTTAGTACAAACCGAGATAACAATTGTTGAAATGTGTTCATAGTAACTTTTGGAGTGCAGATGCCCGATTTGGGTTTGAAATGTTATTTTAACCCTGGAGTGCCTCTGCGTGTGTGTGTGTGTGTGTGTGTGTAGACAGGTATGTGTTTATGTTTATATACACACATACTCTCTTATATACATATACACACCTAGTTATTCGTGCTGAAATATTGTAAAGGAAATGAGATAAGGTAACTTTATGTTTTAAAGACTAGCTTTAGACAATTAATTACTGTGTATTTTTCTCCTTGCCCTGTCCCCCAGAAGCTGTGCTTTGCCTTACCTCTTTGAAAGCAACCCACAGTGTATGTAGTCAGAGTGGAAAGCACTGGCTATGATGTCTTGTGATCCTTGATGAAAATCCCAACTCACTTCCCATCTGTGTGACTTACCACCCTTACACATGTTATTTCAAATCACTGCTTCTTCCTTTCCTGGTTTCTAACGCGAAGAACATATCTAAGTGCAGGATTACTGTGAGGGTCAAACATTACGTGCAAAGTTTCTCATCCCTGTTATGTGCTCACCCAAAGGTTAGCCAAATTACCGTCATAAGCTCCGTGATCTGACGTTTTCCTCTGAAATGCACTGCCTGCCATCAGTTTCATGGGACTGGTAAGTCAGCAGAAGGCTAAGTCAGTACCAGTGGTTTGGGCTGTCGTCATTCTGAACAGTCTCTATGTGCGTTAATCACAAAGTAGTTGATTATCTGATTTACTGAATGCAGTATAGTACTCTAAGTTTGTTATGAGATGAAACTGTTAGAATATGTGACATTCTCGGCGAGTGTCTTCGTCCGTTCAGGCTGCTGTAACGAAGTACCCCAGACTGGGTGGTTTATAAACAAGGGAAGTATACTTCTTCCAGTTCTGGAGCCCAGAAGTACAGGTCAGGGTACCAGCATGGCTGAGTGGGGGACCTCTTCTGGGTCACAGACTGCTCAGTGTTCCCTCCATGGTGGAAGTGGTAAGGGAGCTCTCTTGGGACTCCTTTACAAGGGCATTAATCTGCTCTAATGACCTAATCACTCCACAAAGACTGACCTCCATCACAGTGGGTTTAATATTATAAAATATGAATTTGGGGAGGAACAGACACATTTGGACCATAGCATTGAGTAAGATCATCACAGGTGCTGACTTTACATTGCATTTCATGTTTTCTGCTTGAGCAGTAGTCTAACCATCCTGGAAAGAAAGGGTGTAGTTTTAAAAAGACAATTATTTCATGTAAGAGCCACAAATACAGCTTTATCTAGTGAAGAAACTCCATTTTTTCTCCTTGCAGTGACACTGTCTTTCTAATTCATGTGCATTAACTTATTGATAATGGCCAGCTGGAAGTGTGGGAGATGCATAGTTCACAAAGGGTCACATAAATACTGTGTCTGTGAGGGACTGAATCCGTAAAGCCCTTAACTATTTTGAGAACGGATTATAGCAATAGCCAGTTGCTCAATGGATAGGACATCAACTTGGCGTATGGACATCCTGGGTTTGATTTCTTGTCAGGGCAAATATAAGAAGTGACCGTTTGCTTCTCTTCCCCTCCTTCTCCCCCTTCTCTCTCTCTTCCCTTCCCATAACCAGTAACTTTATTGGTTTGAGTGGGCCCTGAGCACTGAGTATAGTTCCATTGTTCTGAGGGCATCAGCCTCAGGCACTAAAAATGGCTCAGTACTCAAGCATCAGCCATGGGGTTGCTGGGTGGATCCTGGTCAGGGCACATGTGGGAGTCTCTCTCACTATCTCCCCTCCTCTCACTTAAAAATAAAAAACAAAACAAAACAAAAAACAGATATCATTTCAAAATTTAAATTTGCCATTGATTGCTTTCCCAATTTTTTTTGTTGTATATTTTGAAACTTCCATTATTTCTGTTATCACCATTTTAATAGTGGTTGTTTATTGTCCCTAAACATTAGTAAAAATGAAGCATTTTTCTTCAGCAGTTATCTATTTTATATTTTATCAATTTCTTTTAACAGTGATCATTAGAAGATACTTATATTGAAATTGTGTCCAATGACCTGACATCAACCAGGCTCTGCCTTTGTGCTCTTAAAACAGAAGCTATATATGCCTGACCTGCGGTGGCGCAGTGGATAAAGCGTCAACCTGGGAACACTGAGGTCGCCAGTTCAAAACCCTGCACTGGTCTGGTCAAGGCACATATGGGAGTTGATGCTTCCAGCTCCTCCCCCCTTTCTCTCTTTCTCTCTCTTTCTCTCTCTCTGTGTGTGTGTGTGTGTGTGTGTGTGTCTCCTCTCTAAAATGAATAAAATAAAAATTAAAAAAAAAAAAATCCCCTGAGGCTCCAAACAAACAAACAAAAACCCAGAAGCTATAGGTCTGTCACTCCCACATCAATGGTGCTGGCGCTGGGTGGGAAGTACGGGTCGCTTATCCTTCTGGCCTGTATATCAGTCAGTATGAGGTGCAGAGATCTGGGCAGGCAGCTTGATTTATCCTCTCAGAAGCTTACTTACCTCCCTGTAAGTATCTTTATTTTCAACCTGTTTCTTTTATTATTTTTGCTAGCATTTTATTTGTCAGTTTCTTTTCCTAAGGATGCTGACAAAGTATACAAATTATAATCTGTTATTTTCCTCTTTTGTGATATTGTTTTAATATTCAGTCACTATTTTATTGCCTTTCAAAAACCACACTGTCTTTGTAGTATATGTCTAAAAGTTCTAATGCTTTCATTTTACGAAAGTTAAGCTCAAGCAGTGAGATGTTTTGAGGACATTTAACTCCACAATAAACAAAGCAAAGGACCAGTGTCTGGAGTCTCTGCTTTCCCTTCGTTGTTAATTAATTAATCAAACGTGTATTTATCTTCCTCTATTTGCCAGGCTCTGTCTTCAGCTCCTTGCTTCGGCCATAAGCAGTGCCGTCTGCCTACGCCCAGGAAGCTGACCTTCCATAGGGAGAGCCAGGCTGTAAATAAGAAAATATGATATAATTGTAGGTGCTATTTTGGAGGAAAAGAAAATTAAGGAGGTATTCATAAGCAAGGGACTTATTTAGCTTGGGTAACTCTAGAAAACAATTTAGAAGGTATTTGGGCTGATTCAGGTTAAGAGGAACCATCCGAAAAATATTCTAGAGTAAATAGCAAATGTAAAAGTCATAAGGCAAGAAAAGAGCATTGAATGTGGTTGAAATACAATGAATAAGGTGGATTGAGATGTAGTAGAAGAGGTGGGGAAAAGCCAGATCATAGTGAGCTTTATAATACATGGGAAGGAGTTTGGGATACTACAAGTACAATGAAAAGCTATTGGAATTATTAAGCAAGGAAGTGACACAAAAATACTAAATTTAATCTCTCTGAATCTTATGTGGAGAGTAGATTGTAAGGGCATAAGACAGAAATCTTTGTATAACAGGGATCGGTCACCAAAAGACCATAGATCATTGGAAATATCTGCTGTGACTAATTCTTCATTAAATCAACTGCATTTCCCCAAAGGGTGTTTTAATATATTTTCCAGCTAATATATTTACGAAAGAAAAAAATTACCTTGTGAAGGTATCCATTGAAAAGCTGAAACCATGTTTCATTGCAAGTTTTCTACATGCCACTCAAACTACTGATGCTACCATTTTTCTGCTCTAAGAAAGAGAAATATATTTAAATCTCATGCAACTGTAAAGGTCACCTTTTAAGTATAAAAGCATTTAGCAACACGTATTTGTAGGTTTTCTGAGATGCTTTTTCTGTTAAAGTGAAAAAAAAAAAGAAATATCTATTTATGTTTAGGCACTCTTTTGACTAATTATAATAAGCACATGCACACTAGATTAACCAATACATCTTGTAGCTTAAAATATCAAGTGTTATTTAACATCTTTAAAATAATATTTAAACAAGACAGTTATGTGGGTGGCCATGTTTTGTTATTCTCCAAAATAACTCTAAGCTCTTTTGATTGATGACTGTAAACTATTTTGTAATATATCAGCTCCTTTTGTAACATAAATCTCTTTAAAAGCTAAGAGTTTACATTTTAAGAATCTCAGTTTCCTTTAACATAAACTATTATGAATCTGTAACCAATGAATTCTCTTAATCTTTTATGGGAAGCTCTTTATATTTTTGGCCTGTGCCATTTCTTGTACTAAAGAATTCTATAGTTTGTTACTTCTGTTTGAAGTAAAAATCATCTTGTTTCTTCTATAGTTACCCTTCTACTTCAATGTTTTATCTTTTCAGCCTGTTCTTATTCTTTATGATTTGTAGGTTAAAAAAGATTTTTACAAAACTTTTCTGCCTTTGTCTAGTAGCCACAATTTCCTAACCTTCAAATAATTTTTTTCTATAATAGTGGTCCTTCCCCTCTATTCTCTCATTAGATTTCTGAGAACTTTCCTGAGCTCTGTTCTGGTCTTTCTTGAGATGCAGAAACCAGAACTGGCAGATATAAGCTCTGCATTGCGAACCATAGACTAATGTAAGTTCAGTGCTGGATGTGCTTTCAGGAAACTTCCACATGAATACTTCCCAACCTTTCTGCTTTCTGCACACCACACATCCACTGCCGTCAGTGTCGTTACACTTACATGTGGTGATTTTTAATGCATCCGTGTTTGAAGCTAGGGATGGGGTGGGGATGGAGGAACTCTCGTAGCAGGTTTTATAATCTTTGTGATGTGATGGATTTTGTAGTCTTAAAAGGATCCTTGGAGAATCTGAAATAGGTCTCTTACTCATCCAGTCCAAGTGACTTATTTTAAGGATGGCAAAAAGAAAACAATTGGAGAATTAAAATGATTTACCCCAAGCCTTATAGCTAATAAGTAACAGAGGTATAAAATTTGGTTGTCTTCCTCTGAGAGCAATGCCCTAGTGACATTAGTGGTAATTGATTAGCCTGTGTACTAAGGGTTACATATACTCTCCTGAGCCTCTAATTTTAGCAATTATTTTTGTTCTTGTGGTGGTATGATACATCATGTGACAATCCTTGAAAATGGATAAAGGATTCTTGGAGTGTCCAGTATACCATACTCTAATACCATATCTTGATCTAATTTTTAAAATGACTAAAATGGGCGGTGCAGAGAACTGATACCTTTGAGCTATATTCTATAGAATATTAACAATTTCACAGAAAATTATATCAAAAATTAGAGTATAAATTAATATACTGTATATACTATGATTATAAAATTTTTAAATGTGTATTTATTATAGTAATATGGAGATAATTTGGACTGCTGTAAAGAGTTTAGTTTTCAGTATGTTCATTATTTTTAGTAGTTGATTACATGTATGATAAAAAAATATGGTACCAGAGAGATGTGAATTTAAAAAGTAATCTTCCGCCTGACCTGTGGTGGTGCAGTGGATAAAGTGTCAACCTGGAACACTGAGATCACCAGTTTGAAGCCCTGGTCAAGGCACATATGGGAGTTGATGCTTCCTGCTCCTCTTCCCCCTTCTCTCTCTCTCTGAAAAATGAATAAATAAAATCTAAAAAATTTTTTTCCAAGACATTTTTAATTAAATTGCATGACTTTAGGTTTCTACCCACCTCTGGCCTGGTTCTTGATGCTTGTTGAGTATATAATTGTCTCTTGTGTATAAGGAGTCCTCTGACTTCGCCCACAGAGTTCTCAAAATATGCACATTTTTAAGGTTTATTAGAAATAATGTATAATGATCTGTTTTTACTCTAGCTGTTTGCCACATAACCTATTTTGTACATATAAAATGAAATTGACTTAATTACTAAATTTTATCTGAGTGTTTTCAAAACAAGAATCCTCTTTCCATGGTTAATTGTACGTGTGTATCTTGATTTATTTTGCTTTCTAGCATCTTTTTGGGACAGGCTCTATTTGCCTATTTCTAATGTTTTTTACTGTTATGTTTTAGTAATTGTAAATATGGGCAGGCTTAGATGGAAGATAAAACACCACTGCCAAAAAACACCTAAATTTTGATGGGTAACATAAATTTTAAAAATTAAAGAAATGTAGGGACACGATTACCATAACAACAATAGCAAGAACAAAAAACCATTAAAAGGAACTGAAAGGTTTGTAACAAAAAATCATAATTCTCTCACTGTTCACCACAATCCCCTTCCATGGAGTCAACAACATTTTCTTCTTTAGCTTCTCATGATATTATATATTTCCATATGCCAAATAAAATGACTATGCTGTTTTCTTCCAATCCATAAATATTAGACATTGTCTATTGACATTGTGTTCCGGTAGATACAGCGTGGGGCAAAAGTAGGTTTACAGTTGTGAGTACATGAAATGGAATTTATTCTTGTATTATTATCTCTTAATTATTGTATTATTTTCCATACAAACAACTGTAAACCTACTTTTCCCCAGGCTATAAATAGGATAGAGCTTTCTAATGCCACCATTCTCTTCTCTTCCTTTCCTCATCATTGACGTTTTCTTATACTTATTTTAAAAATTGTGGTAAAATACACATTGCATTAAGTTTATGATGTTAACTATTTTTGATCATACAGTTCAGTGGTGTCAAATATATTCACATTGTTGCTCAACTATCACCACCATCATCCCCATAACAGTTTTCATCTTATAGACTGGAACATTACATCCATTTAATAAACTCCCAGTTTTTCCCTTGCTTGAGCCCCTAGCAGCCACAATTCAGCTTTCAGTGTCTATGCATTTGACTATGCTGAATACCTCAGATCAGTGGAATCATACAATATTTGTCCTTTTGTGATTGGCTTATAGTACTTAACATACTGTCCTTTAGGTTCATCCATGTTGTAGCATCTGTCAGAATTCTCTTTCTTTTGAAGGCTGAATAATAGTCTATTGTATGTATATACAACATTTTGCTTTCCATCCATTCATTGATGGACACTTGAGTTACTTCCATGTTTTAACTATCGTGAATAATGCTGCTATGAACATAGGTGTACAGCTATCTCTTTGAGACCCTGCTTTCAATTCTTTTGGGTATACATCCAGAAGTGGAATTGCTGGATGATATGTTAACTTTATTTTTAGTTTCAGTTTTCTGAGGAACTGCTATATTATTTTCCGATATTTAGATAAGCAGATATTCAGGGTTGACATTATTCTGCCCATCTAAATATCATTAACAGCCAAGCACTGAAGTTTACTATAATTCTGCTTCCCCTGTCTTACTGAAATTAATAATTACTTATTATAGACTTAGTTTTTTTTGCACCTATTGATAATTCTTTCCCCATTTTCCAAAGGCCTGACAGTATGATTTCCCACAATGTCAATCACATTAAGTAACCTGTCCCTTCTAATGTTTTTACTTGGAAACTTGCTTTCTAGGACCGCTGGCCAGCCATCATCCTGGGGATTTGTGGTGCTTTCCTCCCAGTCTGGAATCCCTATTTCCTGGATCTCTTGGGGTTTTGCTTTCTTAGGGGTTTGTTTGTTTTTTTGATCCTATTTTGGGTTATTTTTTTACTTTGTCAAGGTGTATTCCTTGTTCATTTTGTCAAATCAAAACAAGACACATGGTGGTTGGAATGGTGATGACGGCCCTCATCTGGTCCAGTGTGTATTCATCACCCTCTTTTCTGAGCTCCCTTCTCACCATTCATGGGCGAGCCGCTCCCTGTGCTGGGGCTCTTGTTTTCATGCTTCTCGGGTCCTCTTTCTGGATTTACAAACTGAGTTTCATGGAGGACATCTTTTAGTAGCTTTTTTTTAAAATTTTATTTTATTATTATTAATTTTAATGGGGTGACACCAATAAATCAGGGTACATATGTACAATGAAAACATCTCCAGGTTGTCTTATCATTCAATTGTGTTGCATACCCGTCACCCAAAGTCAAATTGTCCTCTGTCACCTTCTATCTGGTTTTCCCTGTGCCCCTCCTCTCCTCCCTATCCCACTCTTCCCTCCCTCCCCCCACCCCGTAACCACCACTCTCTTGTCCATGTCTCATAGTCTCACTTTTATGTCCCACCTATGTATGAAATCATGCTGTTCTCAGTTTTTCTTTTTTTCTGATTTACTTATTTCACACCGTATAATGTTATCAAGGTCCATCCATTTTGTTATAAATGATCCGATGTCATCATTTCTTATGGCTGAGTAGTATTCCATAGTATATATGTACCAAAGCTTTTTAATCCACTCGTCTTCTGATGGACACTTGGGCTGTTTCCAGATCTTCGCTATTGTGAACAATGCTGCCACGAACATGGGGGCGCATTTCTTCTTTTCGAACAGTGCTATGGTGTTCTTTTTAGTAGCTTTTTGAAGAAGAATGTTTTGGAGGTAATTTGAAAGACATATTATAAATAGATTTTCATTATTCTCTAAATGCTTATTATTATACTGTAATGAGGGCTTAAAATATGGAGATATAAAAGACTGCTTCCACCCACAGTGAGTTTACAGAATAGTGGGCAGACAAGAAATCTCTATGATATAGTTAAAGTTAAATGTAAGAGTGAAGAGTCACAATCCAAGGGCTTCCCTAGGATACATGTGATTAGTTTCTGTATGAAGAAGAAGAGTATTGACCTTTTATGAACTCAGCACAAGGAAAACTAATTGGCCTGGGATGTTTTGAAGGAGATAGTCATTGACCTTTCAAGGTTTGGTAGGATTTTGATAAGTGGAGATGGTCAGAATGACATTTATAATATGGACATAAAATTTTTACGTGGGCATAATATTGAGAATATTCCAGAGAAAAAGGGGCATACTTCCGTGACCAGAACAGGGTATTGGGGAGAACTTGGGGATAAAGCTGGAAAAGTAAGTTCGTGATGGACATAGAGGCCACTGAGTCTCAGGAAGAACAATGTGAACTTAGCTAGACACCACTGGATGTTTTTAGTATGTAAATGTGAAGAGAGGTCGCTAACATTCCAGAGTGTCACATAAATGAAACCAAGGCTATGCAGCTTTTGTGCCTGGCTTCTTTCTCTTAGCAGAATGCATCTGGGATTCTGTCCACATTGTTTTAATCTATCAGTAGTTTATTTCCATTGCTCAGCAGTATTCCATTATGTGCATGTTCCACAGTTTGACCAGTTACCAGTGGATGACTTTTGGGTTATTATCAGTTTTTGGCCATTAAGAGTAAAGTTGCCATAAACATTTGCATATGGATCTGGTATGGATGTGTTTTCATTTCTCTTAAGTAAGTATGTACTTAGAATTGCTAGGTGTATCTTAAGTACATGGTTAACTTTATTGTTAAAATGCCAAACAGTTTTTCAAAATGGATGTACAATTTTCCAGTGTAAGAAGGAAAACTTCATCATAAATTCAAAGCATGCAGA
This sequence comes from Rhynchonycteris naso, assembly GCA_037038555.1. Lineage (NCBI taxonomy): Eukaryota > Metazoa > Chordata > Mammalia > Chiroptera > Emballonuridae > Rhynchonycteris > Rhynchonycteris naso. The sequence goes on from CM072997.1 coordinate 292,850,021, forward strand.
AACGTACAAATAAAAAAGTAAACCACCTTAAATCGAACCACATGGAAATTACTGTTTTAATATTAAGTTAACCTGCAAGCAAAAGAACAGATGGATGGATGGTGATGAATGGCTGGATGAGTGCATGGATAATTAAAAATATATATAAATGAGATATTACATGTGCTGATTTTTTAAAATTGTGATATAGTTTGCCTGACCTGTGGTGGTGCAGTGGATAAAGCGTCGACCTGGGAACACTGAGGTCGCCAGTTCAAAACCCTGCACTGGTCTGGTCAAGGCACATATGGGAGTTGATGCTTCCAGCTCCTCCTCCTCTCTCTCTCTCTCTCTCAAATGAATAAAATAAAAATTAAAATAAATAAATAAATAAAATTGTGATATAGTTTATATACCATGAAATTCACCATTTAAATTGCACAAATAAGTGGTGTTTAGTATACTTACTATGTTGTAAAAACATCACCACACCCTTAATTTCTGTACATTTTATCAGCCCTAAAAGAAACTCATCACTCATTAGCAGTCAGTCTCCTTTGTTTCTATGAGCCCAGCCCCCCATTGCTAGTCAACCGCTAATGAGCATTCTTGCTCAGTGGATTTACCTACCTCTCTAGGTAATATCTCATAAACAAAATTGCACAGTATGTGGCCTTTTGTGTCTGTCCTCTCACTTGGCTTAATATTTCCCAGGTTCATTCATGTTGTAGCGTATATCAGCACTTCATTCCTTTTTACGGCTGAATACTATTTCCTGAATGAGTATATTAAATTTCATCAATTCCCCTCTCAATTGATGGGAACTTGGGTTGATTCTACCATTTTGCTATTATAAATAATGCTGCAATAAACATTTATTTACAAGTTTTTTAATGGACATATATTTTTAGTTCTCTTGGGATTAAATACATAGAAGTAAAATTGTTTATACCCATTTTAAAAATTAAGTTGCTTGTTTTCTTATTATAATGCTTTAGGGTATATAAAGTTTTAAAAGTTGACATTACATGTCTGTGTATCTCTTAAATCATGCAACTATACAACTCTAGGGTACTTCTATGTTTTAATTTTAATTTATAATTAATGAATGACTTATGGAAGGTTGATTATCCACTGTCTTCCAAAAATAATATTAAGTCAACTTAAAGAACCAATTTGTATTGATTTGAATTGTTTTAAATATACAAAGCAAGCCCTTTGAATTATTTTATCTTAAATGTTTCTTTGAATATTACTTCTTTTAGAATTCACTAAATCACTTGTTGTGTACATATTTATTGGTGTTGAATTTCAAATGTCAGACATTATAAGAAGATATTGAAATAAAACAGATGCAGAATAACTTAAACAATTATGAGTTACAAAATGTAGTCATAATTATATTATGATATAGATGTGATTTTTGTTCATAGGTACATCTTTCTCGCCTTCTCCCTCTTCTCACAATGCATATCACCCCTCCATTAAGGACTATTGAACACACACACATAAATAAATCTCCCAGTTACATTGGGTACTTAAATAAATACAGGTTCCTTTGAGGCTGTCCATTAATGTTTTCTTCAGGGTGTGCCTGATGTGGACTGCCACACTGGAAGTAATGGAGACGTGCCTGTCATGTTGTTTCTTGCAGCATTGCTGACAGACAGAGTGCTTTGGAGACTGAGCTGAAGACAGTGCAGGCCTCTCGCAGGGACCTGGAGAACTTCCTAAAGTGGCTGCAAGAAGCAGAAACCACGGTTAATGTGCTTGCAGACGCCTCTCAGCGGGAGAATGCTCTTCAGGACACCGTCTTGGCCAAGGAGCTCACACAGCAGATGCAGGCAAGTGCACGGAAAAAGGCGACCAGAACTTATTTACCATTAACACTTTACTGCCATGAACCTTCTCTCCTTTCATACCACACCTAACCAGTGCCACCCCAATAAGTGGCATTAGAAAAATCATTGTCGTTAAAAGGTGAGTTCATCACCTTATTCTGTTACGAAATCCATGCTCTCTTGTAAATACTAATTGGTTTCTGGAAATAAGATCTAGAATACACATTTACTTAATAGGTGAGGAAAAAATACTTTGTTTTATGGCAGTAATAATTGTTTATTTAGACTTCTAAGCTCATAGCTGTTCTGTTTTCTGTCATTTTAAGTCCTATTACAGTTAGCCTTATTGAATCTTACATTATAAGAAATTTCCTCTTAATATGAAGTTGTTTTTTCTCCATTTGTTATGAATACTTAATATAAAAGCTGTAAAGGCTCAGTGGCTTAGTTTACAACCAAGAACATTGGGCTTGAAGGTATTACTTTTATATCTTTGGCTTGATAAATATGAGATACTCTGCCTGCGTTTCAAGCTTCCTTTCTACACAGAATGCGATAATACAAAATCTTTTCTTTAAAATAATTGTGAGGAATCTTATGAAGCATATCTGCATCCTTTTTCAGTCCCCAAGTACAGTTAGGTCAGTGTCCTTGAACTTCCATTTCTTTGTATAGAATGACCTACTCTTGCTAATCCCTTGGTTTAAGATCTGTTTGATGGAGCAGTGTCCTTGCTAACTATTTTACACTTCAACCTGGTGGCAATGGGGAGAAGTCACTAAAGGATGTTAAGCAGCGAGTGATGCAATGGGATTTTTCTCCAGCTAATGGTATTATGAGGGATGAGTTAGAACCGGGCAAGACTGAGCAGAATTGTCCATTAGGAGGTGTCTGTAGCCAACTGGTCAGAGGTGATAATGACCAGGAATGAGTCAATAGGAAAGGTAATAGACCTAAAGACTTCATAGTATAGGAAGACGAAGGGGAGGAGAAGAGGTAGAGACAAAGGTGATTGCTAGGCGGTATTAGAGCCTGAGATTGAGAATACAGAAAAAGAAAATGTCAAGGCAGCGGTGCAGGTTAGTGGGATGTGTGATGGAATGCTACATTTCATTTTGACTATGTTGAGCATTTGAGTGCCACCCAGGAGGAGTTGCCTGCTATGCATTAGTCACTATGGATCTGTATTCAGATGAGAGTCTTTGGACAAAGATGAAGAAACTTTTTGTTGCTGTTTTTGAATTAAAGTCTGTTTCTGACTTCTCTGTTTATCTATTAATTCAAATGCATTTATTCATGATTTTCACACCCACATTGTAACATATTATCATTTTAAGCATTATATTTTTAACATGTAAGCTTTACATTTTTGTAGTCCCAATGAGATGAGATGCTGCAATTCTCTCCTGGGCGAAATCCTGCCGCCCTGCTGCTTTCCTGGGAAGTGTTATAATAGACGGTTGTTTTGCTTTCTAACATACGTGCTTTGGGCTTATCGTATTTTCATCTCCTGTATTCTCTTCCAGCCTAATTTTTATCCTCTGGTTCTATAGGTTCAGACTTTGATTGTTTAGATTGTTTCAAATCTTCCCCCTGTACCCAGCTCCATAACTAGTGTAATGTTTGTGGGCACATACCTGTATCAGGGAGACTTTCCCTGCTGGTTAAGCAACAGGAATTAAGACTTCATATTTTTTGATAACAGCTTTATTGACATATAATTTATATAACCTACAGTTCATCCATTGAAAAGTACAGCTGAGTTGTGTGTGTGTGCATGTGTATGTGTGTGTGTATATATATGTATATATCTCCACAGTTGTGCAACCATTATCACAATTAGAATATTTTCAGCACATCTGAAAAAAACCCTGCACCAGGGTGCTTGCAACTCCCAAATCTCCTACCCCTAAACAATCACTAATCTACTCTCTGTTTCCATATATTTGCTTAATAAGTTAATATTTTAAACTGTTAACTCAACTGACTACCTCTTCTGATTTTGCCTTTGTGTAGCTATTTTAACATTGTTAACCTATCCAGAAGGAGGCAGTATAGGTTCTCAGTACAGACCTCCGGGGGAAAAGAATTACACAACAGAAACCCAGAAAAACACTGCTTGATAAACACAACTCTATAAGACCCAGGAGAGGACTTTAAATCATGCTAAAATCAAGCACTAAGAAGGCAGAAGAAGTAAATCAAGAGAAACACATACTTTAAAATACTGTGTTTCTTTTAAAGAATCCTGACAGCAACAGAGAAAGGAGAAAACACACCATTCCCTGGGTTATTAGTTTGAGCAGGACACTGATAATGAGAACTGTCTGGGCGCTATTTTTGGCTGTGCCCTTTGACTCAGTCATTTAATCATTCTGGGTTACTTTGCTGATTTCTTAGTAGTACTTTACGCCACTGAATGTTTATGGTGCTTCAAGCTGCAGCAGAAAATGCATCTCAAATTGTACACATGCCTATAAAACTCAAAAATGCTGTACTTGGTTTTTATATCACATAATCATGTCTTATATTTCTTACTCATTAAATTAAAACAGCTTTATGACAGCTAAAGTGAGATCATGAAGATGCTGTCTAAGGGGAAATGGGGTAATTCGGGATGTTCTGTAGTCATTTACAGACTTTTTGGTTCTATTAACTTTACTGTTTAATTGGAGGAGTCCTAACCTAACATTGGAATTTGGTTTGGAAGGGCTTTCGTCCTAGGCAGCATCTCTGAGGGACTCTGCTTTTAGGGTGTCTAGCTGAAGCCACATACCCCCTGCAGGTATTTTTGTTTTATTTTGTTTTGTTTCAGATGATCTGGTTTTGAGACCTGCCTGGAGGTGATTTATTAGCACTTAACGGATGGGCTGATATCATTAGAGTCAGGTACCCTCATACGCTCCTCAAGATTTATTACGGGGTCTATTCCCTCATCGCACAGAGAACGGCCAGAGCTGCGTGTAGTCGGAGAGTGAGCGCATCCCTCTTTACAGTGAGCGAGTGAATGCTACTTGATCTCTTAATAGAAACCCGCTAGGAGGCATGCACCGTGGTGGCGATGTGTTGAATCTCTGTTCCCAGGGGATGTCTGCTTTGGACCTGCAGCTTTAATGTTTCACTTAATATCCTTTTTTTTGACTACTGAATGCACTCCTCTCCAGCAGCAGGCAGCGTTTGACTGCTCAACTTGCTTCGTTTCCTGGCCATGCTGGGATGAGCAAGTGCTGGCTGGGAGCATCTGCTGGGGGGCTCTCTGGGTGGCGTTTGCATACGTTTTTTAAATTAAGAAGAAGTTGAAGGAATACCAACCCCTTTTGCCAGGATCCTGAGCCCCTGTCTCTTTCAAATGCATTCCTGGAACCGAGCATGCTCAGAGAACTGGCAAATCATTGTCCAGTGACCAGGAGGAAATGATCATTGCTCTTCATTTATAATGCAAATTCTGAGGTGTCTCCAGAAGTGTGGTAAACTTAAAATGATGGCTGTGGTGAGAACGTCTCTGCAGAAAGTTGTGGTTTTGTTACATCGTTTACAAAGGATGGCAGTTTCTTCTCCTCGGTATCAGAAGCTCTGTAAGGTAACTAACTAGTGATTGAAAATAAGTGTCTCTGGGTGTCTGACAATTCTACTGTTTCTCAGGCTCTGAAAACTAATCTTTCAGGGCTCTTATCAAAGACAGAGTCCTTTTTATAGTGACTGATTGCGAAAGCTGTTAGAGTGAATTGCTATTTAAATTTTGTTTAAGAATCAGAAACAAGTACTTTTCAGTGCTTATTTTATTTTGCTGCTGACAAAATCTTGTCTTCTGCGAAGGGCTGGTGAACTGTTGGAAAAAAATACAGCAAAACTACATTCATTAAGACCTGTTACCTCTGATTCTTTGTGATGTCTTAGTATTGAATGGACATTAGCTTAATGGGGATTTCAGTAAATTTAAAAGAAGAGTTTAATCTTTCACTGGATTACTTTAAAACTGCCCATCTCTTTTTAGCTAATTGTTTTTTTCAATTTAAAAAATTAAAGCACATCCTGAAAACTATTAGACTTCCTCTCATCATGCAATAACCTTTATACTCGTCAATCTTCATATATTACAATTTACCTTAAAGAACTTAATTTTATTTGGACAGGTGGATCAAGTACACTTTCGGGAGGCACCTTGCTTGACAGTTACAAATTCCAAATACCACGTCATCGTAAACATAAACCACTGAGTGTCAAGTTCCTGTATGTTTTAAAGTTAGCTATTAGATTTTTTATCATAGTTTTGTTTATTTAAATTATGCTTGTACTATCTCCTTATTTCTGTTAAAAATTGAAGTGATTTGATATAAATGTAAGGAATTATAACAGAAATGGTAAAGCTATGTATATAGTAAGTACCTCAGTGCAGTATTCTGCCTTCGTATCATATCTTTAGCACCATTTCCAAGAACACAGCTTATTGTCCTCTTAGCTGCCCAAACTCATTTGTAATTAGAGCAGCTGTCTCTAGGACATTATTATGTTTATGATGATATAAAATATGATTATGTCCAAGAACCTAAACTGTGTATATTATACGGCAGCAGACTCGGGGTAGGGGAGGGAGTCAGTATTCTATTAACTTCATTACATCATATTTTTATTTCTTACAGTTTGGTGAATTGAATGTATTTCTATCTGAAACTTATTTTATAATTTTTGGAAAGTTTTAGGAGACAGATGAAGGTAATGGAGTATTTGCAGAAATACTTGAAAATACTTCATTTGTATGAGAAGCTAATTAAAACAATATGACAATAATTAATTCATTTGTAAATATTTATAAATTAATTATTTTAATGTGTTGTGTTTTGGTTCACTTCAGAGAATAAATTTATTCTGGTATTACGCAAACAGGTAGTTCTGATAATAGAGAAGAAAAGATCATTCCCTAATGCATGCCATTTTATCTCTTTAACTACAAATATGACTATGTAAAGCATCCTTTTTTTATTAACTGGATCACTTTTTGATTCATTTGTATGCATACCTTCAGAAAATCAGTTATTGTTTTCTCAAGTCATGTGACCAAAGTATTAAGTTAGTCTGAAGTATGAAGCAGTAAAGTTCAAATACTGGACAAAGGTTGCTTAATTAGTTTCATAAATATACTCAAAATAAACAGAAGTTCAGTGACTGAAAGTCATTGGGTAAATTAATTCCCACCTGAAATACTCTTTGGGCAGACTTCTTGAGATTTAAAATTTCCTTATGAAACCTTTAAAATTAAAAGGTTCAGAATAAAGGGTACTTTATTTTAAATTACAATTTGCAGTTGAAATTCTATCTTCCACATTTCACAAATGCAAAATAACAGCTGCCCACATAATGAAATCAGAAATATACAATTCCAGTACTTTCCAGCAGGTGTCAATATAAGGCAATGATATATGAGATTTTTGCCCAACGGTCTGGAATTCCAGAATAGGAAGTGACACAATTACATGGAATCAACTAGTAACAGATGTAATTTATCTGCTTGGTTATATTTTGAAAACTGATCTTAATTGTTGTCTGTGTTAACTCATATGATATAAATAAAAATTTAGTTGCAGAATTAAATATGAACAGTTGCAGTCTCAAATACTGACACAGGTATCTATACCACCTAAAAATAGTTAATTGTAGTATTAAAGGTTTAAATGTTGGTGCTTATTTGCTTTCAGGCACTATACATTCTCTTGTTAAATTGCAAATGCAATAATGACTTTTATCTGTATACCTCCTAAATTATCTAAAGTTCGTTTCTTAGAAAGGAAATGCTGTTTCAGTGTTTCTTCATAAAAAATATAGAGGCAGTCTATTATAAATACAACACAGACTGACATAAATGAGGAAAAATGTTGCATAATCTAAGGAGACAGGACCATTTTAAATGTACATTGGCATTTTAATCCCTCCTTTTTATCAGATCTCTCTTTTTACATATTATATGTAAATTTAAAGTGAAATTTGTTGGGAAATTCTTTCTTTGATCAGACTTTATATTCCACAGTACTTTGCCTTTCTTTGCTTATTTTCATTCTTCTCGTGAGTATCAGAAAACAGTTTGTGTTACACAATTGAAAATTTGTGTTGAATATTCTCATTTTGTGTTTCTCCCCTTGTATGTCTTGAAAAGAGGAGATGGATGAAAAGAGGCAGCTGGAATTCACAGCTCTCACAGTTAAAATATGCTTTCCCCCCTCTCACGCCTATTTGCACATTCACTTGTATTTTTTTGCTTTTAAAAATATTTCTTTCTGGTTATGCATCCCATAAAATTTGGTCAGGAAACTGAAGCATGTACTCTGCTTTTTTGGAGATATAATTAGCAGCGTTGAAAATGCCCTGATGACCTAAAATCACCTTATGCTGGGTGTTAATTTTTTCAGATTTGGTTTTCATTGCTTAGCTCCTTTACAATATTAATGACGATAAAAATAATTTTTCCTCTAACACAGCACAGTGTCATCTGAATATTTTGTGACATCTTATCATTAAATCTTTGGGTTAAAAGCTGATTGAATTTTGTTGAATCAGAAAGGAATTTTGTTAAGTCCCGATCTCTTTCTTAGTGCCAATTTTCATAAAATATTTATTGAGAGCATGGTAAAAGCATCTTTTTATACAGTGGATTGAGGTGTATGAACCATTATAGAAAAATATAAAATTTGTGTTATAAATTAAATCTCTCGTGATTTAAGCATTTAAAACAGTTTAATTTAAGCAATAACACTTTTATTTTCCTTCATATATATTGAAGTTACTTCAATTTACATGATTTTAACCATCTCCATAAAGATTTTTGGTCACGTAGTCCTATCAGTAAAAATATTTTTAACATCTACCCATTCATCCATTTAGAAATTATTCACATGTGCCATGGAAAAATTGCATATCAAATATTACTAGAGCTTAATTCTGTTCTTACTTTCTTCTGGTCTCTTCTTGTACCCCAGTTGGTTGTCTTTTTCTCTGTGTGTGGCATATACATTACATTTTGGTGACTACAGTGAATTGTGTGCTCATCTCAAAGTCATGCTTGAAAAACCATGTTTTTTGTGGTATTATTGTGGCTGCCTCTGAAAACAGAAGTAGACCAGGAGATTCTACCCAGTAAGTCTGGGCTGATGGGATATGTCTACGAAAGTCTTGTTGTGTGTGGCCATGGGTGTGTGTGCTCATGTGTATGGTGTGGTTGTGTATGTGTGTTTTAACATATTGATAAAACACAGCCATGTGGAGGCTTATAATGCCAAAGGGCAGGGGTGTGTGACCACAATGGCACAGAGTCTCTGAACAGACTTTCAGACTCACTGGTGAAGTAAGTTCACACATCAGTTTTCATCTACATATGTGGGTACCCTTTATTTAGAGGTAGTTAAGGTTGAGTATGTTTTTAAAGAAAACCGAGAATGAAACTGTATTTTCAAATAATTTATACCCCGTATAGTTAAAATTTTTTATTCCACCAAGTTTTCTCACCTTTTTTCAGATTGAAAACTATGCTATCCTTGAATAATTAAATTCTCAAATGTTTTAGGGTGATAGAACTTTTCTTTATCATGATATAATATCAAGATCTATATATTTTAAGGTCATATCTCAAATTCCCTCCATTTCTTTCCATAATCAGATCACATACAGCGTTTGAACCACAGAAAAAGTCAGAATCACGGTCTCTAGCCTTGAAAGTAGAACTCTAGTTGATCATATGAGCATTGTCTTTTGGTTTTATGAAAAATCCTTGTTTTGGTTAGTTCAGAAAATCTGTGAAGGCTGAGGTATTTAACAGGAAAAAATGCTGGCCCTGGCCACTTAGCTTCTTGGATTAGAGCATCATTCCAAAATACTAAGGCTGTAGGCTTGATCCCCGGTCAGGGCATATACGGAAAGCAACCAGTAAATGCACAACTAAGTAGAACAAGAAATGAATGCTTCTCTAGCTCCCTCTTCATCTCTCTATCTGTCTCAAAAATCAATCAGTAAATGAAAAACAAATGCCCAATGTGGGAGGATTTGCCTACATCTGTCATCTATCTCCATCGATGCCTTAGATCTGCTGTGTCCTAGCTGTGTGGGCACCTGAATAAATTCCTCCCCTTTCTCTCCCTCTATTTCTATACTCCCTCAGTGGGAGTATAGAAAGTAAAAGTGGGTGAGTCATGAGAGACAAGACTTACATCCCTACCTGTCATCAGATATAGTAGACCCGCTCATCTGTGATTTCGCTTTCTTCAGTTACCCACAGTCAGCTGTGGTCTGAAAATATTACATGGAAAATTCCTGTTTTAAATTTTACTTTATTCTCAGTAGTAAGACAATCTGTTATGCCATCCAGCTCTGTCCTGCCTGGGATTTGAACCTTCCCTTTGTCCAGCGTATCCATGCTGTACATACAATATAATATTTTGAGAGAGAAACCACATTCACATAACTTTTATTATAATATATTGTTATAGTTTTTCTATTATTAGTTATTGTTCATCTCTTATTGTGCCAGATTTACAAATTAAACTTTATAATAGGTATGAATGTATAGGAAAGGACAGAATATATAGCGTTCAGTACTATCATGGTTTCAGGAATCCACTGGGAGTCCTAGAATGTATCCCGTGCAGATAAGGGGAGACTACTATGTTTTCCAGTGGTTTCTATAAGCAGCAGTGCTATTTTAGATAACTCTCTGATCTCTGTTTTGCTATAGTTTCCTAAGGCAATGTGTATTTAAATATTATTGTTTTGTTGCCTGACCATGCAGTGGCTCAGTGGATAGTGCACCAGTCAAGGATGCTGAATGACTCAGGTTCGAAACCTCGAAGTCTTCTGCTTGAGTGCAGGGTTGCTGGCTTGAGCGCAGGGTTGTTGGCTTGAGTGCGGAATCATAAACATGATCTTAGGGTCGCTAACTTGACCCCAGAGGTCTCTGGCTTGATGCCCAAGGTCACTGACTTGAGCAAGGGGTCACTGGCTCAGCTGGAGTCCCCCCCAGCCCCCCGGTCCAAGCACATATGAAAAAGCAGTCAATGAACAACTAAGGTACCACACTATGAGTTGATGCTTCTCATCTCTCTCCCTTCTGGTCTGTCTCTCTTGTACTTAGAAGAAAATTATTATTTTGCTATTTTTTTATATTTCTTTAACAGTTAAAGAACTACTTAAAATTGCAATCTTGTAAAATGTTTTTATTTTATTTTTTTAGTTTAAATGTCAAAGCATTATATCATATCTAATTATATGGCTTTTAGCTAAACTCATGAATAATATGAGTTTTTTATTAACAATGGTTTTAATTATGTAACTTTTTAAAAATAATTTCTAGATACAGATTGTCTTGGGAAGCTGTGGTAAAATAAGGATCAGATAAATAAATAAATAAATAAATATATATATATATATATATATATATATATAAATAAATAAAAACAATCTCAATATTTATAGAGCTGCACTCTTTACCTTTCTAAGCCCACCTCTGTTTCACCTTCCTGGCTGCTCCCTCAGTTAATGGCACCATTCAGAATCCTTCACTGAGAAACTCCTCCCACTGTATAAATGGGAAAGCATTTGGTTTTCCTAATTGTCTCCCTTCTGTCTTCACTGCTCTAGTTGGGCCACCATTCTCCCCCAAACTCTTCCACTCTTCCATCTTTTCTTGTGGAATGTTCTTTCTTCCAGTTCATTATTACTTCATCCTCTACACTGGAGCTAATGTGTTAACACACACACACACACACACACACGCACGCACACACACACAGTGTGTCAGTAAAGTCATGGTGCACTTTTGACTTTTGACTGGTCAGATGTGCACCAGGACTTTACAGACACACTGTACATATGTGTGTGTGTGTATAATTTGTGTGGGTCTAGATCAGTGTTAAAATAGCATTATGGCTGTGGATTAAAAAAAATATTTTACTTTTATTATTTGATAATTGTGACTGAGATGTTAATGATTTGAGTTTACCTAGGGGTAAAGTTTATTAAATTTCAAGGAGAAATTTCTAAGTTGAATGTACTGTTAGATTTTAAATGTATAGGCAATACCCACTTTTTCTTACCACTGACTGTGAACATTGCCTCTTCTCTTAGTATACTTGGTACTTTATTTTTATCGCTCTAAGATAAACAATTAATAGAACTCCTACCATAGAGATAGAAGAATATTGAAAATTTCATGCTAGGGTAGCTTTCTCAGTTTCACAAAGTTTATTCATCTCTGGGTGAGGTAAATGAGTCCAAATAACTGAAATAGGAGAGAATGTGAAATATATCTGAGGGTTTCTTTTCTTTTTCCTTCTGTTGGTTTGATCAATTCTATAGAATTCTAGAAGATTAATTTACAACAATGCTCATCTATAATAGCAGACAGAACCTTTCCCTGCTTAATAAAGAATAATAGGCTGAGTTGAAAGTATAGCTTAATAAAGCTTAAGCAAGAATTTTGGGGGAAAAAAGAAAATGAAAGAAGACATTAAATTGTTTCACAATAATATTTACTTTTGCTTTAAGAAAATTGAGAGAAAAATGGCCAAATATACCAACAAAATAACTATAAGCCTTCATGATTGAAAAAAGTCATATTACCACTTATACAATTTCCTTTAATTTTTAGTGTTTTATCATGTATAATTTCATCATCAATACATAGAGTACTAATGAATTACTATGTTATTAAGTTCTCTGCAAGAAATAGGTAGCAAAGAAATTTTCATTATTCCCGTTGGACAAATAGTAAAACATGTTTTGTAAATTAGCAGGTTAAGGAACGTGCCACCTTGGTACATGTTAAGTGGTATAAACACAAAATACAACTTTGCATTTCCCATGTAAAACAAGCAAGTTCAAATAATTTGTTTTGAAGAAATTTAATGGTTAAGAGAGTTCATGCTACTCTGGAGGTTGGCTGTATAAATCCAAATAATCATGGCTTTGCCACTTACCAGTGTTGTGACCTTGGCCACATCATTTAATATCTGTGTTTCTCAACTTCCCTTTCAGAAAAATTAGTTGAAATTAGTGTCTCTCTATATCAGAGTTGTGAGAATTTAAAAAATGAATATTTATAAAATGCTATCAGAGAGCCCAGCACATAATAAGATGCCATGTGTGTTGGTTACTCTTGTAACAGAGTGGTTGATATCACTATTATCATGATTATTTTTACACATTGCTAGTGTGTGGGTCATACAAGGTGATAATTGAATGTGTCCAGCTCAGTGCCTTGAACAGAGATTCCTTAGTGTCTCTTGGGTGTTGGGATGTTATCATTATTCTTATTATCTTTATTCCTAAAGGATCCCTTAAATCATCACAAGGGCATTCACAGTCCAGTTGCCCAGGGAACCTGTCCAAAAAATTCATGCCCCTCAGACTTTGACTTACTGGGTCTGAGTTGCAACATGACTCATCTCTTCTTTTAACAATAAAGTAGGGAAAGTAAATCTTTGAAGTTTTCTCAATTTATTTTCTCTATTTGAGAGTCAGCTTGAAGAAGTCCAAGGAAAAGCTTACCTTGACCAATGAGTTTATGCCAAACTCTTGTAGGTTGAGTATTCCCTAATTTATGAGCGCTCCTCTAATTTATTGATTAGGTTCCTAGGTAGCACCCAAAATTCTAATTATCCCACAATGAAACTGATATAATACTGTTTACTTAAAGCACCATGTTAAGAAGTTCTGTTCCATTGCCAGGAAATGAACAAAGCAAAGGAAAGAAGTTATTTTCACTGTGACTGATACAGTAGGAAAAGCAAACATGTTAGGTTAGAAGAAAATGGAAAGAAATACAGAATCTCTTAAATGTATCTCAACACTTTTAAGAATTGTGTTTTTTGATGCTATTAGATTTGATTCTAAATTCACTCCAGGATATCTAAATTTACTCTTCTTGGTATAGTTATACTATTCATTATGTCCTTTTATGGAAATTTCTTGATACTTGGCTCAACAACAACACTGAATGAACTGATTTACTTTTTGCAGGGCACTCTTCATAAGTGTTTAAAGAGATAGAGATAAAGGAAACTTTTTTTTTCAGCTTAAAACATTACACTGGGAAACAAAATTTCTGTTGCATACACAAAAACACTTGTTCTTATCTAATTTGAGTGTGCTGATCTCACATCTGACATTAGTTTTTCTCTGTAAGCTACAGTTTTGCAATTCAAGATTTTAGGTTTTCATCCTATTGTAAAATTTTCAACATTTAGTTTAACATAATAATAAAGTAGAATGTCTTCTTGGGCATCATTTTTGTGAAAATATAACAATTTATATAATGCAGTAAATACACTAATACACTAAAAGATATGATTGCATCAGAATTTGTCTGCAATTTCAAAATAGAACATATTAAAAGTTATTTTAATCATAAAACTTGCTTAAAACTTATTTAAATTTTTTTCAGGCAAAAATTTGCGTTTGTAGCTCTTGCGTTTGTGTACTTGTTGAGGACAATCTCATTTTATGCTTTACCAGTAGTCTGCTGTTGATCAAATAAGTTTGTAAATATGATATATATGTGTTTGCTCGCTTATACTTTGTATTGGGTGTGGGGGAAAGACTGTAAATAGTCTGGTCATTATAGCCTAAAGCTTAGTTTTAAGGATAAGCTTTTCCCTAAACCCTTGACAAATTGCATGATGTGGGGTGGTGCACTTTCATGAAGAACCCATTATGCCTCAGATAAGTGACTTTTTATCAGAGACTTCCTTGTTTGTATATTGGATTAAAGGTTTGGATTTCTACTCTATGAAGTGGGGCAGACCGGGGGCTTGCTCTCTCTCGGTTCCTGAGATTAGCATTAAAGAGGAGAACAGAGAGGGGCCACGTGGAGGAAAGGAGAAGCAGCCAAGATGGCAGAATGCTAAAGGAGAAGCCAGTTTATGCAGAGAAGAGGAGATGGGGAACAGAGGTGAATAAGGCTAGTGAACTAGAAACCTTTGATTCTAGGAAACCCGGGTAAGTCAGTAGCTTTGTGAGCATTGAATGAGTGGGTTTTGGAGCCCAGTGTGTGTTTTTACTTGCCCATCAGGGGCAAGCTAGGATTAAAGGTAATGGCCCACCAGTTCTTGGCTTTGTTGTTTCATTACCATCTGTCGGAATCTAATGTGAATCTGCATGGGCCAGGTAGCTGTGATGGTGGTCGCAGCTACTGGCTTTACACCTGACCATCTCTGAAAACTCTGAGGCTTGACCTGTGGTGGCGCAGTGGATAAAGCGTCGACCTGGGAACACTGAGGTCGCCAGTTCAAAACCCTGCACTGGTCTGGTCAAGGCACATATGGGAGTTGATGTTTCCAGCTCCTCCCCCCTTTCTCTCTTTCTCTCTCTCTCTGTGTCTCTTCTCTAAAATGGATAAAATAAAAATAAAATAAATTTTAAAAACTCTGAGATTTTCAGGAACCTTATCAAGGTGATTGTTCAGGAAGTGAATCTTAATGCTCATGTTACATCCAATATCGTGGAAAGCCAACAGCATCCTTTCAACCAGAAGTTCATAGTTTTCTGTTTTTTTATTGCCAAGGAAGTTCTTTGTAACTGACACAAAAGACTGCCATGCTGCTTTCCCTCCTTATTCATCTTCCTGGAAAATTCTTTGTCACGTATGAGGGTTCGAATTTGAGGTCCATCGAATAAACCTGCTTTTATCTTCTCGAAAGACAAGACAGGAAAAGCAGAAATAATATGTTGAAAGCATTTACTTCCTCTATTCAAAGCCTAAACAAACTGCTTCATTAAGCCAAGTTTGATGTGAAGTGGGGGAAAAATGATCCTGTCCCAATTAACTACAGGTTCATTCACAATATTTTGCACCCCTACTTCCAGAGCTTCACGTTTTGGCCACTCCTTCTGTGTCCAGTGTTTCTCCCGAGCTCGGCTGTCCCACAAACACAGAAAGCAAGGACACTTCGTGAAACCTCTCTGTTGTCCTAGCAGGAAATTTACCATTTGAAGAACCACACAAATGATCCAGTTATGCTCCTCATACTTCAGAAAGTCGAGGACAATCTTTATGTCATTATAATCTTCTTGCAGATGAGTGAATAACCAATTGGAACCACTGCATAATCATTACCGTTGTGTAGGATAACACATTTCAGACTCCATTTAGAGCTGTCAAGAAATAGCCGCCATTCTGTTGGACTGTGAGTGGTAACACCTAGCTGGTTGAGAAGACTACTGGTATCCTGACAGTAAACAAAATGTTTGTCTTTGAAAATAAGTCCACGAAAATTGTTCACGCTTCTTGAAACTGAGATACTTTAGCTGACCGGTGAAGTACATTCTTTTCTTGAAGCCTGGAGGCTAATAACCAGCTGCTTTCTTTGACAGGCCCAAATCTCTTACTAAGTCATTCAATTTGGGTTGGCTAAACTGCTGAGGGGTTAATGACTGCTTCGCATCAGAAGACCCTTCAGATTCTACAACCATTTCCTCTTGCATCTTATCAAAGTACACTTAATTACCATGTTCACTTTCTTTGTCCTTATCTTGTAAGGTACCAAAGGCTACAGAATTAATATTAATACTGTAGGAAGCT
This sequence comes from Rhynchonycteris naso, assembly GCA_037038555.1. NCBI lineage: Eukaryota > Metazoa > Chordata > Mammalia > Chiroptera > Emballonuridae > Rhynchonycteris > Rhynchonycteris naso. The sequence goes on from CM072997.1 coordinate 292,866,398, forward strand.
TGAATAACATTTTATTAATTTAGGCTAAGCATGTAGAGAGATTTTGTAAATGATCTTTGTACTTGTGTGATTAGCATAGGACCAAGATGGTTGATGACATTGTATTGTAAATGCAAGGGGGAAGGAGACTTTAATTCTCTGACTTTCCCCCATACCTATGGGGAAATGGGTGAATAGCTAGCCAGGGGTAAGGAGAGAAGAATTAAAATAAATATTTTCTTATATTAATAGGCTATTTACATGCATTTGTCCCCATGGAAACTATCTCTCCCTTTCTGAAAGCATGTAGTTAATATATGTATCTCTGGACAAAGGAGTAGTAAATGAACACTGGAAAATATAGGAATATCTTTTAATATGTAGAGTGACATTTTTTACTATTGTGTTACCTTGTAAGTTTTAATGTGTAGAAATGTTTTTTATGAATCCTATAGACAGATGTTATAAACTTGCTAATGAATTGTGTCCCATTCCCCTCCCTTTATCCTTTTCCCAAACCTATGTAGGTAAAGACAAAGGTTGTGATGTCAGGTTTTTCCCCGCCCATGTATAAACCAACCCCTAGAATATTAATGAGACACGCGATTCGGGACTGCGGCCCCGTGTAAGTTACATGCGGCCGGCATATTTAATAAATTTCTTCCTTTAAGAAAACTTTTCAAAAACTTATTTGGACTACGTGCCTCTACGAAAACCTGTGGAATTGTGGATTGGGTACTTTACAACACTTAGAAGAAATAAAACCATTGAAAACTGAAACCAGGAGTGTCTCAGTGTGGGATAGGTCGTATTGCTGAAGGAATATTAGGATATGCGATTATATGCTGTTATTTTCTTGCCGATGCTCTTTGTATGGATCAGACAGAAATAAGAGTCACTTCTGTGGTCCTTAGGTTAATGCCAAACCATGGGAATACCAAAAGGCATTCCTTTCCATTTTTTTTTTTTGTCCAGTCACCAAGCATTTCCTCACAATTATGACACACAATATGAGGAGCTCAATTCTTGTCTTGATCGCCAAAGGGAACTTGAAAATAGGTAATATATGCACGTGTCACAAATGATGAAATATTGCGCCTTTGATGTTGAAGTATGTAACAGCCACATATATAACAGAAGGTATCAGGACTATTCTTACATTGATGCCTACTCGAAGAAGTCATGATTCAATCTTAAAACAAAATAAGAGGGTGTTTATATCAGATAATAATTTTTTGCATTTAAAAACAACTACAATTATGTAAAAGTGATGTTTATCAAACATCAATTGCCTTGTGGTTATGTTCAATCCAAGAGTCATTGCCCTTTAACTCCAATTTAAAAACCAATGCATGCCATTAACTGTAACAAAAAGAAATTAAAATTGCATAAAAACTAGAGCATGCACCAAAAAACACATTCCAGATTTGGAATCAGCGATGCAGTTCTAAAACCTCATGCAACAGAAAATGAAAAAAGAATTGTTCCCCAGTGTTATCTGAGACCATATTGACTCTGGGGTTAAAAGAACATGCACCTGCCCAGTGTGAGTTGTCCTGGGCATGGCATCCCTCATGCCAGGACAGTTGTGATTTGGAAGCTAGGCAAGTATAGTTTGCAGCTAGGCTTTCTTTGGGATTTTATAAACTTCCTTTTAAACTTTACACATCAGGACTCTTTCCCCATGTTATTAAACATTTCTTATATGAGTTTTTTATGATGCTAAATAAAATTGTATGGAATGCCTGCAGGATAATTTATTTAAGCAACTCACTATGGTTAGATAGCTATATTATTATTATCAGTGTTCTCATAATAAATACTTCTTGATGAACACTTTCATAAATCATAGAATGCACCTGATTATTTCCAGGAACGATTTTCAGAGTTGGCTAACAGGACCAAACGAACATTGAATGTCATTTACTATATATATATTGCTAAATTTCTCTCTTGTAAGGTAGGATCTATTTGTACTCCTACTAGCAACTTGAATGCCTAGTTTTCTGTACCCTCCCAGAAAATAGTTTAAGAATTCTTAGATGAAAAATGCAACCATGTTGGAGACTGTAAACTAAAACCTAGTTAGTTTAACTGATCTGCCCAAGTGTGGGACCAGTCTATTTCAAAAGTGTCTGAATTCCAGATTCTGAGCTGGGAACCCAAACACTAATGTGTAAAATGAGATGTGACAGATACCATGTAATAGAACTAAAAGTTGTTTGAACAGAGAAGAAAGAAAGTCAATTCTGACTTGAAAATGTCAGTGAAGTGTTTAGAGAAAAGATAGTTAGGGATCTTAAAGAGTAGGTAGAATTTAATAGAGTGGATAATTCCGAGAATAGACAACCAAATAAGCAGAGCCATAGGGCACAAAAGTGTGCTCATTGTATTCAGAGAACATTGGGTCCTTGTTTATGGTTAGGAAATTCACTCATTAACATTTACATTTTTCATCTCAATAAAAAGTACTCTTTTGAATGCCAGCTTTGTATGCCAAATCACCATTGACTTTTTCCAAAATTTAGTTCAATTTTAAAGGAAAATGTTGTGAATATTGGCTATTTTCAAACATGTAGAACATTTTCTAAAGGGAATTCTGAAATGAAAGATTGCATATTTACATCTTTCAAATAAGAACATATTTTTTTCTGAATGTCTTCTTTAAACAAAATAAACTTCCTTTACATGTAAGTCATTTTGGTATGAGAACAACAGGAAAACCTCTTCATTGTGACTTAATAATGAACAAATGACACAATTTCAAGCAAAAAAGGAAAAATTCACAGTAGAAGTCAGTCTATCTAGTATGAAATTATAGATTTATAGGACTTGTAGAGTTGATAGAAATTATATAAAATTATTTGATCAGGTTCCTCATTTTACATATGGAGAAATAATGCCTTAGTATTTTTGTGGAAATTCGGTCTTACTGTGCTTTGATATTTTTTTTATGCTATCCAAAGTCACACAGTCAAGTGGTACTTGGCTATATATATTTAAAGTTCCAGGTGATTGCTCTAGTGTTCATAACATTTTATTGTATTTGTTATACTTATTTTTATATAATTTACATTTAACTTTACCCAGTATTATAGTTTGTTATTTATTTTTTTAAGTTAATTTCTTGGGTGTGGGGCCATAACTTATTTTGGAAGATTCATTTGAACAGAGCAAGTATTTCTAAATGTTGATAACCCAAATTTCAAGTTTTTCTTAACTTTACCATGTCATAATATAGCATAAATGCTATACATTGGCTCCATGTATTCTCTTTAAAATGTTTTTTATTGAAATAGTCATATACAATAGAATTCATTCTTTTAAAGTGTACAATTCACTGTTTTTTATTTGTTCGCATATTTGCAGGGCTACACAACTATTATCATAATTATATTTTGAACCATTTTGTCCTTCACCCACCAGAAGAATCCGCATGTCCATGAGGAGTTACTCCCTATTTTCTCTGTTCTGCATCTCAAACCTAGGCAGCCACTGACTTATTTTTTTTTAAACATGAGACTGAGAGTTAAGAGTTTGAAACCATTAATATTATGTAAAGGAATAGAAAAATAATTTTAACTTACTGTGATAAATTTACTACTGTAAATTTATAGAATTTGATAGTTTTTGAATTTTAATTGATAAGAATAACACTTGTTAGATGATTTGTAAACGTTATAGCATTATAAAATATGCAATTTACTTTTCATATTCACTTTTTAGTGTACTGTATAAGTAAGTATAAGGTGAAAAATGCTGAATTTGGAATCAGAAGACCTAGCTTTGATTGTCTTACTTGCTGTTTGATATTTTGTAATGCTCAAGTGACATATCAATCCTTGATTTCTTCATCTAAACAGTGGAAATAATATACATTCTGTTATTTTAGAAATATATTATAGGACCGATAAGTTAATGTTTATGAATTTGCATTATAGAACTAGAGTATTATAAAAGTTAAGATATCAAAATTTCTGTAATTTCTTGTTCTATAAACCAACCCACAAACACAATAACAATATTTTCCATATGTGCTTTTACCATGGTTCACTGCTATAGTGATTTTTGAATCAGTGAAAGAACATGGTAAATAAAAACTTCTTTTTGCCTCAACTCAGGTGGCAGAATGTTGGATTCCAACCATCTTGTGTCTTTCTGCAATGCAGGGTCATTTCATTATTTTTCTTTTCCTAAGGCACCACGCCAGGTTTCATATTAAGGTGCATTTTCTGCCCATAAAATCATACCATTTCCAAGCAACTGAGATTCACATTGGGGCTACATGAAAAGAACCATATCTTCAGAATGGGACTAATGGCACTTGAGGGGCAGTCTCTAGTCAAAAGAGAAAGTCTGAATTTTTTAATTCAATCTAAAATTAGGGCAGCCATCGTTTTTATAATCTAGTCATTATCTCAGATGCTGGTGCGAACTTGGGAACGCGTAAAGAAGAGCTTTCTTTTTTCTTCTTTTAGATCTTTCTTGAATTTTAATAACAATGAAAGATTCCAGTAATTCTTAGATGATTTTTTAATAGTCACTGTTTGGAGAGCGAGGTTTTGATAGGAACTAAATAACCCGAATTAATGACCCTAATGACTGAGTACTATTTTCCATTAATGCTTGAAGCAAATCCTAAATTGCTTCATTACATAGCCTGTCATTGTGGAAGATGCTTACGTGGTATCTTGGTAAAGAAAGGGAAACATTTGCTCTTTTTGAAGTAATTGCTTCTAATGGAAGCCTAATGACCTATTATGCTTATTTCTAAAAGCTAAGCAGCAAAACTTGATAGAAAGCTCGTGAAAGATATGAGGAATTATGATGTAAACCAAAAATTTCAGGAAGTCCCATGTGTTGGAGAATCAATACTTTAGGACAATTCAATAATTCACTTGTGCCAAATGTCATCATCCTTACTTTAAAAGCTAGAGTGATTTCTAGAAATGTATCTATAGCACTGAGAGTGGGGGTGGAGGGCTGCGTCTAGCCAGGTGTCCTATGGTTTCTCTAATTTCATATTGCAGATTGAACAGACAGTGACAGTAGAGTTTTTCTTTGGGCATTGAAATCATCGAACTTAACAACCAATGGTCACTGGATGTTTTCAAGTTTAGCTCCTTCATTTTTTTTTATTTTTTTAGCTCCTTCATTTTTAAAGAAGAGAAGACAAGTTTAGAGAAGTTAAATGACCTATCCTGGGATATATTAATAGTGGCAATGGCTGAACTGCTTTGATAAAAATATATTCTATTTTTGGAATTTATGGGACTATTATAAAAATTGCATTTTATAGGTTTCTGAGATGGACTGTTAACAGCAAATCATGTTGGTGTGAATGATTTACTTACAGGTGGTTCCGGAAAATAAATAAAATTTCTCTGTGATAAAACCCATATGGTAACATCTTAACAGCTATTAAATCTGGTTATCAGTATATGGGTATTTATTTTACTATCTTTCAACTATTCTGTATGCTTGAGTATTTTCATGATAAAATGTTTCAAAAGTAGCAGCAACTCTACTATGCTAAAGGTTGGAGAGATTAGTTGAAACTCTGAAAGCTTAACTGTTGAGACTCATAAAAAAATTTCAATTGTCCTCTTTGTATGTTCTTCACATTGTGTTAACTTAAGACTGTGACTAATGCAAAAGTAGTTCAAAGGTGTCTTGCCTTACCTGATGATAAACATTGACTGAGTCTGTAGCTTTTATTTCTTTTAGCATTTAAATTGAACAAAAGTCACTTTAAAAACACCTCGTATTTCCTTTAAAAACACTGCACATGCCTATTACTAGAGTTGTGATTTCCCCAAATATGAAAGATGTAGTGTTGATACCCTCATTTATTAGCACTTAGTAATTCCTGTAGTGAGTGGAAGAAAATTGTCCTTTATGAAAGCATCCATTATTTAAAATTCAATATAACAGGAACATTTGATTTGCACCCCTGTTTAACAAGCCTGTTTAACAAGATTTTCCAAATCCTTTTTGGAGCTGATTAGTTTTGTTCAGCAGTCTAAGGGGCTCTTTCCTTTGGAGTGTTGATAAAATGTCTTTGTCTTTCACATTTGTCGAGATTAGTAGAAGTTTATCAAGACACAATTCTTAAACTCTAAGACTCTGCTACTCTTTATTTAAGAATGACACATCAGCTTTGTTAAAGGAACAATTACTGGTACTAGGTTATTGCAAAAGACATTTATGTTTGCATCTTTCTGTTTTGTTTCTCCCACTTCTTCTTAGCTGCTACTTTAAAGCTGCTGCTTTATAATTAGACTTAATCCCTTAATCCAGTGGTTCTCAAACTTTTTGAAGTTGGGGCACATTTAAAATTCTACAAATAATTGTAGATGCACTATGTACAAATTTCTGAGAAATATGTTATAGTAAGTCAAATATTAAAGAAAAAGATATAAAATCCAAGCATGCTTTTATGGTAATTAAACAAAATAAATATGACAAAATTAAATTTATTCTGACATTAAAAAAACATTTTTATGTTACATTTTTTGAGTTATGCTTTTTAGAATTCATAAATAAGGGGTTAAAAAATAAACGACAAATATGTTATCTTTTTATATAGATAAATACATTCTTAGTAAGATTTAGTGAATTCGGCAGGTCCCGGCACAAATGTATTAAGTTTTTTCATTCTTGTGTTTATGAGAAACATGAGCCTGGTGTGTCCTAGAGATTTCTTCCATGTTTGGGCATATATTTTCAAAGCAAACTCTCATTTCCTCGTCAATACACTGAAGAATTCTTCTCTTTTTACTCTTAATTGTGTTGAGTGCAGAAAACCCCCACCATACATAATACCTTAACTTTACACCAAACAAAGGATAGAAGAAACTTGCCTCCAGTCTTTCCGGGGAACATGGGGGGTAGTGTAAACAATTCAGCACCACAGCTTCACAGCCTTTTGCAACCTAATCAAGCAAGTGAGGTGGGTGTTTGGGCAGACTGTCAGCTTACAGCCAATTCCCCATACCTTTGTCCCCCCAAAATCTAAACTCCAAAAACCCTGTTGGTTTTTTGCTCCTTAACAGGCACATATTTCTCTGGAATACAATAGGGCACACCTGGTAATCTTCTAGGGCACATACTTTGAGAACCATTGCCTTAATCCTATATGGTGTGATTCTTTTAGGACACATTCTAGTATCTTTAAGCATTTTGGTTTTTTTTTATAATTCAATATATATATATATAGCACTTTTACCACTGCCAGATAAGCTAAAATTTCTCATCTGGTAAAAGAATGATAGGAATTGCGCCTGACCTGTGATGGCGCAGAGGATAAAGTGTCGACCTGGGAACACTGAGGTCGTCAGTTCAAAACCCTGCACTGGTCTGGTCAAGGCACATATGGGAGTTGATGCTTCTAGATCCTCCCCCCTTTCTCTCTCTCTCTCTCTCTCACTCACTCTGTGTCTCCTCTCTAAAATGAATAAAGAAAAAATAAAAAGATCCTTAAAAAAAAAAGAATGATAGGAATTGCAATGTGTATTTGAAACCTAGAATGTTCCTTATTTTATAAAAATTGTATGGAACACATTTTATGCGTTTTCCAAGAATTAATTGGAATGGCATATTCTTTAGACTATAAGTAACTGAAATAGTTGTTGCAGATTTCAAAATGTATTTATTTATTTAAAAAAATATATTTTATGCTCTGGATTAATTGTCCTTGATAAACCTCCCTGCTCTTTAAATTAAATCAAAATCAACAAATGTTTATTGTACTTTGAGAGAAACCTCACTTAATGTTTAAAACACTGTGTAGAGGAGTAGAATGTTTTCTTTAAGGAAAGTCAGAAATTGAAGAGTAGAATTCACCTGACATGTGCCTGCTTAGCACAGTTGTATATCAGGGAATGGGGTGTTTGATTGGGGCTAAAAGGAAGTGAGCAAGGGTACCCATTTAAATAATTTATTATAATATTATTTTATTTTGGAAAAATCTTTTGGGAGGTTAAATAAAGAATTAAGGTACTTGTGAAGCAGTGAGTGGCAGCAGAACCTTTGCAGTGGGAATGATGAGACTCTTTGGACATACATTCAACTGCATTGAGCGTGATGACTGTGTCAGCGTTGCTTAGCCTTGGATTTTCTTCTGACATTGATATAAAGAATTGTTTTTTAGAAAAATTTATGAATTGCACTGTCAAAGAAGTTCAATACTAGTCAGCTCTTGAATATACATACGTAGCAAATCATCTTTAATTTTTCTTGGCAAATTTAAACAGATTTTATTAGTTTTAAAAATAGCATTTACATAATATACTTCTAGATATATTAGATATATTAAGACAAAAGTGCTCCTATTGTAAAGTGCTGAAAGAAGAAAATAAAATGTATTATTTAATTCTTCTTATTCCGAAGGAAATATTAGCACCTTTCTCAATGTCATTTCAGCCTTTGTAGTGTATGAAGCATGTTTATACAAATTTGGATAATTTTACAGAATGCTTTTTGCCTTTTTTGAATATTGATTCTTCCATCCTCTCCTAACAGTATTTTAGATGCATTTTATGTTTATTTTTAAAAATTAAAACATTTAATGGCAGTGTTAGGTATTCCAATGTAGTTTATGAAATAGACAAATAACATTTTTCTAGTTTTGACCTTATAATGAAACAAAGCCTTTGTGTATAAATTTTGTGACAGATAGTTACTTTTTGTTAGGATGAGTTTCTCTATGTGCCTCTGCTGGATCACAGGATATTCTCTGCTAGGTGACTTTCCAGAAATATTGTCCCAAACTATAGTCTTTTTTTTTTTTTAATATATATTTTATTATTATTAATTCTAATGGGGTGACATCAATAAATCAGGGTACATATGTACAATGAAAACATCTCCAGGTTATCTTATCATTCAATTGTGTTGCATACCCATCACCAAAAGTCAAATTGTCCTCTGTCACCTTCAATCTGGTTTTCCCTGCGTCCCTCCCCTCCTCCCTATCCCATTCTTCCCTCCCTCCCCCCATCCCATAACCACCACTCTCTTGTCCATGTCTCATACCCTCACTTTCATGTCCCACCTATGTATGTAATCGTGCTGTTCTCAGTTTTTCTTTTTTTTCTGATTTACTTATTTCACTCCGTATAATGTTATCAAGGTACATCCATTTTGTTATAAATGATCCGATGTCATCGTTTCTTATGGCTGAGTAGTATTCCATAGTATATATGTACCATAGCTTTTTAATCCACTCGTCTTCTGACGGACACTTGGGCTGGTTCCAGATCTTCGCTATTGTGAACAATGCTGCCACGAATATGGGGGCGCATTTCTTCTTTTCGAGCAGTGCTATGGTGTTCTTAGGGTATATTCCTAAAAGTGGGATAGCTGGGTCAAAAGGCAGTTCGATTTTTAATTTTCTGAGGAATCTCCAAACTGTTTTCCACAGTGGCTGCACCAGTCTGCATTCCCACCAGCAGTGCAGAAGGGTTCCCTTTTCTCCACATCCTCGCCAGCACTTATTCTGTGTTGTTTTGCTGATAAGTGCCATTCTGACTGGTGTGAGGTGATATCTCATTGTGGTTTTAATTTGCATTTCTCTAATGATTAGTGATGTTGAGCATTTTTTCATATGCCTATTGGCCATCTGTATGTCCTCTTTGGAGAAATTTCTATTCATTTCTTTTGCCCATTTTTTGATTGGGTTGCTTGTCTTCCTGGTGTTGCTTTTTATAAGTTCTTTATAAATTTTAGTTATTAACCCCTTATCAGATGTGCTGTCAAATATGTTCTCCCATTGTGTGGTTTGTCTTTTTATTCTGTTCCTATTGTCTTTAGCTGTGCAAAAACTTTTTAGTTTGATATAGTCCCATTTGTTTATCTTGCCTTTTATTTCAGTTGCCCATGAAGATAAATCGGCAAATATACTGCTGCTACAGATGTCGGAGAGCTTGCTGCCTATGTTTTCTTCTAAGATGTTTATGGTTTCACGGCTTACGTTTAAGTCTTTTATCCATTTTGAGTTTGTTTTTGTGAATGGTGTAAGTTGATGGTCTAGTTTCATTTTTTTGCAGGTAGATGTCCAATTTTCCCAACACCATTTGTTAAAGAGGCTGTCTTTACTCCATTGTATGTTCTTTCCTCCTTTGTCAAATATCAGTTGTCCATAAAGCTGTGGGTTTATTTCTGGGTTCTCTGTTCTGTTCCATTGATCTATGTGCCTGTTCTTATGCCAGTACCAGGCTGTCTTGAGTATAATGGCCTTGTAGTAAACCTTGATATCAGGAAGAGTGATACCTCCTGCTTTATTTTTTCTTTTTAAGATTGCTGAGGCTATTCGTGTTCTTTTTTGGTTCCATATAAATTTTTGGAATATGTGTTCTATATCTTTGAAGTATGTCATTGGTATTTTAATTGGTATTGCATTGAATTTATAAATTGCTTTGGGTAATATAGACATTTTAATGATGTTTATTCTTCCTAGCCATGAGCACGGTATGTGCTTCCACTTGTTTGTATCTTCCTTGATTTCTTTTATCAATGTTCTATAATTTTCTGAGTACAAGTCCTTAACCTCCTTGGTTAAATTTACTCCACGATCAAGTGGGATTTATTCTGGAGAGGCAAGGCTGGTTCAATATTTGCAAATCAATCAATGTGATTCACCACATAAACAAAAGGAAGGACAAAAATCACATGATAATTTCAATAGATGCAGAAAAGGCATTTGATAAAATCCAGCACCCATTCATGCTCAAAACTCTCAGTAAAGTGGGAATACAGGGATCATTCCTTAACATGATAAAGGCCATCTATGATAAACCGACAGCAAACATCATACTAAATGGACAAAGATTAAAAGCAATCCCCTTAAGATCAGGAACCAGGCAGGGTTGCCCACTTTCACCACTCTTATTCAACATAGTTCTGGAAGTCCTAGCTACAGCAATCAGACAAGAAGAAGAAATAAAAGGCATACAAATTGGAAAAGAAGAAGTAAAACTGTCATTATTTGCAGATGATATGATATTGTATATTGAAAACCCTAAAGTCTCAGTCAAAAAACTACTGGACCTGATAAATGAATTCAGCAAGGTGGCAGGATATAAAATTAATACTCAGAAATCAGAGGCATTTCTATACACCAACAATGAAATATCAGCAAAAGAAATTAAGGAAACAATCCCCTTCACTATTGCAGCCAAAAAAATTAAGTACCTAGGAGTAAATTTAACCAAACTATAGTCTTACAGTGTATGAGAATTTTTGTTTCACCATTCTCTTGTTGGCTATAATTTTAAAATGTTTTTCAATTTGATAGTTTTACATTGCAACCACTGAGTACTTGTAAGATTTTTTTTCTTATATTTATTGGCTCTTTGTCTATGACAAAATTTGAATTTCCTTTGAACTGGTATACATCTGTTTGATGCTTCAGCAACTCTTCAACATCTGTTTGATCATAGAGAATTCAAATTACTTATGAAGTGATTCTGTCATTGAAGTTATGAAATAAATAGTTTTTTTCAAAAGTATTTGAGAGCAAAATAACAAGTCTTAGTCACTACAGTAAAATAATTTTGATATATTATAAAAAATCTGACATTCCAATGATTTATATAAACAGATTCCAATTTATAGATATATTCATTGATGCCCTAAATGAAAGCAGAAGTTACATAGCCTTAGCATTATTTAAAAAATTAATATTTTCTAGGGAATTTATCTTAATATTTAATTTTCTCTGAAAAGGTCTAGCAGTAGTGTATCAATATTTAAAGTCTTAAAAGATTTAAATAGATAAAAATTGTTTGAATGAAATGATTTGGGGTATGGTTGAAATATAAGACTTTCCAGAATGTGAATTATAGCTACTTCTGCATATTTATCTCCACTTCTCTCTTTCTGTATAACTTCAGAGCCTTTGAGCTTTGAAGTTGGACACAGCTTCAGCTATATTTTGCCACTTTCAAAGTGAACCCTATTTTTTACATCTATGTTGTAGAAACAATTATTTATGCATTTGAGAGTTGTCCATAAGAGACTGTGTCTAGTAGGAACCTACATAACACACTGCCTGTAAACCTAGGAGGTAACCCATACCTGTTGTAGTTACATCTACCTTATGGATCTTCAGAAAGATCAAACAGGATTATGAGAAAGAAAGAAGAATGGGAAGTGGGAGTAACTACTACCCAGTTATGAATGATCTTAAGAAATCAGAGACCTGATTTTTAAGAGGTTAAATAGTTAAAAATTGAATGTTATTTGAACACTTTATAAAATTATAGGCTGATGATCTCCAGATATAATTGACATATAATATTATGTAAATTCAGCAGCTTTCAAGGGTATAAATACAGTCTTGTTAATTGCAGTCACCATTAGATCCCCAGAACTTATTTATCTTGTACCTGGAAGTTTGTACCCTCCAACCAGCATCTTCTCATTTCCCATACTCCGCAGCTCCTGGCAAACACCATTCTACTCTTTGTTCCTGTGAGTTCTGTGCTTTTACATTTCACATATAAGTGAGATCATACAGTACTACAGGTCACTGTTATTATTCTGCTAAGTGTAAGATCTTTATGTTATAAGAACTTGTCATTTTTCATCACGTGTCTCCCTAGTATAATGGTGGGACAGTTTGAATTGTTGCTTAATTTGAAATATTACAGTTTGGTAGCCTGTTTGAAGGCTTTAAAAGACTAAATAAATAAATAAAATCACTGAGTCTGCAAATAGTTTATCTGAGCCTAACCTCTCATAATGTTTATGGAAGGATCCACTCATCGCACTCTGTCCTTGGCACCCAAAAACAGCTTTGTTGCTATTGAGTAAAAAATTTTGCCCTTCTGAAAAAGTTCTTCCAATGAATGCAAGATCTCTCTTTGGCATTGGCTTGATATATCTCTTGGTTCTTAGACTTAATTTTATTGCCTTTGTACCAAGTTATAGGACCCACTCAATTCATCATTTATTTCTGACAACAAGGTATGAAATTTTTAATGAAAAATAGATTTTCTATGCATCAAAATTCTACAGCACATCTGTCAAAGGTTTGCTGTATACTGAAAATCACAGGCTTGATATTCAACATTGGTACATAAGATATTAAAAAATATTTGATGATGTTGGAATATCAGTTTGCTGGGCAGGGCATGGATGATAGAACTTCCCCTACAGTTTCATTGTCAAATTTCTTTCCAGATTTGGTTCCACTCTTCTTTCATTCTAACTGAATAACTTTTTCCTTATCATAAGTTTGGCAAGCGATAAACTATCAATTACTTGTAGAAAATTACTTAGAAATGAATCAATATTCTATTAATTCTGTTGTGTCTACTTTGAAACGTTACAGCTCTATGTTTCTTGCATCTAATGTCAGAATTCTTTAACTGTAGTATGTGCACCATTTTTATATTTGCCTTCCACCTTTTATATCTAACAACTGACCTTAATACTAAGTATGAACTAAGATCTCCATTTTCATATTTCATTAGTATAAATGCATGTTAACATAAGTATCCTGGTATCCAGGATGTTTAGAAATTAAGCTGAAGAAATTACTTTCAGAATTTTAGATAGCTTTTTCTTCTTATTTTGGATCTTCCTTTTTCTTTCTTTGTAAATCCTTGTCTTTGTGAATTGCTAAAATGAAAAAATTCAGGTTGTAATCCTGTTTTAGTGGTACGTAAGTACAGTGACTCTTTCTTGGAAAGTTAACATAGATTGTACTTTTGTGATTTTTCTTTTTGTCTTAATATTTTAAGTTGAAAGTATTTGCTTGCTAGAATGTAATGTAAAGAAATTTGATTGTCTCCCATCGACCCAAAATGTGACAATGAACATAAGTTATAGATGATCTTCATTTCATTCAGTACTGTTTATAAAAACAGTGTTTAAAATTCGGGAATAAATGATCTCTACTATTTTGGTGTGGTTACATCATCCTACACAAAACACAACTTCAAATTATACACAGTTTATACATGCACAGATGTAATTGCTGATACAAACCAAAAAAGAAAAGAGAGAGAGAACTAGATGGCGGTTAGGGCACATAATAATTAGCATTTTCAGTAACATCTGTTGCTGGCAATATTGGCACTATTGTAGGAGAAAGCAATCATTAAAATTGGCTAATACTCAGTTTAAGTACCACACAATGTACTGACATTTTTAATATTTTTACTAGTTTAGCATCTCCTCATTCCAATAAATATATGTTTTTGAGTTTGCATAAATGCCTTGTAATTATAGAGAAATGTTCTTCAGACATTTCCAAATTGACCGGGGGCTAAAGCTTGTGTTTCCAGTGGGTCAAAGCAGTGTTGGTGTGTGTGACTTTTCATAGGCGTGTATTATTCAATACCTTTGAATGGATCTCACTGTGAATTTGAGTCTATTTGATTTAGATCACCTCTGAGTTAGAAATTTTCCCCAACCTGAAACTCTCATTTTCTTCAAATATTATTCTCTTATCATTTTTGATTTTTCACCTTGGAATTATGAGATTTAAGTGCTAATTTAAACCAAAAACTTAGTGGCACTTAAGTCATTAGATTAATCTGACAGGTAACCATTGACCCAGACCTGTGATTCCTCGCTTGCAAAGAGGCGTGTTGCCCACCACACCTCAAGTGAGCTCCCTAAGAAGGGAAAGTGACGGGCTTTTGCTCCACCATGTGGTGTCCTTCATCTTCTTGTATAGTTTTTGCTGTGTGCTTGTTTGTAGATTTGGGAGATTGTTAGAGTGAGAAAAGTAATGCATATTTTCATTAAAAGTGAATCTAACAAGTGAATCAACATTTGAATCATATACTAAGATGCAAATCAAAATGGAGTCTGCATAACTGCTTATGAGAATAAATGCAGAGCCAGAAATTATGTTTCCAGAAATATTTTGATGAGCTGAAACATTTGCCATTTATTTCTTATTAGTCCTGTGTATAACAAACTGGGTATGTGTTAAACCCTGTTCTGGGAGTTATTAAAATGTGTACCTTCAAAGTCATTTCTGTGGTCGTTAGTTTTGAAATTTCTGAAAAGTATGTCTTTTTTGGGGTGTTGCATGATACACGTTCAAAGCTATGGAAAGTCCTGCAGTAAAGAGACATAGTTACTTTGTTCACCCCATCCTTTTTTTCAAACATTTTTCCCCTGATCAAGGTTACCATTGAAACCAGTTTAGAAAATTCTGTTCCAGCCATCCCACATTTTAACCACATCACTTTGGTAGAAGGCTGCAGAAAAGGCTTCTAAGTAAAAACTTGTCACATGACTTGTCACAGGCTTTTTGGCTCTTCGTTTTGATAACATTACAATGGTGGGATTAACTCCTAGACTTCATCAGTACATGTAGAAATGGACACTCATGATACCAAAATTTATAAGAAATAGCTGATTAAAACCACAATGAATTTATTCATTTATATTGGAGGATGTCTATTCTTAAGGCCTGTGTGCACACGAACATATATATGAATGTAATTTAGAAGATCAGGGATAAACTAGAAGAATTATTGTAACGATTTAGATGAGAATAAGGACTAATGACATATCCTTCCCTGTAGGGTGACCTTGTTCGATTTTGCACAGGACTTCCCCCTTTAACATTGAAGTCCTCTTGTCCTGAGGGATCCCTTACTCCCAGACAAATCAGGATGGTCAGTCACCCCACTGTCATACAACACAAAGTACATCTTTAGTGGCTTCTTGTGATCTGCACATTCATTTTTCTCTCCCCTCAAAAGTTGTGATAGTTAATTTTATGTCAACTTGGCCAGGCTATAGTACCCATCATTTGGTTCAACATTATTCTAGATATTTAACATTTAAGACCTTTCTTTTCTTTTTTTAGCAAAGGGGAGAGATAAAGGGAGACAAACAGGGACAGATAGACACGAAAGGAGAGAGATGAGAAGTATCAACTTGTAGTTGTGGCATTTTAGTTGTTTATTGATTGCTTTCTCATACGTGCCTTGATTGAGTGGCTTCCACTGAGCCTGTGACCCCACTTGCTCAAGCTTGGGACCTTGGCCTTCAATCCAGTGACCTTAAGGCTCAAGCCAGTGACCGTGGACTCATGTCTATGATCCCATGCTCAAGCCAGTGACCCTGCGCTCAATCCAGGTGAGCCTGTGCTCAAGCTGGCGACCTCAGGGTTTCGAACCTGGGTCATCAGTGTCCCACATCAATGCTCTACCTACTGCATTAATGCCTGGTCAGGCTAAGTCAGTAGACTTTTAGTAAAGCAGATTACGCTCTATAATGTGGTGGGCCTCATCCAATCAATTGAAGACCTTAATAGAAAAAGATCTTTCCATAAGAATAGGAATTTTTGCCTGTGGAACAAATTAGGAGTACTTGAACTACATCTCTCCCTGGGTCTTTGGCCTGACAGCCTGCCCTGCTGATTTTGTACTCGCTATACCTGCACAATCGTGTGAGCTAGTTACTTAAAATTAAGATCTCTCTCCTCCCCATTTCTTTCTCCACATACTGTTGGATGTGTTTCTTTCTGAAGAACCCTGACTTATACAGATATCAAGGACTTGTCACCAGGTTTTGTTGTTCTGCTCTCTGTCTTTTTATTTTAGCCACCACTTTTTTCTAAAGTATTTGTTTTCTTAGCACATTAGTGACCTTGATTAAACTCAGGAGACCCAAGGGACAGACACTCATTTTCCTCTTATTATGGTACAAATTTAATAAATTTCACTTTCGAGAGTAATTTTCCTGGAGGTATATTTTTTGTCACTCCTGTGTACCGTTTGTTTTAATGCTGCAAATCTGTGACAGTGAAGGTAACCAGACTTTGCATGCAGAGAAGGACTGTGATATTTCATTATCAGTCATGCTACTCAATAACGTTATTATAAACTCTAGTTCTAGGAGACATCTCACAAGGTCATAGTCTTACTAAGAAAGAGGATGGTATATTTTAAAATTTTGTCTTGTTTTTTTTCAACAGCGTTCAGGGGAATGATTCTACAACATCGTTTGGTAGACTGTTCTGGTGTTTTATTATTTTTGCTCTATTTTTTTCTTTTTTGGTTAGAATCCAAGTGGTCTTGTAATTAAAGTCATTAAATTCTTATTCTTTTGTAAGTAATAAACCCAAATGCCCAAGCTATTACAGTCCTGAAGGACATGAAGCTGAAAATGGTACTTGTGTTGCATGCAAAAGCCGAAACTCTGATAGTGATGGGTTGCTGGAATTCTAAACCTTATTCAACCCAATGAGATTGAATGAAGCAAAGAGTTAAGCAAATTCCTATACTCTTTCACAAAAAGAAGTGCAGAATTATAGAGTAGAAGAAACTCATTAGTTTTGCTCATTCCAATTGAAGGGGTGCACAGAAATATAGAATAACACTGTTATTTGACATTTTAAAAAGTTTTAACCAAGAAAGACAACATTTATTTGCCATAGTTCAGTCTGGAAGCTGTGTTTTTTTCACCTAAATGTTGTAAATGCTTAATCTGATGCTGAACTTGAGCCTGTGGATTACTTATGAGCTCCGGATTCCTAGATGGAGTGAGCATAGGAGACATAAAACTGAGAAAGGAGCTTTAAAAAGTTGTGGTAAGAATTACTGGTCATTGTATTTTGTAAAATAAATAAATATATATATATATATATATATATATATATATATATATACACACACACACACACACACACACACACACAAACACACACATACATATATTAAAAGTATATATGTACATATAAATTTTAAATACTACATTCTTTAATCTGACTATTAAGAATAGTTGTCAGGTTGTCACTAATTTCTCCTGCCCTTTCCCCACCTGGTCACTGTGGAAGAAATGGATTCTTTTATTAGAAACCATAGCCTTTTTTTATTTGCCCCCCCTTAATTTTCAATAATGCCTTAGCACTAGACATGCTCTCAACAGCCTGCTTTGCCCATCATTAGTTTTTTAATGGGTTAAAATATATGTATTATGTAGTATAATGCTGGTATTTTATACTCTCTGTCTGTTCCAAAACGTGCTGTTTTCACATGTATTGAATGAGATTCTTGGTGGTAAATAGGAACAAATTTAAATGTTATCTTAAAACAGAAACAGTGAAGCATGGAGAAAAGATCCAGCACATTCCAGGATAAACAAATGAAGGAGAAAAGAGAGTGAAAAGATAACAAAAGGCTCTAATGACCTTTCCGCAAAGAAAGATTTCTGGGAGGGTTTCCAATGAGCTTTGAACCTCACCATTAAGTTAAACATGCCATTTTATTCTAGCTAGTCTTCCTAAATAAGTAGAAATTCTACCATAGTTATATTGTTTGCTCAGATATGTAATACAAATTATTATATGTGAGTTGCATGTTCCTCGAGCGATGAGCGAATAAGTAATTGAATGAATGAGTGAAGAATGACTGAGTGAGTGAATGAATGAAAGGAGGCTGATTTTCAGCTCCCCTTGGCCTGTGATGCTTCCATCACTAACACCAGTTGCTTGGGATGAATCCTGTCAATTAACTCATAAATGCTCAATGTCTTCTACACAGCAGTGTGAAATGTGAGAGCGGGTAAATTCCTTTCCGTACGTTGACCTATGAAATCTTTGTAAGGTTAGAAATACATATAACCTTTTTCTTAGTTGCCCCCTACCACGGAAGTTATGTACATAATTAGAAGAGTTTAGAAGCAATTCTGATATAAACAAAAATAACTCAAAAATAACTCCAATCATTTAATATGTGAATCTTTAAGAAACTCTGACCATTCCAGAGTCAGTCCAAATGAGAGCACTTTATTTCCTTTGATCAAAGGCTTCACCTTGGTTATTATAAATAGAAGGACCCTCTGTCCTGGTGTTCATTCACAGGGTATAAAATATTTGATAAAGAAGTTAAGATACAGAAAAAATAACATCAGATGGTTATAAAATATTCTTACAAATCACTAAGAAGTGTTTTTTTTTATTACACACTTAGAGTTATTCAGAAATACTTCTACTGAAGGATTGTCCCAAACAGGGAGAACTGTAGTTTCAGCCGGGAGCCAGTGCACATATATAAAACTGCAATCTTCTCAATGGTGTACTTCCAGAAGTGATTTCCTTTACTGTTCAGTCATAATGATATATTCAGTTTCTCAGATGTCTGGATGTAATCACTTAATTCTGAGTCTTAATAAGTATTATTCCCTCTGACTATGTAAAATGTTCTCTTTAGGAGGCTCTTGTCTAATTGTTTCAGTTGCCAACTCCGATATTACTTGTGGGAAGGAAGCCCAGCCTGCCTGCTTCCCCTTTTAGCCTGCCAGCTTAGGAGTTTCTCTGCGCACGTGGTACCTTCTTCCACCCTGTCATCTTTATCTTGGTTAGTTCCTGAATCTTTGAGCTCCAAACAAAACCCTGCGAGTCATGCTCAATTGCTTATTTTTTTTCATCTATCTGAACCTCCATTGCTGTTGGGTTCACATCAGCATGCACACTGGTCGGCTTCCAAAGTGTGTTCTCAATCATTTCTCTACATTTTCATTGTTAATCAATCAAAGCCAGACCATTTAAGCTGGACACATGAAGTAGC
Source organism: Rhynchonycteris naso (assembly GCA_037038555.1). NCBI lineage: Eukaryota > Metazoa > Chordata > Mammalia > Chiroptera > Emballonuridae > Rhynchonycteris > Rhynchonycteris naso. Next base: position 292,885,921 of record CM072997.1, read on the forward strand.
CATCTAAATGTTCTTTCTACTTTATTATGACTCCCTTACAGTCTGATCGGCAGCCTCCATGATCTCTTAGAAACATAAATCAGGTTGTGTCAGTGCTCTGCTTCAGACACTCTACTGGCTTCCCGTCACACCAAGGATCAAGTCCAGACCTCTTCACCTACCCTACCAGACCCTGTACAATCAGGCTTTTACTGGTCTCTCCAACCTTATTATTTTTTAAATCCCTCCCGGGCCACACTTGAGCCGCATTGACCCCTTTTCTCTTTCTTGCACACCCCAAAGAGTCTACCACTAACCTTTGCACCGCTCTCCCCTTGCCTTGAAGAAATTTTCACCAATCTTCACTTGGTAATTTCTCATTAGTAGTAGTCTGGGAGGCCTTAGGATATAAATCATTTTATTCTGTGTTTAATTCGGTTATTCTGAATTAAATCAGCAGTGGGCCGTACAACATATACTGGTGAAATCTGGCGCTATCATAAAATTTTATCACTCTGAATTATCACTTAAAATAATTCTAAGTTAACTATAATTTGCATAACTGTGTTAAGAGCTACTTAATAAAGTGGAGTTTGGGGCTAGAATTTAAAGATAATTTATTGAATATTTTCATATCATAAATTTTAGTCACACAGGTGAGAGAGATAACTGTTAGCAAGTTTGGGATTAAGCCAGAGACCATAATAATTTGCTGCAACAAGTGTTGCAATTTTAATCACAATTGTGAATCAGTTATATTTGTTTCTTATCCAATCATGGATCAGTGGTTGCTTTGGATGTTGCATTTTCTCTGATAGGTTTTTCTTTGGTATCCCTTTTTTCTTTCAGATTTTAAAAACTGAGGTGAAATTCATGCAATGTAAAGTTAAGCAAAGTGAACATCTTTGGTAGGATTTAAACATTGGATTTCATATTTAATACAACAGTTATTTAATGTCCTCTAAAAAGACCAAAATGGTTTTCCAGTGTTTGAAAAGAATTCTTTTGTCTCCCAAATCATATGCCCACTGGCTCACCATCTCTGAAATCTGTGCCAGTTCTGCTCTTGTGAATTGTGAGCTTGCATTTCTCATGCCAGGAGCTACACCAGGCGCAGGTGGGCTTTGGCACAGCAAACCCACTGTGGCACTTTACCACCTGGTGAAGAAATCTGTCAGGAATATGAGAAGACTGCTTGTGCCTTATAGAGACGATTCCTTTGCCTTTGACTATATGAACAGAAACCCATGATTGAATAAAGCATCATGACTTCAATTTGGACACTGTATTATTGATCGTTAAGCAGAACTGGTGCCACACTACTATTACCCTGTTGGTTACATTCATGGTCAATAGGAATGATCTCTGGAGAAATCAGGGGGCAATTTTCATTGGGCTAGAGAGGAATAGCTTCTGTATTTCATTTGTCTGCAGGTTTTAAGTTCCTAATGATTTAATACTACTTTTGAGTGGATTGGATTCATTCTGTTTCTGCTCTGGTGAATAGAAAGGGAAGCACTCTATCATATGTAGATGTAACAAAAACTAAGAATATTTTTAATTACCCACTGTGTCCCAGCTATTTAATACTTGCCATCAATTTATTATTCTAAAGTCATTGTTGTGATTTCACTTGATATTTTCTGTATTTAAACTAGTATATTTAGAAGTCTGAAAAAGCACCTGGTCTCAATTTGATACCCAGGTTTGCATTTGGCAACTACTTTCTCTTAACAGCATCAGGAAGATGTGTTTTTAAAGCTAGACCTGCTGAGGTTATGTTATTGAAGCCCACAGCTATGAGTGTTGGGTTGTAGCAATATTTGCTTTGAATACCTTCCAGTTTAAATTCATTGTTGGCCACGCTTTGTGGATGATAGGTGAAAATTTGATTGCCTTGGATTTGCATTAGAATGAATTTAGGCACTGTACTTCTTTGGGTCCTCTAAGGACAGTTAAGGTATATTTCATTTAGAAATGTACCATATTTCCTTATGTATTTCCATATATAAGATGCTCCTTAATTGTAGGGCCTAAAATTTGAAAAAATATTGTATTACATAAACTTATTGAACTCAACTTTTATTCATCATAAAATTCATACAACTCATCATTTGGGTGAAAAAGCAGGAAATGCAAGTAAAAAATTCTACAACCACTGTATAAGATGCACCCAGTTTTTAGACCCCAAATTTTTTGGAAAATGGTACGTCTTATACATGAGGAAATGCAGTATTCTTTTTATTCAGCTCTTTATAAATGTCCATCATCCCTGTTCTACATGGCCAGGTTGTTGAAGCACAAACTACTTAATAAGCTGCATTTAATAAGCTGTGTAGAGTTACTGTTCTACTAGGGAGTAGGCTTGCTTGCTGGGGAGCATAATCTCAAATTTATTGCCACCCACTCAGAACCATTGAGAACTTGCCTGAGGGTTTAGAAAGAAGCCTCTGAAATATGCAGTCTACCATCCACTCCAGATAACCACAATCTGTCCCTGGATTTAGGGGACCATTGAGTAATCCCTACTTTAACTGTATCCTGTTGTCCTCTAAAAGTGTGTTTTGATTAAATTGCGTCTTGGTGTTTTAAAAAGAGAATATGTATGAGTGTAAATGCATTTACATTGTAATTCAGAAGATGGATCTTTTTTTGCCAACTAAATTAAAAGGTATAGCGACTATTTAGAGAAGCCATCTGTCACTATTGGAAAGTTATAATTAGGATCGTCATTTTCGATGTCATTGTCATACGTTGGAAAAGAAAAGCTTTGGAACATCATTTGGAGGTTCTCTCCTGTAATGCCACACTACTTCAAAATTTAGGACTCTCTTTGGCTGAATATTATTTTTCTAATTTTTAAAATTGCATTTATTTTTTGTTCAATTTTTGGGGTTACTGGTTAACAAAATTATACCAATTTTAGGTACACACTTCTACAACATATCATCTGTACACTGTATTGTGTATCTACCACCCAAAGTCAAGTTCCTGCCCTTCAACATTTATGCCCCCTACACCGTCCTTTATACCCCCCAACCCTCTACCCCTGGCAACTGTCACACTGTTGTCTGTGTCCGTGGAGATTTTCTTTTGGTACTAATGTCCAGAATGCCTTTATACATAGTATATTTTTTAGCAAATATCTCTTCACTTTATGTGAATACTGTGATACAGCCAATATTCAATTTGAAATTTGAATTTATACTTCCACATAATAATAGGTAAGTAAAAAACACAGGAAACTAATAACTGCATTTTACAGACTAAAAAATTTTAGAGTTGATTTTTAAAATCAACTCTGGAGTTGCTTCAAAGAATTTTAGTACTCGATGGTTAAGTATGAAATTTTTAAATATTTGATCTTATTTGTCCAGCTTTTCATTCATTTGACAAATACTTATTTTTGTGCCTACTATGTACCCGGCACTATGAAAGTCTTTGCTCAGTTCTTTTCCTCTGTCTTAATGATTTAATGCTTTACGCTTAGGTGCTTTATTAGTTAGAGCTATGCATGAACCTGTATCACCAAACACAACAGTTGGCCAAAAATGTGCCAAATATAACAAATATGTTTTATTCACATTAAAAAATTTAATATGCTATGTTTATATGTAATATTTAATGATTCATGTTCCATCAGACTTTGTAGTCTTTCAAGAAGAGAATTAAATTGACCATGCACAATTCTTGATGGAATTAAACTAGTCTTTTTAAATTGAAATATTTGATTTTGACACTTGGCAAATAACTCTTTAAACATATGACAGCTTTGTAACCATAGTAAGTTTAAAATCATAAATGACTCTTTTAAGGTCTTAAAGAATATTGCCAATTTGCTATTTGTGTGATTAAATACCCCAGGAAATTCATATTAACTTGGTCAATACACATGTTTTATTATTGTGCCAATGGACTGGTCAGCTTTTTGGTTATTATTAATTTTTAAAATCAATAAGTAAAAGTATGACCACAATTTTATATTCATTAATAAAGTAGAACTGGTTTTCAAGCCATTAATATAATTTGGCATTTAAACAGTACTTTCTACTTTAAAAGATGCCATTATCATTTGAAAACTCTATGAATGTAGTCATTATTGAAATATATCACATTATAGGGTGAAATAAAATAACTACTTTATGAGGCGGATTACAACTATACAACCTCTTGAACCAGACTATGGGACAAATCTAGTTTATTTTAAAACTTTTGGTGTCTCCATAGAAAAGATGTTAATGTGCCTTGTGACATTTCTTGAGGAGTACACAATGATACATTTCTTATGCTATGTGATTTATTTCTAGAGAGTTCATTTAATCTATGGAAAATTGCCCTGGATTTTTATTGAGTTTGCCAAACTGTACTAAAAATATAAGCTATCCCACCTCTACAACTTATAGCATATTATCTGGAGAAGACAAAGTTAGACTGGTTCCATAAAAAGAGAATTTAAATGACCTCTTAAGATAGTGATGGGCAATCTTTGGAGCTTGGTGTGTCAAAATTCGCCAAAAAACCGAGCATAATTCCGGTGTTGTGTCACTTCGAGAAAACGGCCTAACTGGAAGTCCCAGAACTAGATGCTCTGTGCTGGAGTGCTGTTGTTTTGGCCTACAGACCTCCGGCACAGAGTGTCTACACTACAGCAAATGTTTTATCCTCGGCTACTGCACCTGGCCATGCAGGGGCCGAGGATGAAATATCCTGCACTGCATGTAGCCCCATTCTTCTCTGGTATGCGGCCGCATGCGGCTGCATGTCATTGAGAATGGCTACGCGTGTCAGTGCTGACATGCCTGTCCTAGGTTCGCCATCATGGTCTTAAGACCTCTCCCAATTCTGAGTGCGATTTTGTGAATTAATGCTTATATTACAATTGGGTTAGAAACAAAGAAGCATTTTGTGGGTGATTAAATTCTAGATCAGCAGAAAGGGCATTTGGTGTCTAAAATAAAGAAAGGGCTTTCAACCTGGAGTAGCTCACCACACGTGTTATTTAAATGTAGACTTCCCTTCAGCTAGAGCCTATGCCTGATATCCTGTGTTCCTATATGAATGTCTGTTCCTCTTTCTCTCTCCCTCCCTCCCTCTCTTTCTTGCTGTGAATGCAGAAGGAATGCCATATATTGGATTTCTCTTCTATCATTAGTTGACTTTAGTTGCCTTCTGCTTATGTTAAGCCTGGCTTATTTTGAGTTAGTTTGTGAATTTAATGAGATCATAACACATTGTGATGGCCATGGTTGCAGAATGGAAAATATCACTACTATGTGCCAGTTCATTTAAATCAATTTTAAGTACCCACCTGTGCTGCTGAACTCTCCATTTGATTTTTATTGGCTAATATGTTTTCATTCCAGTTTCAGTTCCTTTAACTCGTATATGTAGGTAAGTTTCTCTCTGTGTGTGCTGTTTTCCTTTAGCTTCTGTTCTTGTTCTAATAAAGGCACCATCTGCTTAATTGCTAGACATATAGGCCTTCTTATTTTATTTTAGTTTAAAATTTTTTTATTTGAAAAAAAAAATTATAGTTGACCTACCAAATTATATTACTTTCAGGTGTACAACATAATGGTTCAACATTTATATCTCTTACAAAGTGATCACCACAAGTCTAGTAACCATATGTCACCGTACATAATTATTATGTAGGCCTTTCCTATTATAAAAATCAATTTGAAATATTTTCTAAAAGGCAAGAAGAACCAGAAATGTATTATTTTGGAGATGTTCAATTTCTGCTGTCGATATGTTGAATTGTAGTGAATTGGAAATAGCATCTGAAACAATATACTTTTTTTCTTCTACTTTCTCTCATCTCCTGTGCATCTGTTTCTGTATTTCAGAAAAATTTGCCTTCTCTATTAAAGACTTGGTGAGTTGGGGACAAGACAGCTCTCTCTCTTTAATCCCACTGTGTCCTGTTGGTGATATTACCATGAGAATGAGGAAGGATTAGCATAGAGCGAAATGGCAGTTTTAAGGTTTGAAACCAAGAAAGGAAAGAAAGAGGAAAGGAGTAGGAAAGGACTTTATCAGGAGGTAGAAGGTATGTCTGAGACCTGGGCTCCTTCTTCTTTTGGTTCAGAGTGTACTGAGGTTGGGCAGGAGTGAGCAGATGCTTGTACAATGGAGCGGCCCTGATGCTTATACTTGGAGTTAATGTCAGTACATGGGTTATAGCATGGACCTAAAAAGTGATTTTCAATGGTGAGTGCTACAAGAATTTTTAAAACAAATAAGGGGACTGAATTCTTTTCTTTTTGGTTGTCAAATTAAAAAATGGCAACAGCCAACACAACAATAGGTATTTAGTGTAAATGAATCAAAATTATACCTATTTTTTAATTTTTTTTTATTTATTCATTTTAGAGAGGAGACACAGAGTGAGAGAGAGAGAGATAGAGAAAGGGGGGAGGAGCTGGAAGCATCAACTCCCATATGTGCCTTGACCAGACCAGAGCAGGGTTTTGAACTGGCGACCTCAGTGTTCCCAGGTAGACGCTTTATCCACTGCGCCACCACAGGTCAGGCTACACCTATTTTTTAAATCGGATCATCAAAAAATAGATTCTTTGGTTTGCTGCAGAATTTTAGTAATCAGTTTATGTGTGCCCTGAGGTGAAAAAGGTTAAACATCACTGCTCTAAGGGTTTCCTGAAGTCAGACTACGTGGCCTTGGCAAATTAGTTGATCTCTTTGGGCCTCATTATCTTTATCCGTGAAATAGGAATACTACCAGGGCTTACCTCTCAGCATTGTTGTGAGGGTTAAAGGAACTATTATTGGGAAAGTGCTTAGAAAATGCTTATTTAATTGTAATATTCATAGTTAATAGCAGTGTATTAGAATGGTAATAACAACATGGGTGATTTTTAAAAAAACATGAACTAGGAACCATTTTAGAGAGAAATATCTATTTTATTGCTAATGTGAACAAACAGTATAGGATACCAAACTTTTCTGGGTCTGCAAAGAAACCATGTACTCTTCTGACTTTGGGCTTCTCTTTTGAACTGGAATGCATTTCTTCTAGAAACTTTATTCAGAGGTCATTGCAAATGCCATCTTCTTAGTGAATTCTTTTTGAATGCTTCAAGGCAGAATTATTCCTTACATGGGACTCCATGGCATTTATAAACTTAATATCTTTAATATGGTACTTATCTCATTACAATGAGATTATATTCTCACACATGTATTGCCTCCTTGCTGACAAATGTAGAGTCCGGTAATTTTAAACAATTGAGTTGTCTGTGTATATGAAATAGGTGGATATCAAACACTGATGTTTGAAAGTATATGAAAAATATTATATACTATATATATATATATATATATATATATATATATGAAAAATATATAGTATGTCCCATAGTATATTACTACAGGAAAGTTATAGGATTCTCTTAGAGTTCAGAGCTAAGATTTTCTTAATACTTGAATCACTACTATGCCTTTTTTCCTACATGTGAGATCTCACTTTGTTATAAATATCTACATCATTCCCTAGGAAATGCTCAAAGGAAGCTTATCTGGATGGTTATGGAAGAGAAATGCTTATTTTCTTTTATTTTCTCCTCCTTCTCCTCTTTTCCCTCTTTCTGTTTTTCTCCTTTGCCATCTCTTTCTCTTCCTCCTGTTCTTTCTTTTCCTTTTCTACCCTTCCTCCATTTGGGGCTGAGGGTATAGTTTGTTTTATTTAAAGCTCTTGTTTATTTTTGTTCATTCTTTTAGAGATTTACTTAATCTTAGTATTAACAGATTTTCATTATATTTATGGCATTTTATCATATCCTTCATGAAATATGAATTAATAACTCATTGAATATTTTCTGTTTATAAATTACTTATACATACATGCCATGTTATCCTCCCCCAAACCCTGTTATTGGAGCACTGTTTTATCTTCCAACAGATGGTATCCTTTAATTAAGAAGCAAAAATAGTACGATTATGACAACAAGTTTAAGAATAATAGCCAATAGATTTGTGGGATTGGCTGATAAGAGATTTATACCAGTTTATTATTCTTAAGTGGATTAATACTATGTGTTTTGTTCTGATATCTTTATAGGCATATTAGAAATCATCTGTATTATAATGCTGTGTCATCTAATCAAAGGGGAAATAAAGCCTGAACATTTATAGGCTTTTATTTATAAATGGATCTGTTAGATATGTTTCCTCACATGGAGGAAATTTAACTTTAGAAAACAGGAAAGGATAGTAGAAACTCCCATCTGCTTTGGAAAGTGATGTTTGCTCTTATGAAAGGCTAGTGATTGTTGCAGATGATGCCTATTTCATTTTGAATAGCTTCTATTAAAATATTAGATAAAATTAATTAATATAACAATAAGACTCTTGGCAACATCATAACTATTATTATAAAAACAGTGCCAGTAATGTGTGTTTGGAGCACCAAGTATAAGAGGCATTATAAAGGAATACCGTGGCAGTGCGCCCAGTCGGCCAAGTTTCTTCCAGAAAATGATAAAGGGATTTTCCACGTAAACTTATTTTTTTACTTTTGCGTTTTATAACCTGAAGTAGTGGCTCTGTTGACTGGAGGACTGAACACGTGGGTATGGGTTCTATAACTTTACCAGCTGCGTGGGTTGGGTCAAGTCATTGAAATTGTCTGAGCCCCAGAAGAGAAAGGATGAAACTATTGATTCAGCACTCCACTTGTGTCAACCTCAGTAGAAATGTTAGTGACATCTGAAAAGCTGGAACCTATTAAGTCATGATTTCAAACATTTAAGAAACTTAGATACAAAATAGACTTTTGAAATTCTACAGTGTTGTGTTTTTATTTTTATTTTTTAAAATTTTATTTATTCATTTTAGAGAGGAGAGAGAGAGAGAGAAAGAGAGAGAAGAGAGAAGGGGGGAAGAGCAGGAAGCATTAACTCTCATGTGCCTTGACCAGGGAAGCCAGGGTTTCGAACCAGCCACCTTGGCATTCCAGGTCAATGCTTTATCCACTGTGCCACCACAAGTCAGGCCCAGAGTGTTGTGTTTTTAAATGACAGCGATGGCAAAACTGTTTAAGGCTATTTTGCAAATGGCATTAAATGACTCCAACTACCTGTTATTCTATTCTATTTCATTCATAGGTGGAGATGGAGAAGGGTTTCTTAAGTTTCATTATAAAACACAGAATTTAGTGAAGAAAAGGACAGTCCCCTTTTTAGGTAGAGTACTAAGCCAGCTGTTGGAAATTCTGAGTATTAAATGTTCTAGGGTCCTGCAAGCTATTGAACTAGGAAATGTTCCTTACATTTGTCATGTACCCGTACAGCTACATAATTGTACAGTTCTGAGTTGTATTTTTTATCACTTATTTATACTTTCTTTGGGAACATTTGATAGTCTAATTCAGGGGTCCCCAAACTTTTTACACAGGGGGCCAGTTCACTGTCCCTCAGACCGTTAGAGGGCCACCACATACAGTACTCCATACACTGACCACCAGTGAAAGAGGTGTCCCTTCCGGAAGTGCAGCGGGGGCCGGATAAATGGCCTCAGGGGGCCGCAATATAGCCCGCGGGCTGTAGTTTGGGGGACCTCTGGTCTAATTTATTAGTGAGGGATCTATTTATATATTTGATTACTTAGCCGACCTGTGATTTATTGACTGTTTTCAGAATTAAAATTTTCAACTTTGTTAAAAAAGTGTTTTGTTTACTTTAGTTTGTCAATCATACCTGATGCAAAATCAGTACAAGTAGAATTCTCTTAAATTTGTCCGTGGAGGTTGTTGAAAGCTTGAAGGTTCAGGTAAAGAAACTAGTATGCTTTGTTCAGTGAAATCTGTGGAATTTCTGAGGAAAGGGAATAAGGAAAATGTTTATGACTGGATTTAATCTCAATATTTTTCCCAGTGTTCTTTCGTTTTCTATTATTTATTCAAATCAACCCTCTGTAACATGGAACAAAGCCTGAATGCACAACTAAACTGGCTCTTTTTGCTTTCTCTGGGTCAATTGAATATAATGTATTTCACATTCCTATTGTATGTGCACATATGACAAAAATGATTGCACAACATTGAATGATGAGCATTGTTTTGAAATTATAAACAATATTGGAGGTTTATAAAGCTGAGTTCTAAAACTGAAGTGGGAAAAAAAATCAATTTCTGGCTGAAAATCTTTCCATTGATACTTGGGCAAACAAACAGTTTTCTTTTCAGACAATATTTCTGTAGCTTTATCACAGATAGAAAACCCTAACAGTGGCCGGTAACGGGTTCATTTTCATTGCTGTAAGCTGTTGAAAACGCAAATATGGATTTGGACTGTTACTGATTTAAATATATGCCAAGTGATGGGGCTTTGTTTAAAGAATTAATGAGAACTCTGATTTACATTTTTAAACTAGCCTCTCTGTTACTTCTCACCTTTTCCATTTTTCCCGCACAGTATTATAAAAATTATTACATTAAATCTGAAAAACCTTGCTGATACAGCATCAGTAATAACAGTTCATTATTCTCAGCATGGCTTTCAAAAACATCTGCAGATTTTTTTTTATCCACAAGGTTTTTTCTCCATCCTTTTCTAACTCTAGATCTCCCATTAGGTTGAGCACAAGGTATTATCGGGATCCCAAATGGTGTCCTACCTCAAATGTCATCTGTTCTCTTTCTCCACTTTCTTTAATTCTAATTCCATCTTCAAGACACGACCCAACAGCTATATTTTATAAGAAGCTTTGTTTCCATTAGTTCAAAAGAATTTATCCTAGAAAACTGGTAGTTTTGGTAACAAAGGACTCACACATGGCAGCAAGTGCCTGGAATTGAGCATATGGCTCCCATAGACTGCTGCTCCCCGAGATCCCTACAGCCCCTGTGTTCTTCCTAACACTGATGTTGTTGCCTGTGAAACATGGAGTGTGTGATGTTGTTTTTGTTACATACAGATCACTTTGTGCATTTAGGGTACCTGCGTTTCATTTGGCAGCCTCTGGTGCCTAGCTTGTGTCTGAGTAGCTCATTGAAAAATGGGATTCACTCTGCACAAATGGAACATTGATCCAGTTTCAGTGTCCTTTCAGTAATCTTTGGCCCGTCCCTGCATGTGTGCACTCAGGCAGAGGGAGACTGAGTGAGGGTGGGGTTAGTGCTGGGCTTGTCTCTGGGAAATTGGCTATTGGCTACAGTTGTGTTTTCTTTCAGCAAGGGCATCACACCTAAGTGGGGTCATTTCCATTGGAAAGACCAAAGATTTGTATAAGGCTAATATTTATCAGTTTGCTGTTTCTTCAGTTTACTTTTGGTTTCAAGTAAGATATATATTTTGAATAATGTTGACAAAGCTTTATCTTTCTGTCTTTGAATTCATAGCTCTATTTGGTTACTTTGGCAATATAAATGACCTTTTTTATTTTGGTAAAATACCCATAATATAAAATATACTGATCCTATTATTTCTGAGTGTCCAGTTCAGTGGCATTAAGTCCATTGACAATGATGTGTACCAATCACCACTAGCCATCTTTAAAACTTTTGCATAATCTGAAGCTGAAACCCTGTATCCGCTCGCTGATCAATACCCCCCTCCCCCCGCCATTCCTTGCTTTTCCCAGACCCTGGTCACCACCATTCTGCTTCCTCTCTCTATGAATTTGACTTCTCTAGGCACCTCATGCAAGTGGTATTATACAATGTTTATCCTTTTGTGTCTGGATTATTTCACTTAGCATAATGTTTTCAAGTTTCATCCATGTTATTTACAACATGCGTCAGAATATCATTCCATTGTTTTTAATATTAAACACTGAATATATTACTATTTATTTGGCATTTCACCACCAGAGGAATTATTTTGAATTATTATAGGTTTTATGTATATAAATTTATAAAATTATACATATAATTTTAATAGCAGGTATTCTGTAAAATAATTGCTATTGACAGCATATTGGCTAATTAAAAATATTGTGAGCCCTGGCCAGATAGCTTGGTTATTTAGAGCATCATCCCAATGCACAGGAGTTGCAGGTTCGATCCCCAGTCAGGGCACATGCAAAAACAAATGTTTTTGTCTCTCTTCTTCTCTTTCCTTTCCTCTCTCTAAAAATAAAATGAACACTTAAAAATTGTATCTAGTAAATAAAACATAAAATTTAACATCATGATCATTTTAATGTACAGTTCAGTGGGGTTAAGTACAATTACATTGTTGTGCAAGCATCACCACTATTCATCTCTAGAACTCTTTTCATCTTGCAATGCTGAAACTCTGTCCCTATTAAACAATAACTCTTCATTGCCCCTTCACCCATATGCTGACAAGCACCATTCTCCTTTCTTTCTCAGTGAGTCTGAATATTCTAGGCACTTCATATAAATGGAATCATGGAGTATTTTTGTTTTTGTAACTGGCTTACATTGCTTAGCATAATGTCTTCAAGATTCATCCATGTTGAACCACGTGTCATAGTTCCTTTCCTTTTTAAGGGTGAATACTATTCCACTGTATGCCTAGACAACATTTTGCATATCCATTTATCTGTTGATGGATACTTAGGTTGCTTCTACCTCTTCATTGTGGATGCTGCTGCTATGAACATGTGTGTACAGTATCTGTTGAAGTCCCTGCTTTTAATTCTGTTGGATATAAATAAACATGACTTTTTAAAAATTAAATTTCTTGGGGTGACATTGGTTAATAGGATCATATAGGTCTCAGGTGTAGAATTCTTTGATATATGACCCACATATTGCATTGTGTGCCCCCTGCCCAAAGTCAAACTACATATCTTCCGTCACCCTATACTTGTCCTCCTTTCCCCCCATCCTTTTCCTCCTGGTAACCACTACTGTTGTCTGTGTCTGTGACTTTTTAATCTGATATTTTATTCATCTCTCCTAGCTCTTGTCCCAAAGTGCATCGCTTTTGAAATCTGTATTGCATTCTTTCATCATTATACTCCTGGGAGAAGGTCGTAGGGAGTCTCTTTCCTTGAAATGTGTATAGAACTTCAGGCTTGTAACTTCCACCTGAAACCATTGATTTCTAGCCCACAAGCATCCACTGAAATTCTGCTCTTTAGGGGTTCTACGGGGCTGTTTAACCTATGCTTCTTTCGAGCTTTCAACATTGCTGGCTTTCTTGGACATTTTTCTGTAGGACGTGCTTTGAGTAAAGCGCACCCTTTCATCAGTTGCTGTCTGAATGGAATTTCCTGGTTTACCATCTCATTATGTAAATGATCTAAATAGAGGACCTCGAAGCATTCTGTTGATTTTATTTTGGTTGGTGTGTTGAGATTGAAGCTTCTTACTCTATAATGAATCTAAGCTCCCAGTACAAATGCTCTGAGGCAGAAGGTTCTAGATTGGATGATTCTACCCTCATCTCTTTGGGATACATCAGCTCTCATTGTAGAGAAAAGCAGCTTAACTTGGGGGATGGGAGGATATGGAGGAGGAAAGCTGTAACTAATCAGAACCCCTAATCTGTTTGGACAGTCTACCTGTAATATATCATGGATCTTTGGGCTGTCAAAATAAAACTTTGCAATTGTTAAATTTGATTAGTGATTACCATGCATATAAAAAATTTATTATTACATTTGTAGCTCGCTTTCTGAAATCTTCTTTTGTGGTGAGCATGGGCACTAGCAACACTTCTATTTTTGGAAATCTTTCCCTTTAAATATGAGATGGGATGCAGATCTTCATGACTTACCCTCAGTTTTAATGTGATATGTATGAGCAAAGTTTAAACATATTTATTTATTTGCTCTTATTTTTCAAAAAACGTCATATGTGTGTGTGTGTGTGTGTGTGTGTGTGTGTGTGTGTGTGTGTGTATATATATATAAATAAAATACATGGAAAGAATCTGTACTGAAAAATTTTCTCCATCAAGACAGCAGTGATACCAGTTCCTTGTTTGTTCAAAAGGTAATTGCTATATGGCTTATAATTATTAAGTACAGTGTACATGCAGAACAATATATAAAATATATGAATACAATATAAAGAATCATAGTTAAACAAGCACTCGGGTGAAATTGCTGGTCCTTCGAAGCTGTCTCTCTTTGTTTCACTGGTTGAACCCCACACAGCCCGCCTTTCTCTTAAGAAGTAACTACTACTATAATTTGTCGTCACTGGTCTCTGTATCCTGCAAGGAAACAGGGACTCTGAATTGGACCTTCCCTTGTTACATACATTACTTAGATATAGTCTTTACTTACTATAGACTTCCCTTGTTACATACATTACTTAGATATAGACTTTACTTACTATAGACTTCCCTTGTTACATATATTACTTATAGTCTTTTAAGCACTGATGAATTGTTCATCCTACTTTTTTTCAGCCATGTTACTAATGCTTCCGTGTAATCATAGTGTATCTTGTCAGAATTGAGACTTTCTTCTTGAGCTATGACATGATTTAGATATTTGAAAAGTGATTCTACCTAGAAGAGCTCTTGAAAATTTAATATATTCATGTTATTTTAAGCATACCACATATCTGTTAATGTAAAATAGAGATTTGGAAATGGAAGACAATTTTTGATTGCAATTTACTAAATGTATATATTATGGAAAGGATCAATACTTAAAAGAGCTTGATCTTAAATTTTTATGATTTTTCAGGTGCTTGGTATATAACAGGTATTTGATGAATGTTTATTGACTAGTACTGTACTGAACTGTTTTTCATATGCATGCTTAACATTTTTTGCACACTGCTAATGCTTTTCCTCTGGTGACTTGAAGATATGGCTTAAGTTGGGTATTTCTCTAACTGACGTTATGTCCTGTGTTCCAGTTGCCTCTTTTCTTGTCCTTCACTGGGCTCCTCATCTCTCACAGTTAAGCATCTGAATAACACTTTGCAGGTTTCTTTTGATCTGGTGAGTAAAGAAAAGAAGGCACTTTTATTATTGCGGCTTTAGTTCTTCTCTCTTTGCTCCAGACACATAGTTCATTGTAGTAGAGGTGATGTCCCCTCATCCTGCCTGAGGTGAAGCCAGGGCTGGGGGATCAGCTGTGGAGGAAAGACCTTTCTTAGTCCTTGTCTATTCTGAGCTGAGACTGGTAACTGACAGTCCCTTCCAGGTGAGGATGGAAGATACGTGTATGAGATTGCTGTACTAGAGGTAAACACAGAGTTGTGAGTATGAGCTTATAATTGTTCTTTTTGAGAATGGAAGATATGTGTATGAGATTGCTGTACTAGAGGTAAAGACAGAATTGTGAGTGTGAGCTTATAATTGTTCTTTTTAAGGTGCCAAAGGCTATCCTTGGGTAACATTGTGTCTGAAATACACTGGTTTCAGTTGGCAAACTCTAGTTGTACTGATACTCAGCTATCTTACCATGAAGTTGCATTGCGAATGTTAGAACAAAGAAAGGATGCTTGTAAAGAAATTATATTTTACAGAACTTGTAAAATATTCATGGTTTGTCATTCTTTAAATTCTAAAAGTAAATGGGTAGTATGGGAACAGATGATTACAGGGAAAAAAGTTTGTGATGGAAAGAAAGAGCGGGCAGAACAGAGCACTTTACGTATGTATTGGAAAATCGTGGTCATTTAGCAGGTAATCGAAAATGTTGTGGGCACCTGGCCTGTGGTGGCACAGTGGATAAAGCATCGACCAGAAACACTAAGGTTGCTGTTTCAAAACCCCAGGCTTGCCTGGTCAAGGCACATATGGGAGTTGATGCCTCCTGCTCGCCCCCTTCTCTGTCTCTCTTTCTCTCTCTCTTATCTAAAATGAATAAATAAAAATATATTTTTTTAAATGTTGAGAGCAATGCTTGACATGATTTCTAGGGCGTGTGGAGTATTTTCTCTCTTTTTAATCACTGTGGGTCTGTTCTCTAGTTCACCACCTCCCATTTCTTGATTGTTAGTGCTTTGGTCTCTTTTTTACTTTTATATATAAAAATAGTCTTTTTGTTTTTTTTTTAAATGAGATTCCAGAGAAGGTTTGGTAAGACAATAATGTCTTATATTTCACTGTGGCATACTAATGCTCGGAAAAGAAAGCAAAAAGAAAATGAATTTAGGAGGAATACAAGCCAAATATCCCATGTGAAGTAAACCTGAACTTTAAGGAATCCTACAGGAAACTTTCAGCTTTCAGGTGCTAAGGAAGGTCTTTCAGCTCTCTTGGTTCTGACGGACCTGTGGAGGCCTCAGGGTACATCAAAATGGTAAGAAATTTATTAGAACTCACATCTCCAGAAACCGAGTTCTTTGGGAATTATGTGGACTTTGGTGAATCTTGAGAGACAAAGTTGCAGAGATAAAACTCCATTTCCTCTTGATTCTATTAGAAACAATTTAAGTCTCAGCTGCTATAAAGAATATGAAAATGAATCATATGTATGTTTTTTAAAATTTGGTTTTTGATTATTCATATTGTCTGTTTTCTGTATGAATGTTTGTATTGAACAGTTAAGTCTTCTAATTATACTGAAACTTAAAAGGAAATCAAGAGTTGAGAAAGGTTTGTGGATGTAGTTACATAGTCTCAGTAAGAGATGGACACCTCCCCAAATATGACCTAAAAAATAATAGAAACTTACAGGCAGATTAAGGTATAGTTTTCATTTTAATTGTTTTACCCTGGGAAGGTCCAGAAATATGAGCAGTGAAGTAATAGCAAACATGGCTCTCATGTCCTCAGACCTTAAAATGGTCTTTTAGACATATGACATTTTGTATTGTTTTCAGTATTAAACCATGGAAACTCATTTCTCCAATGGCTGCCATTATTTGGTCTTGCATATTTATTTTCACCCTCTGACAATACCAAGAACATGCCAATGGTTAGTTTTTGCAAATGTTGGAATTTTATATTCTTTTCTTTTTAACCTTTTTAAGGTATGTTTCTAAGCACTTGCTATATGGCATAATTTAGTACTTTGCTAATACTTCATTGCATGTTTGCAATGAGGCATTTCACAAAACAAATTGGAAGTATATATTTATATTTTTAAAATTTATTTTATTGAAGTTTAAGAGAGAGAGGAGGGGAGAGAGAAAGAGATTGATTTCTTGTTCTACCCATTTATGCATTCATTGGTTGATTCTTGTATGTGTCCTGACCGAGTATTATACCTGTAACCCTGGCTTATCTGGGTGACACTCTAATCTAGACTAATTTCATTCTTATTTTTTCTCTTCAGTATGATAAAGTGCTTCAGAATGATTTTATTTAACCCCATGAAACTGAAAATAAATGAGTAAATCTTACTTTGCAGTTTGTCAGAGAGTATTTCATCAACTATTGATGGTTTTGTAATCTCAACCCTTGTCAGTGGAGTGTCGACTTTTGAGGTGGAAAGTTCTGGAGTTAGTGAGCGGTAATAGGCATCTGTCTTCCTACAGTGTCCCGCTGCCCAGGTGAGCACAGGGGCTGAACATAACAGTCAGATCAGGTTGCCCAAGGGAGTTGCCAGCATCGAGCCACATTCAGGCAAAGGATAGGATCATGCCATGGTGACAGTGTCCAAGCCAGGGGGTGGGGCACAAGGACAGGTCCAGCCATGAGATTTGTGGAAGTTCAGGAACTTAAAGCCCATAAATAGGGTAAATAGACCATGGGAACTGAAGGTTGGAACAATCCTGCAGCTAGGGTACCAAGAAGTACCTTGCACTGAGGAATTTGGGCAGAGAGCCCTGTTATCAATTGGAAGCACTTTATGTACCTGTCACCTAGAGACTGTTCAGTTGGGGACTCTGTTGGTCATTTGCGATTAGAGTTGCCCTATGGGTAACAAGTAGAAGACTTGACACTAATTCCCCAGAGATTCATGACTGGGGTGGTTTAGATTCTTCCTGACTCTGACAGCGTTGGCTCAGGAATAGGGTTTATGTGGTTGAGATCAATGGACACCATGACAGAGGGTCTTGATTTGTTAATATGTCTTTTATTTATAACAGCTTTATGAGATATAATTCACATCCTATGTAACTTATCCTATTAAATTGCGCAGTTCAGTGGTACTATATTCATGAAGTGGCACAACCACGACAAGTCTACTTTAGAACATTTATATCACCCCACCCCAAAACCCATACTTTCTTGCCAGCATTTCCTAACACCCATATTTCACCAGCCCTGGCAACCTCAAAGCTGCTTCTGTTTCTATAGATTTGCTATTCTGTATATTTTGTGTCAGTGGAAGCATATAACTTGTGGTCCTTTGTGACTAGCTTTTTTCACTTAACATCGTGTTTTCAAGGTTTGTCCTTGTTATAGTTTGTATCAGTATTTCTTTCTATCACTGAATAATAATTCCATGGCATGCATATGCCATACTTTATCCATTTATCGGTTGGTGGAAATTTGTGTTATTTTCTCTTTTGGGCTATTATAAATAATGTTGCTGTGAACACTTGTGCACACGTTTTTGTGTAGACATGCATTTTTATTTCTCCTGGGTATTTCACCTAGGAGTAGAATTGCTAGGCCAGATAATATTTTTTGAATTTTTTTATATATTTGGGAACATTGTAAGCTGGTGTGAAACTGTTTTTAAATACAATTAACAACATAAAATCTCCAGTTAACTGCTGTTGCCATTAAAATGCTTTACCATTATTTTTTCTTTTAGTACAATCATGTTTTCTGAATTAATAAACCTTTCACTGTTAAGAGCCAGTTCCTTTCTGTTCAACTTACTAAAATATTTGAGCATAGTTCTCCATTTCTTTGGCTTGTGACCTCTTAGACAATTTTTGTTGCTATTTTTTTATAAGAATATGACTTTGGCACCATATCTGGGTGCCAACTTGTAATTTATATTATGAATTTTAAGTATATTATAAATGATAATATATTTGTGATAGTATTTTTTAAAATAAAAAGTTCTGATGTACTCTGTTATAAGTTATTAACAAATACTTCCTTTCCATTGAAATGCAAACTCTCATGATTTGATTTGTAACTTTATTATGCTTGTATTGAGATTAACAATTTTTAACTCATATCTCCAACGGTTTTTTTTTTTAAATAAAGAAGATAGACTTTAGCAGTGGAATTATTCTTCTTTTTATCCATATTTTCAGGTACTTTCATAGCCATCTTTATAGTTTACTCCAGTGTCATAACTTGGTTTATAGTTGTTCACAGGATAGAAATTTATATATGTGGATTTTCATTTGCTTCTTGTGTGTCGTTCTGAAAATAACTCTTCCTTGTTCCTTTCTCTTTCTTCATGCTTTTATTTCCTCTCACTGTTCCTTTCCTTTCTTTCTGTTTCATTGATCTTGTGAAAGAACGTGATTGGATTGGTGCCTTGAGCTATCTTTAAATTTGGTTTCAAGCTGTAAGAGAGTAATACTGAGGTTTTTTTTTATGGTAACTATTTTGTAATGGTGTGGTTGGAATCATGCTTTTTTATTTTTATCACACTGTTATGTTCAGAATCTAAAGCAGCTAATTGGCCCTCAGGTTATACTTGCATCCACTATCTTCTTTATTATCTTGTATTTATTTATATTAGAATTTTAAAGTATAAAATAATGCATGTGTCTTATAAAATACATGGATATAATATTATATAATTATTATAAAGTGAAGTCTTTCCTACATGGGTTTCTATTTCCCAAGTATCACAACCCAGAACAACCAGTTTCCGATGTGATTGTCAGGAAAATTTTAATAAGTATGCAAGCACTGGTATTTAG
Organism: Rhynchonycteris naso; assembly: GCA_037038555.1. Taxonomy (NCBI): domain Eukaryota; kingdom Metazoa; phylum Chordata; class Mammalia; order Chiroptera; family Emballonuridae; genus Rhynchonycteris; species Rhynchonycteris naso. The sequence continues at coordinate 292,905,584 of CM072997.1, forward strand.
GTACATGGAAATACAAAATATATTTATATACATTTCCTTTTTTAAAAAAGAAATTGTGTTATTCTGTACATTACATGTACTTCAACACCTTGCCTCTTCTCCACCTATATTTAATATTAGATAGTGATGTAAGAATTCTCTGCTTTTCTGTTTGCTTTTGTAGCCAGAGAGCTCTATAAACTTAAATATAGTTGCCAGGAGCCCTCTGCTCGGATGCTTGCCTATAGCCCAATTTTCTGGTTTAATTTGTCGTTTTTTAAAAAATGTTGGAGGAGCCTGACCAGGCGATGGCGCAGTGGATAGAGCATCGGACTGGGATGCAGAAGACCCAGGTTCCAGACCCCGAGCTCGCCAGCTTGAGTGCGGGCCCATTTGGCTTGAGCAAAAGCTCGCCAGCTTGGACCCAAGGTCACTGGATCCAGCAAGGGACAGCTCAGTCTGCTGAAGGCACATGGTTAAGACACATGTGAGAAAGTAATCAATGAACAATTAAGGTGTCGCAATGGTAACGAAAAACTAATGACTGATGCTTCTCACCTCTCTTCGTTCCTGTCTGTCTGTCCCTATCTATCCCTCTCTCTGACTCTCTCTGTCCCTGTAAATAAATAAATAAATAAAGTTGGAGGGGTGGTGGTTATTTTGTATTCTGTATGTACATCATTGAGATTATTTTAGTAAATAAGTTGATAATTATGAATAATAGGAGAGATATAATTGACTTTATGCACCAGATACTGTCACATGCTACTCTGTGATTATATGTTTTGGCAAGTGTGAAGCCAATAGCTGCACCCACCATCACAGCCGCCTGGCCTGTGCAGGTTCGCATTTGATCCAGACAGACAGTAAAGAAACTGCAGAGACAAGAACTGGCGGGCCATTTTCCTTTAATCCTAGCTCACACCCGGCGAGCAAGTAAATACACACAATGGGAAAACACTTCCCATTCCATTCAGGGCTCCCAGAGCCACTGACTTATCCAAGTTTTCCTAGAATCAATGGTTTCTACCTCACCAGTCTTATTCACCTCTGTTCCCCATCTCCTTCTCCTGCGCAAACTGGCCTCTCCTTCACCATTCTGCCATTTTGGTTGCCTCCTCCATGAGACCTCCCTGCCCTGCTACATCATGAGCTCTTTCTCTCTACAGGAACATGGTCACTCTCCTCAAAATGGCCTCCTAGCTCCCCGTTTTAAAAATTTTTGGTGGGACAATCCCCTCCTCCAGCACACATTAACTTAACCAAGCTCCTTCCCAAGCAAGAAGGGCAATCGGCCGCGCCCTGTGGACAGTAGCCATCTTCAATGAAGAGACCATCAATCAACTTATCTGCCCAACAGGCACTTAGGAAGCTCTAAACATCAAGATAATATTTGCTTTTTCAACATGATAGTTGGTACTTATGTACTCCATGGGGTTAATGTAGTCCATAAACTTGGGAAAGTTTTTATCTAATGAGTACACAATTTTTTAAAAAACACTGGAAATTTTCTAGCTGAAACATTTTTTAAACAATTTTGAAGTTCTTTCAAGGGCAGTGACCAGCCTGACCAGGCAGTGGCGCAGTGAATAGAGCGTCGGACTGGGATGTGGAAGACCCAGGTTCGAGACCCTGAGGTCGCCAGCTTGAGCACAGGCTCATCTGGTTTGAGCAAGGTTCACCAGCTTGAGCCCGAGGTCGCTGGCTCAAGCAAGGGGTCACTTGGTCTGCTGTAACCCCCCTGTCAAGGCACATGTGAGAAAGCAATTAATGAACAACTAAGGAGCCACAACGAAGAATTGATGTTTCTCATCTCTCTCCCTTCCTGTCTGTCTTCCCTTATCTGTCCTTCTCTCTGACTCTCTCTGTCTCACACACACACACACAAAAAGGCAGTGACTATTCATCTTTAAAATAAGCTCTTATACATCTCTCATCTGTCATCATCCTTATTGACGTAATTCCACTGTTTTAATTCTTTGGCACCATATTTAAATAGAAAATATATTTTATGGTTTTTGTTGATTTCCCAGTCTTCAGTGTTTTATTTTCAATGTTGTAAATATTAATTTCATTACCCTTGGGACTACTTATCTCTGAACTTCAGGTGCTTCCCTTAAACATGGATTCCACAGCTGGTAAATCACTAGAATGTTTGTTCCACAATGAAAGTCACTTAACATAAGTCTGTCCTTGTTTGCCATTGTATGCAGAATTTCTGAGAAGCACAGTGCATTTTCTTAGCAAGGAAATTAGGCCTAAGACTTATATGATTATAAAATGAGATTAGAAGTGATTTTCAGATAAACAGAGTTACTTATTGGTGCTCTGGATTACCAGTGTTATTTAAAATTGTTTTTTGGAAGGTGAGTGTGTGTGTGTGTTTGGTGGAAAGGGTGTTCCTTGACAGAGTCGCAGAAAAAGCATTTACAGGGCTCACATCTGAAAGGACTGAAGCTCTCTCAGGAAGATTTATTGGGTGGAAATGGAAGGCTGCCCTGACTATAGGTTCCTGAGTCTCATCTCCATCTGTTCCACCAAGAAAAAATCTAAGCTTGTCTTCATTAAGCCAAGTAGAAAGACCGGAATCCAGATCCTCTGTGCCATGGTTCAGTTTATAGCAAAGCTTAGTCTAGTTCAGGCAAAGCTCAGCCTGTACTTGGAAGACCCCTGGGCTGCCGGGCCACAGGGGGCTGCCAGAGCACATAGCAAGGCTGCTTGGAGAATTTGCCAAGGAATGGGTAGCTGCATTTTCCTAATCAGTAAAAGAGTAAGGTGGGGCCCTTCTTTGTTAGGCCTGAGTTTACATTTTCAGGCGGGAAACTAGCATTTTTAAGCCAACCAATCCACATCTTAATATTTCATGGGCTTCTTATGATCCCTCCCCCTAACCAATCACATTCTTCTTTTAGGCTCAACTGATAGGTCTCTCCTGTCACCATCCTGGCTTCCACTATGCACACCTCAAGGGGAAAGCACCAAAGCACCTACTTCCATAGTGTGGGATGGACCAGTGTATCCTGAGGAGATGGAAAACTGGTTCTTCCTTCCTACACGGGGGGAGGTAGGAGTGTTAATCCTCTTAGGGGGACATGGCTGTGATCACCTGGGGTGTCTGGAACTGCAACTTCCCAGTGAAGTAAGCAGGCTCCTCATGTCTGACTACCTCTGCTTCTTTCTGGTACTAATATTTAGCTGCCTACCGACATTAACATTGTGTTTTCAATTTCTTGTGTGCTCTATAATTCCCAAGTATTCAAACGTGGCTCTTGGTTGTGATCCTTTTAGAAGGTGATGAGGTGAGCTGGCCAATCTGTCACCATCAAGTAACTTTAGTGCTGAGATTCCAGTTATTTAGTTTAATAAGCTAGAACTAGAATTACTGTTTTTAGATTCTTGCATTTGTTAATGGCGAACTCAGCCAACTTTAGGTTTTTATCTTTTATGGGTCAGTCATTCATTCAGTTATCACTGATTTCAGAAATTTATTGAAACAATTTCTACTTACAGTTTTAACATCCTCACTTTTTGTTTCTTGCAACATAACACAGTGTAGCTTTTGCTTCAGCCACAACAACATTGCTATTACCAGGATCCTTGATGACATTATTGCTTACTTCTTTCTAGGCCTTACCTAATTTTATTATTCTGTATCATCTAACACGGACCATCTTCTTCTTTAAATGCTCTCATCATTTGGTGTATAACATACTCTTAATTTTATTTCTACAGTTGGCTATTCCTTTCTTTTACTTTTGTTGGCTTTATTCCCTTTGTTCAATATTTAATTAATTTCCCAGAATTCTTCCTCAAACCTCTTTCATTTTCATTTGATGAACTCTATCCTGGCCTCTGCAACTGTCTATTTGCTGATGACTCTCAAATCTTTATGTCATTATCTGCAGTCCTTACCTTTCTTGATCTCAAAAAATTTTAAATGTTAATATGTTTTACTTAACCCAATGTATTCAAAATGTTCCTCGGACATGTAAATAACATAAAAATTATAACTGAGATATCTTTTTTTACACTATATCTGTGAAATCCGGCATGCATTTTAAAGCTCATCCCAATTTGTACTAGCCCTGTGTGGCCACCGTATAAGATTGTGTGAGCTCTAAATTATGTTTCATTGCTTAATGGAAATTTAAGTTGACAATTTCATAGACTCTTTAAAATTCAAATCAATTTCTTTTACTCTAATCACTTGTTTCATTAATCTTGTCCAACTAATCAAGGCAGAGGTATAATTTTTGAATACTTTTTCTCTATCACTCCCCATATCTAAACAATCAAATGACAATCCCTATTGCCTCTTACTTATATTTTGTTGTCTTACTGCTTTTACTGCCAATATTTCTTGAACTATGAAGCCATATACACAGACAAGATGGCAGGTGTATTTTGTATTGAGGCTGTCTGTGGAATGCTGCTCTGGGAGTTTCTGTGTGGAAGCGGTGGGGACATTCAGCCAAGCAATGAAATGTCAAAGCAGACTTTCCAGAACTGATCATTGGCAGACAATTCTGAGGAATGTATTGGCATTATCCTGGCCAAAAGGTCATGAAGCCTTTTCAGTAGAAGGAAAAAGAGGAGTTATTACCAGGAAAGCCTTCAGCATGTGCCAGAGACTGTGCAGGAAACAGTAAATCTGGCACCAAAAAGGATTATGGGAAAAATGTCTTTGTGAACAAAAGTATTTTAGGTTAAAACAACAAGGAAGTCATGATAATTACATTACAGTCATATAGAGAAAGGATCGTCTTTTGAAAATGTGAGTTTATTCTGTGATATTAGCAGAAGGGGAAAGATAAGACATGATGAATGCACCTTTTTTTCTGCTTTAATATAAGAAAGGAATTTTGAAATCTGATGCATTGTGAGGCAGTTCTCCATTGTGTCAGATGTTCATATAGAAAATGGAAAATTAAGTATTTATAGATGGAATTATTATAGTGATTATTATAGTGATAATACTGCTATTAATGGAATAATATAGAATCATTATATTAATTGAATTATTATATAAAAGTAGACTAGAGGACCTGTGGTGCATCCCAAACATAATAAGGTGTCTTTGTTAGTATAAATCTAAAGCACCTCAGAAAATTTATCACTTACTCTCAAGCTTGAAAATATTTTCAAGAATATACTGCTTAATAAACAATGTCTAACCCCGTGATGGCGAACCTATGGCACGTGTGTCAGCACTGACATGCGGCCGCATACCAGAGAAGTATGGGGCCGCATGCCGAGAAGGACGTTTCATCCTCGGCTCCTGCACGGCCAGGTGCAGGAGCCGAGGATAAAACATTTGCTGTAGTGTAGACACTCTGTGCCGGAGGTCTATAGGCCAAAACAACAGCACTCCGGCACAGAGCGTCTAGTTCTGGGACTTCTGGTTAGGCCATTTTTCTCGAAGTGACACACCACCTGAGTTATGCTCGTTTTTTTTTTTCGGTGAATTTTGACACACCAAGCTCAAAAGATTGCCCATCACTGGTCTAAACTCTCTTTTGCACCTGACCAGGTGGTGGCGCAGTGGATAGAGCGTCGAACTGGGACGCGGAGGACCCAGGTTCGAGACCTCGAGGTTGCCAGCTTGAGCGCAGGCTCATCTGGTTTGAGCAAGGCTCACCAGCTTGAGCTCAAGGTCCCTGGCTTGAGCAAGGGGTCACTCGGTCTGCTGTAACCCCTGGGTCAAGGCACATATGAGAAATCAATCAATGAACAACTAAGGAGCCATAACGAAGAATTGATGTTTCTTATCTCTCTCTCTTCCTGTCTGTCTGTCCCTTTCTCTGACTCTCTCTGTCTCTGCCACACACACACAAAAGAAATAAAATAAAATAAACTCTCTTTTCCATCTATTAAGAGGTAGAATAAATAAAATGTATATATTCTCTACTAAGATTATTAGTTTACAATTTCTTGAGAATTGCCCGAAAAATATGTCTTATTTAGTTTTTATATTCCTTACAGAGTATCTTGCAACATATAGATTTAAGGCAGAAAGGTATAGGATCATGAGTACACTTTATATTTATTTGCTCAAAGTGCTGGTCTCATTAAAATTACTATGTAAATACTTATTTTAACAACTGTTGCTATTAGGGGTTTGTATGAAAGTCTGCCAACATGGTCTCAATATTTACATTGTAGATCAAAATGTTTTGAAAAGTGTTTCTTCTCAACTGTGATCTTTGTTCTTTTTTAAAACCCAAAATATCTTAAAGTTATTTTTATTTAATTTTGTTGAAATAGTTTCGATTGCTAGCCTCCCCTTTTATTTAAAGAATAGAGTTCTTGCACGAAAGATATCTACTTATAAGTAAATAAATGAAATAATCATTTTCTAGAACTGAGGAAGGTGAATTAATAAAAATAATGCTCCGTAATGTTAGTGTGCTGGTGAGCTTAACACATTCTCACCAAAGATAATAATTCAATGTTGGAATTATTCCTTTGCCCTCAGAATTTTATAGGTTTGGGATACCGTGCTTTTATTAAGTGATATAACAAAATGCTAATTTTAAAGTTTGAGCTCTTCCTATACTTTCAATAAATTCAAAGAGCAGAACCAATTTATTGAGGAAAAAAATACTCAAGACCTGAATAATATTTCTGTGAGTAAGGTAATTAATTTGTGATTGGTTGATTTTATGCTTTTTGGTTCACGGAAGTCTTATTGCTCAGGAATCTTGACACAGGCAATGCAGGTGTTTACATGAATATAAAATTAACAACTATATTTAGCTGTAATTAAAATTTGGTATGGCATATAAAACCTGTTTGTTTTTGACTGGAGCTTATTCCAAGTTAATGAGCTCTCAAACAAGGCACAGAGTGTACGCTCCTTTTTGAAAAGATGATGATATTTTTCTAATTACGGTCTGTGTGTGGCTTAGCCAATTTTAACTCAGTAAAAAAGCTGCAAAAGCATGGTCTGAACTTTCTTTATGATGGCTAATTTTTTTTAAATTTTATACTACTTGTATAAATACCTGGTATTATGAGTGAGAAAATTTTATGGGTGTGGTTGTAATTTGTGGTGTGGGTCCACAGAGGTTGTTCATCTTGTATAAAGCCTCACATGTTCCTCTTAGTTGTTCTTGTCATTTGTAGATCTTCTTTTCAGTGATTTCTCTTTACTTTCTTGCTAATCAGACATGATTTTCACCATGATCAATTTCTTATTTTTATGCAATCTTTTGTTCTTCTAACCCTAATCTCAAGAGGTAAAATTGATATATTTTGAGGAATTTGGTGGGAGGAGGGGAAGAATGTGTCTTAATTTCTGAGTTCTGTGTTTACTTTTTTCCCATTCAGACAAGTTGTTCTGCTTATGGCCAAATTCCAACTGTTTCATGCAATAGTGACAGAAGGTTGGTTTGGAAATAAAATGTCACAAATCTACTCATCTCTTCCACTCTTTCAAAGAACACTGTATCTTCCAATTTTTTAATCTTTTAAACTGGAAATGCTTTCTATATTCTTGGAAAATTAAGGAAACCCTCATACAATATCCCCAGCCCATGGAGGAGATCTTTTTTCAATAGGACAGTTGTTTTATACTAAAATAAAGACTAGCCACTCCTAGAATTAGGGGAATGAATATTTATATGATTTTATTATATTGATTTCCACACATGAATCATATTTATAACTACAATGTATTACGATATATGGTTCTTAAATAGATGTTATTTAATCAGGAATTTTTGACCCTGTGCCTAATTTTGTACTTTTAGGCTCCTTCTGGGTTTACACAGACAAATGTAATTTCCCAACACCCAGAACACTCTGTTTAAGTCCCCCGTTCATCAAATCATGTAGCAAAGTAACTGTCTTGGAAAAATTTGTTGATGCATGGAGGTAAAGTTCATGGCAAATGTTAAAGTTACTGAGTCAAAGGGCTTTTGCGTGTATCAGGGAATGACGGGATTTAGAAAGTAAAATACAGAGTGATCACCATTTTTGGAGGAGAGCAAATTCCATGGAAGAAGTGGAGAGGAGGTGGTAAAGGTAGAAGTCTACATTTTGATTTATCAGAGTGAACTGAAAAAACAATGTATATTATAAGGGAACTATAAATACCCAAACAGTAGGCAAAGGTCTAAAGTATTACATCTGGGCTAAATAGGAAGGAAATGAGCTTAATTTTGTTCAGAGAGAGAGTGGGTTGGATTGAATAGTTTTGATGGAAATATAGAAATATTTTATTTTTCATCTTTTTCCAAGTGAGAGGAAGGGAGATAGAGAAAGACTCCTACATGTACCTCTACCAGGAATCATTGGCAGCCCCTGGGTTGGGCTGATGCTCTTTCCATCTGGGACTATGCTCGCAACCAAGCTATTTTTAGTTCTTGAGACTGAGGCTCTACAGAGCCATCCTCAGTGCCCGGGGCCAGTGTGCTCGAACCAATCAACCCATGGCTGCGGGAGGAAAGGAAGAGAGAGAGAGTGAGAAATGGGAGTGTGTGTTTGGGAGGTGTGTGGAGAAACAGATGGTCACTTCTCCTGTGTACTCTGATCAGGAATCAAACCTGGAATATCCACATGCTGAACTGAAGTTCTACCACTGAACCAACCTGCCAGCACCTTTGCCATTGTTTATTATTTAAATAATTGAGTTTTGTTAAAAATTTGTGTGCTGGTCAAGGCACATATGGGAGTTAATGTTTCCTGCTCCTCCCCCTTCTCCCTCTCTCTCTCTCTCTCTCTCCCTGCCTCTCTCTTTTTCCTCTGTAAAAATTTAATAAAGTCTTAAATTTTTTTAAAAAAAAATTATGTGAATTTTGCTAAAGTCATCCTGAGACTAAGTCAAATATTGTATTATTGTTTACTTCTGCACACATGCATGTTATATTTTATATGTAACACAAAGCCCATGGTATTTATTGCTTGTCATATTTGTTGTTCATTGAATTAATTTCATCATTTTACTGAAATGACAAAATCATTGGGGAATTTTTCTCCTAAATATCGTGTCACATGGAACTTTAAATTTATGTTTACATTTGCAAAGGAGGAATATATGTGAATGAAAGCATAGCTTTACAACTGCTAAAGCATAGCAATACACCTCTAGGAAAAGCATGTACAAAACAAAATACTTTGGTAAGAACTCCCTATCTTCATCCTTTGTGCCATTTTAAATGAACTATATAACTATATAATTAATATTGATGAAGTCTCTCTGAGTTGTTCAAATGGCTGGTATTGATATGTCTTTTTGGATCCAGAGATTTAAAATACAGAGTTTCATACTGAATTAGGCTTTTTGTATAAAGTACCAGGACATTCAAAAGTAATTATTTCTCCTCTACGTGATTAAAAGTTAAAAAATATATTTTATAACATCATATCCAGTTTTACAAACTGTTAATATGCTAATAATCTATAAAAGCTTTATAAATAAAGAGAAAATTATGATAACTAGGTATATGTTTAAAAATGTATTTGGTGACCTGGAGATGTTTTCTCTAAATCTATATACCCTAATTAATCAATGTCACCCATTTAAAATTAATTGTCTAAATAAAAAAGTATTTGAATATTTACTAGTCATACATTTATTTTTAGAGGCCTTATTTTTATTTTTTCTTAACAGTTTTTTAGTTTTATTTTTCCTTAGTGTTTTATTTTTTTTAATTACTATTTCATAATTCTTAGTTTTTCAGATAAACCAACTTTTTAATTTCAGTGATTGGTGATAATGAATTCAAACTTAATTGGCATATATATTTTTAAAGTCCTGGGACTATATCTATTCCAGTGACCATCAAATTGAATTCTTATCTTTATGTTATGTTTTTTGAGAATATATAGTTTAAAAATTATTTTTGTCTTAATTACTGTGCATAATTTTGTTTATTTAATGCAGTGGAATGATAGTTTACTCTTTTTAAAGTAATCATAGAATTTAGATATTGTTTAGTTAAAAAATCTTTGTTTTGAAGATAGGTTTACATTTAACAGCTCCAAAGACAGCTAGCTATTGTACTCCTCCTTGGCCCTTGCTCTTAGGTCAATTTAAAAGATAGAGAGAAAACAACAAAAAAATGCAGGTAATTGATGAAAATGCAATCTATGTGGTAGCATGGTACCTTACTGTATTGACAAGATAATACAAGTGCACAAGGTAGGTTGTCCCTGGCTCTTTGATTAGTAACTGGACATAGAATCTTAAGATTTAGGGGAAATATGTAAAAATAAGAAATAAAATAAAATAGACCAGAGAAAACAGCCTTAACGCTTGCTGTTGGAGCTTAATTAAGGGTAACAAAAAAGCAGGGGATGAGGGGCAGAGTGTCCTGTCGAAAGCTGTGAGTGTTCTGAGCTACCCCAGAGCATGGTTCTGACTTTGTCAGAAAGTGGGAGATGCCACAGAAACATTGACCACTAGTGAGGGGAGGAGGGAGAAATTACCTCTTTAAAAAAATTTATGTCAAAATGGTATTCAGTGGTTCATCATATTGAATCACCACACCTTTATTGAAATCTAATTATTTAGCACACGCTGTGGGAGTCCATTTCTCTTACTCTGTGAACTTGAAAACATTTTCTTGTTGATCTTAATATGGGTCATTGAACAATCTGACTTGATTAAATAAATGGTAACAAGGCTTAGGTTAACAACTTCTATTTTACTGTACTTAACAGTTCACTTTGTCAAACTTCCACCCCCTCTCCAAGATCAAGAAAATTAGTTGTTACAATGTAATGCGATGCTGTTCAGCTTGAGAAGTTATTGAGGCATATCTTTTCCCACCTTTTTAAGCTTCATTTATTTGTTGGAAGAAATCCCTTATGTGTATGATGAGTCGACATTTCTTTTTTTCTAAGCCCAGTAAAAATCAAAACATTACTTAATTTAAAATGTTATAAATTTGTGCATGATAATATTCTTTCATTAACATTTAATTTGAAACTTTTTTCTCAGCTCAGCATGATGTTCCTAGGCTCCTCTCTGACTGTGCTGTATGAACAGAGAGGTGACTAATCAGGATAACAGAACAGCACGAACAGCAGGAGTGTCATTCCAATTTTACAGGTTTTTGTAAAAAAAGAGATTTCTTTTTAAAGGAAGCTGTCCCCAAAATGTATTATGTTACTAAATATAACATCCACAGTCTTCCTTAAGGCACTTTCTCACCTCATTATCCAGACATTATTTTTTTATTATAACCGAGAAATGGATGTTTTTGAAAGTTAAGAAAAATCTCTAATGTATGAAAATTCAAACTGCTCAAAAACATATATCAGTGGTTGCTTTTAATTTGACAGAAATTGTTTTACATTACAAAAGAATTTTCTGAAGATTTCTTCAACTGGACAACTCCCTCAGAGTGCTGTGAATCAAATCAAAGAATGTTTTAAAATTTTAACATTTTTATTATTATTATTATTATTATTATTATTAATTTCAATGGGTGACACCAATAAATCAGGGTACATATGTACAACGAAAACATCTCCAGGTTATCTTATCATTCAATTATGTTGCATACCTGTCACCCAAAGTCAAATTGTCCTCTGTCACCTTCTGTCTGGTTTTCCCTGTGCCCCTCCCCTCCCCCTATCCCACCCTCTCCTCCCTCCTCCCACCCCGTAACCACCACTCTCTTGTCCATGTCTCATAGTCTCACTTTTATGTCCCACCTATGTATGAAATCATGCTGTTCTCAGTTTTTCTCTGATTTACTTATTGCACTCAGTATAATGTTATCAAGGTCCATCGATTTTGTTGTAAATGATCCGATGTCATCATTTCTTATGGCTGAGTAGTATTCCATAGTATATATGTACCAAAGCTTTTTAATCCACTCGTCTTCTGACGGACACTTGGGCTGTTTCCAGATCTTCGCTATTGTGAACAATGCTGCCACGAACATGGGGGCACATTTCTTCTTTTCGAACAGTGCTAGGGTGTTCTTAGGGTATATTCCTATAAGTGGGATAGCTGGGTTAAAAAGCAGTTCGATTTTTAATTTTTTGAGGAATCTCCATACTGTTTTCCACAGTGGCTGCACCAGTCTGCATTCCCACCAGCAGTGCAGGAGGGTTCCCTTTTCTCCACATCCTCGCCAGCACTTATTCTGTGTTGTTTTGCTGATAAGTGCCATTCTGACTGGTGTGAGGTGATATCTCATTGTGGTTTTAATTTGCATTTCTCTAATGATTAGTGATGTTGAGCATTTTTTCATATGCCTATTGGCCATCTGTATGTCCTCTTTGGAGAAATTTCTATTCATTTCTTTTGCCCATTTTTTGATTGGATTGTTTGTCTTCCTGGTGTTGAGTTTTATAAGTTCTTTATAAATTTGGTTATTAACCCCTTATCAGACGTGCTGTCGAATATGTTCTCCCATTGTGTGGTTTGTCTTTTTATTCTGTTCTTATTGTCTTTAGCTGTGCAAAAACGTTTTAGTTTGATATAGTCCCATTTGTTTATCTTGCCTTTAATTTCATTTGCCCATGGAGATAAATCGGCAAATATATTGCTGCTACAGATGTCGGAGAGCTTGCTGCCTATGTTTTCTTCTAAGATGCTTATGGTTTCACGGCTTATGTTTAAGTCTTTTATCCATTTTGAGTTTGCTTTTGTGAATGGTGTAAGTTGATGGTCTAGTTTCATTTTTTTGCAGGTAGATGTCCAATTTTCCCAACACCATTTGTTAAAGAGGTTGTCTTTACTCCATTGTATGTTCTTTCCTCCTTTGTCAAATATCAGTTGTCCATAAAGCTGTGGGTTTATTTCTGGGTCCTCTGTTCTGTTCCATTGATCTATGTGCCTGTTCTTATGCCAGTACCAGGCTGTCTTGAGTATAATGGCCTTATAGTAAACCTTGATATCTGGAAGAGTGATACCTCCTGCTTTATTTCTTCTTTTTAAGATTGCTGAGGCTATTTGTGTTCCTTTTTGGTTCCATATAAATTTTTGGAATATGTGTTCTATATCTTTGAAGTATGTCATTGGTATTTTAATAGGTATTGCATTAAATTTATAAATTGCTTTGGGTAATATAGACATTTTAATGATGTTTATTCTTCCTAGCCATGAGCACTGTATATGCTTCCACTTGTTTGTATCTTCCTTGATTTCTTTTATCAATGTTTTATAATTTTCCGAGTACAAGTCCTTAACCTCCTTGGTTAAATTTACTCCTAGGTACTTTATTTTTTTTGGCTGCAATAGTGAAGGGGATTGTATCCTTAATTTCTTTTGCTGACAGTTTATTGTTGGTATATAGAAATGCCTCTGATTTCTGAGTATTAATTTTATATCCTGCCACCTTGCTGAATTCATTTATCAGGTCCAGTAGTTTTTTGACTGAGACTTTAGGGTTTTCTATATACAATATCATATCATCTGCAAATAGTGACAGTCTTACTTCTTCTTTTCCAATTTGGATGCCTTTTATTTCTTCTTCTTGTCTGATTGCTGTAGCTAGGACTTCCAGAACTATGTTGAATAAGAGTGGTGAAAGTGGGCAACCCTGCCTGGTTCCTGATCTTAAGGGGATTGCTTTTAATTTTTGTCCATTTAGTATGATGTTTGCTGTGGGTTTGTCGTAGTTGGCCTTCATCATGTTAAGGAATGTTCCCTGTATTCCCACTTTACTGAGAGTTTTGAGCATGAATGGGTGCTGGATTTATCAAATGCCTTTTCTGCATCTATTGAAATTATCATGTGATTTTTGTCCTTTCTTTTGTTTATGTGATGAATCACATTGATTAATTTGCGACTATTGAACCTGCCTTGCCTCTCCAGAATAAATCCAACTTGATCATGGTGTATGATTTTTTTCATATATTGTTGGATCTGGTTGGATAATATTTTGTTGAGAATTTTATCATCTAAATTCATCAGGGATATAGGCCTATAATTTTCTTTCTTTGTGTTGTCTCTGCCCGGTTTTGGGATAAGAATTATGCTCCCTTCATAAAAGGAGTTTGGAAGTCTTCCTTCCTCTTGAATTTTTTGAAATAGCTTGAGAAGGATAGGAGTTAGTTCTTTTTTGAATTTTTGGTAGAATTCACTTATGAAGCCATCAGGCCCAGGACTTTTCTTTTTTGGGAGTTTTTTGATAACTGTTTCGATCTCATTTGCTGTAATTGGTCTGTTTAGGTGTTCTGATTCTTCCAGATTGATATTTGGAAGATTATATGATTCAAGAAATTTGTCCATTTCACCAAGATTGTCTAATTTTTTGGCATAGAGTTCTTCATAGTATTTTCTTACAATGCTTTGCATTTCTGTTTTGTCAGTTGTTATTTCTCCACTGTCCTTTCTAATTTTATTTATTTGGGTTCTCTCTCTTTTTTTCTTGGTGAGTCTAGTTAAAGGCTCATCAATCTTGTTTACCTTTTCAAAGAACCAGCTCCTGGTTTCATTGATCCTCTGTATTGTTTTCTTAAGCTCTATGTCATTTATTTCTGCTCTGATCTTTATTATTTCCTTCCTTCTACTGGTACTGGGTTTTATTTGCTGTTGTTTTTCTAGTTCTTTTAGATACAGGGTCAGGTTGCTTATTTGAGCTTTTTCTAGCTTCTTATGATATGCCTGTAGTGCAATGAACTTCCCTCTCAGTACTGCTTTTGCTGTGTCCCATAAATTTTGTGTTGATGTATGCTCATTATCATTGGTTTCTAGAAACATTTTTATTTCTTCTTTGATCTCATTGTTAATCCATTCATTATTTAATATCATGCTATTTAGTTTCCAAGTGTTTGAGTATTTTTCAGTTTTTGGGGGGGGTTAATTTCTAGTTTTATGGCATTGTGATCATAGAAAATGCTTGATATGATTTCAATCTTCTTAAATTTATTGAGACCATTTTTGTGTCCTAACATGTGGTCTATCCTAGAAAACGTACCATGAGCGCTTGAGAAGAATGTATATTCTACTGCTTTAGGGTGAAAAGTTCTGAATATATCTATTAAATCAAGTTGATCTAATGTATCCTTTAAGTCAGCTGTTTATTAATTTTCTTTTTTGAGGATCTATCCAGTGTTGTTTGTGGGGTATTGAAATCCCCTACTATTATGGTATTGCTGTTAATCTTGCCCATTATATCCATCAAAGTCTGCTTTATGTATGTCGGGGCTCCTATATTTGGTGAATAGATATTTATAATAGTTATATCTTCCTGTTGAATTGTTCCCTTTATCATTATGTAGTGTCCTTCTTTATCTCTTACTACAGCCTTTGTTTTAAAGTC
Organism: Rhynchonycteris naso; assembly: GCA_037038555.1. Taxonomy (NCBI): domain Eukaryota; kingdom Metazoa; phylum Chordata; class Mammalia; order Chiroptera; family Emballonuridae; genus Rhynchonycteris; species Rhynchonycteris naso. The sequence continues at coordinate 292,920,790 of CM072997.1, forward strand.
TATTTTGTCAGATATAAGTACTGCTACCCTGGCTTTTTTTTCCTTTCCATTTGCATGAAATATTTTTTTTCCATCCTTTTATCTTCAGTCTATGAGCATCTTTTTGTTTTAACGTGTGTCTCTTGTAGACAGCATATGTATGGGTACTGTTTCTTTATCCACGCAGCTATGCTATGTCTTTTGATCGGATCATTTAATCCATTTACATTTAAGGTTAGGTTATTATTGATATGTAGTTGTTTATTGCCATTTTATTCTTTAAAGCTGTATTCTTCTTTTGCTATATTCTTTTCTTCCTTTGAACTGTTCACAACAGGCCCCTTAGTATCTCTTGCAGAATTGGTTTGGTTTTAATGAATTCCTTGAGGCTTTCTTTGTCTGGGAAGCTCCTTATTTCTCCTTCAATTTTAAATGTTAGCCTTGCTGGATAGAGTAGTCTTGGTTGTAGGTTCTTGTTCTGCATTACTTTGAATATATCTTGCCATTTCCTTCAGGCCTCAAATGTTTCTGTTGAGAAATCAGATGTCATCCTTATGGGGGCTCCTTTGTAGGTGATAGCCTTTTTTTCTCTAGCAGCTTTTAAAATTTTTTCTTTATCCATTAGCTTTGGTATTTTAACTATGATGTGTCTTGGTGTAGATCTTTTTGGGTTTCTCTTTAATGGAGTTCTGTGTGCTTCTTGAACATGTGGAGTGTTTCCCAGCCTTAATTTAGGAAAGTTTTCTGCTATGATTTGATTGAATAAAGTTTCTATTTCCTGTTCTCTCTCCTTTTCTTCAGGGACCTCTATGATGCAAATGTTGTTTCTCTTCATGTTGTCACAGAGCTCCCTTAGAGTTTCCTCACATTTTTTGAGTCTCTTTTCCTTTTTCTGCTCTGCTTCTGTGCCTTTGTTTATTGTGTCCTCTAACTCGCTGATTCGATCCTCAGCGTGATTCATCCTGCTTTTAATTCCTTCCATTGTGGTCTTTAGTTCTGATACTGTATTTGTCATTTCTGTCTGAATCTTTTTTATTATTTCAATTTTGTTTTTTATACTTGTTATCTCTCTATTTAGGTGTTCATAGTGACTACCCATTGTTGCTCTAAGCTCTTTGAACATCCTAACTATCATTATTCTAAATTCTTCTTCTGGTAATTTGGTTATATCTGGCTCATTCAGGTCCTTCTCTGGGGATTTCTCTTGATTCATTTGGTTTGCATTCCTCTGCCTGCCCATTTTGTCTTTGTATAAGCAAGTTGTGGGCACTGGAGTCCAGTAGGTGTTGCCTTTGTGTTCTCTAGGTGTGGTGTGTCTGCAGGCCCGTCACCCCCTCTTCCGCTGCCTAGGGCGGTTGGGTATGGGCGTTTTCAGTGCCGGCCCACTGAGGCTGTTGCTATGATTTCTGCCTCTTCTCCGCGGGAGGGGCTGTCACTGAAGCCACAAGACTCAGCACCAAGGGTATAGGTGAGCTCCTTTGCTCAGCTGCGGACCCTGCCTGTTTCCAGGTTTCCGCCCAGCACCCGCAGTCAGAGCCTGCTTGCCACAGTTTCATGGGTTGGACGGGGTTCCTGATGTGCTCTCAGCTGTGAGCCTTTGCCTGTCTGGAGCTTTTGCCGCACCCTCAAGGCCAGGGCCCTCCTGCGCAGGGTCGCAAACCAAGGTTTATTGGGCTGGGCTGGCGTGCACTTAGCTGCGGACTTCCGCTCGTTCCGGGTTCTACCCCGGCCCCTCCTTCGGAGCCAGCTCGTGCACACAGTATGGCAAACCACGGTTTCTCCAGCCAGGCAGGGCTGGTAGCGTGAGCTCAGCCGCCAGCCCGCGCCTGTCCCTGGTCCTAGCCCCGTCCCTGCGGTCAGGGCTGGCTTGCGCTGGGTTGCAGAGCAGATCTCTGTCCGTTCCTGGCCTCCCGCTTTCCCCCTGCCGGTGGGGTTACAGGCGGGCTTGCAGCTGCCAGACCACTTTCGCGCATCCCCTCCACCCCTGCTGGGCTAGACCGAGCTCACACCAGCTGGGCCTCCGTCCCCGCTGACAGAATCGTGTTTCAGCGTTCTGCCACCACCATCCCTTCAGCAACCGTCAGCAGAGTAGGAAGTGCCCAAACTCTCCATACTGTAGGCCTAGGAGCTCTCTCCCTCTAAGAATCTCTGCTCTAATTGCCGCGGGAGAGCTTGTTTGGCTGGTGTCCTGTCTCCCTTTGCTGGTATTGCTAGTTCCAGGGGAAATATTCGTTTTCGATTAGGGAAGTGACTTAGCCCAGGGGTTAGGGTGGCCCTCCCTTAGAGTGTTTGTCCCTGTGCCTTCAGTACACACTGTCTTCCCGCTGCTCTGGTTCTCTCCTCTGTCCCCATTCCCCGGAGCCCCGGGTGCGTGGTTGTGAGAGAGGTTTTCTGCGCTGCCCTTTTAAAAAAGAATCTTGGGTCTGAGAAAACTCACAAACAGTATCCTCACTTGTTTCACAGCTCAATACTGTCCAAACGCCTCTTCTAGGCTCTGGGGCTGCAGGCTGGGGCTTTGTTCCTGGGACCCAGGTCCCTCCCTCTCCGCCAGACTCTCCTCCCGCCCCGCGGGTCTCTCCGGGCTGCCATTTGCTCCGGGGATCTGGGCAGCCCTCTTTGCATTTTTGCATTTCCTACCAGTCTCAATGTGGCTTCTTCTGTGTTCCTTGGTTGAAGAGTCCACTTAGTTTAGTTCAAAGGTGGTTTATCCAGATGATGGTTCTTAAAATTGAGTTATAATCCACTTTGGTTCTGGGAGTTGGAAGTTGGTACGTCCGCCTACTCCGTCGCCATCTTGCTCTGCCCCAAATTTTAACTTTTATAGGCACACCTGTTCCTGATAGTCTTATGTAAATGTGAGTGTTAACACGCATGTCCCAATGTGGCAGATGAATGAAAACTAATTTATGAGTTCTCCTGTTTGCTAATTGAAGAAATAGTCAAGATGGCTTAGTTTATTCTTACTGTAGTACGTTGTCCGGCCAATCTCAGATAACCAATCTCAGAGGAGAGGGAAAACTAACTCTTAAAAGGCATACTATATAGAAACAGAGGAAACACTATTAATTTGTGGGATTTTTTCCTCGTCTCTTGGTATCCTTAGCATTGAGGTTCTCAATTTTTTGCTCCATAAGACTCATTCCCTGCCCCCGAAAAGTGGAGGGGAAAATGCCCGTGCATCATAGGGAGCAAAAAATACAGTATTTTATTAAATATTTTAACACATCATTTGGTTCAGAATATTTTTTTCTTAACTTTCCTCCTTAAAATCGTAGGTGTGTCTTATGGTCAGGTGCATCTTAATGGAGTGATAAGTACGGTGCTCTATTATTTGTTACCCAAGTAAATTCTTAGTCAAATATGTTTAGTTGGATCTGTAAAGCCTGTTGTATTTGGAGAGGTCATTGCTGTGAATTGTATAGCTGCTCACATGGTTCTTTATGAGATTATAGATTTTTTTAATGTATTTTCATGAATAGGTCAGAATGTAAGCTTCTTCAAAGTATTTTTATGTCTTTTTTTCATATGCTACATAATGGATACTGTATTGGATATAATTAAATATTACATGGCACTCATACCTGTGCCACATAACAGATGCCTCCAGAAAGGACAGCATATATCACAATTGTTAGCTTTCTGAGGGACTGTATTATTTAAATGCCTGTTTGAATGTTTGGTAATATTATTGCTATTGGTTCGGTAATCTTTAATAAGCACTTACCAAGTGACAAGGATTATGCTAATTATTTTACCTCTGAATCTCAACACAAATTTATGTAGTTTGTGGTATTACTAAAATACTTATGTTATATGTAAATAAGTGGGCTGAAGACAGGTAAACTCTTGCCCAGGTCAGAAAGTGAGTTGACATGTGACTTCCCATGTTGTCATGAACTTGTTTGCTTCTTCATGAGCTCTTCTCCCATTGTCTCCTAGTAATGCAATATTAAAAAAAAACTGTAATTGTTTATTTTCCTTATAGTGAGAATATGCCAGTCATTCATTCTTTTTCAGATATAGTACAGTTGTGAACATTGACCCTGATGATCCATTATTCATTTGGTTGGAAAATTAACTAAGAACATGACGGAGAGACCTCAGAGGAAACACATACAACTTTGAGATAAAATCTATTTAGTTTTAATGTTAAATTTTAACTTTTAATCCCTCTACAATATTTGCTCAACTGTCAGTGAAATGATAAATCTTCTACCTCATTTCACAAGAGGGCAGCACTTTCTTTTAAAATTTAAAGTGTTACTCTTAAAAAATACATTTAAATTAACCTTTCCTGTCAAGTTAAGCTTTAGTGGTTTACAGAAGGACTGAAACCTCTCTTTCTTTGGAAAATTTTATGGGTCAATAAGGGTAGAATTTTTAGAGTAACTTGGGATCCTTTCAGAAAATGGAAAGATGATTAAAATAACCCCTAGAATTTTTTGCTTTAAACTTGAATTAGATTAACCATTCCGGTAACTTTGTAAATATGTATGTGTCTGCCAAGATCATGGCTTTTCTTAAAATTGTAAAATCACATTAAGGATGTAAAATTTAATAAATTCTAATTGTTTTATTCTTTTCAGAGAAAATCTATTAAGCAACGGTTGTATGTTTAGCATTCTTCAGATCTTTTGATGGACCAATACATTCAATCATTTTCTCTTTCTCTAAGTGCTTACTCTGTCCTGGGATTAGAGGGACAGTAAAACAAATTGACAGAATAGCTGTAAACAAAACAGGGTGGCACATAAGTACACACAGGGTAGTAACGCAGTGTAATGGAGATGGTGAATATGAATAGGAAATTGTTGAAGTGAAGCCACCTACAAGGCTTTTAGTAGAGTGTGAAAATGGAATTAGACTTCAATGACTGTACAAAATTTGAGTGGATAGAAAAAAGGAGGCTGTTATTTAAAAGAAAAGAATTCTATCAGTGGAGAAAAAGTAGAATGTAGATTGGAGAAAGTTAAAAAACCATATCCTTTAGAATATTGTGGGGAAATCTTGCCTGGAGCATATAGCAAGGCCACATGTGACTACATTCAAATTTAACTTAATTAAATTTAAACAAAACCACAATTTAGTTTTTCAGTCATACTAGCCACATGTCAAGCATCCAATAGCCAGGCTGCTCTATTGGACATCCACAATAAAGAACATTCCCCTTATTTCAGGAAGCTCCATTGGGCAGGGCTTCACTGCAGTGTAAATATATTTTGGATGGGATGTGGAGAGCCATTATGGAGAAGCAGAGGGGCTGATATGATTGTATCAAGAACTTTCAAATGAAATTTCTGTGGACTAAACACAGTGTGCCGGATGTAAGTGTGTATGTGTTCTAAAAATGTCAGTTGGTCAAATATATGGTTACAAAAGATTTTATTTAGGATGGTTGCACACTATGCAACATATAGGTGACGCATCATAGATTTGTACATCTAAAACCTATATAACCTTATTAACCAACAACACCCCAAAATTTTAATTAAAATATTTTAACATTCAAAAAATAAATAAGTCATAATTTATATTTGAATTAGCTATTATTACACTAGTTTTATAGATGAGGAAATCAAGGATAAGATTAAGTGACTTTTGGATTAAAGTAGTTTTTGAAAAGAATTTATTTTGGTTTGTCATGCAAATAGAATATAGAACGTAATTTGAGGATAGAGGTAGGAGTCCAAAAAAGATGGCTTGAAATAATCCTGTTGGGAGGTAAGTGAGAGGATTGAAGTAGAAGGTATCAAAAAGATTAAGAGATTTTGGATTAAACTTTGGGTAATTTAAGTGTATTTATCGGTGATTCTTAGTTGTGTGAAGTCTCATCAGTTTATGACATATGGACATTGTACGGTATTGATTCAGGAGGTCAGTTACTGTCTTCTGGTTGTTCTTTGTGTCAGGGATTGTTGTAATATCTGGGATACATCAGTGAACAAAATAGAAAGAGTATTGCAATTTCAGGAACTGCTTTACTAGTTTAAGGTAACAAAGGTGTTTAAAACAATGCCATAGCCAAAAAGAAGCCACCAATAGCTCTGGAAGTGGAACAGAGATGGGGTAGGATGAGTTAAAGATCATTACTATGCTTCAAAGTATTTTGTGGCACCATTTAGAAAACATTTAACTTTGCTAAATTATTTTCATGGTTTTCAATATTATGTTGTCTGTGGCTTCCATAATAGCATGCCTTGTTTATGAATCTGCTTAGTAACGATAGCTAGATATTAGACTCACCAGTAGTCATTAAGTCTGGTGATCAATATGGGTGTTAATAATTTTGGTGAAAGTGGCTATATAATGGAAAAATAATGTATCGATTTTATTGTATGGATCTTTAATTAATTATAAAGGTATCTCTGAAGTAATGGCCCAAAAAGGTTTTGTACAATAGTAACATTTCTTGGGTTTAGTCTCCCAAGGTTAAGATTTTGATGTCAGTACTGATTTTATATGCATAAATACTAGATTTGATGTCATGCTTTTAAAAGCTCTGTTATTACAGCCATCCCGGATTCTAATCTTAAAGTTAAAATATCTGCCAGAACAAACTATAGATTTAAATTGTGCTTTAAATTCCTTGTTTGGAAAATATTTAGTATAGAGCTAGAGATCATAAACCTCTTCTGCTATTTGATATAGCCCCTATATAGGAACAAATCCAATCCTGGTGTCCAAGGGTTGCTTCACCTATAGTGGTATATTTTCTTCAGTGTTTTGTTAGAGTAACCTTCACAGCACATCAAGCATACCTTCTCCAGACATGACAAGCAGAACAGGGGCCGTGGTATTTTCTGTTACTGCTGTAACTTAGACCCGTGAGCGAAATTGCTGTTTGTACCTCTCATGAGACATTAAGTAGTCCCTGAATCTCTCCCTCTGCCAGCTTACTTAGCGCAACTAGAAAGATGAAGCCATGCTTCAATGGCCTTGAAGACGTCAGCCTAGCTGTATTTTTTTAAATGTATATCGACTAATTTTGTAAACATTTCAAAAAAAATTTACACTATAGGATGACACAATATTAGATGACATAAAACCTTACTGGTTTGCTTGGAATGAAAATGATTATTGAGAAGCCAAGTTATTAAATAAACTGGAGTTACTAGTTACAGAGTAACTTACAAGAACAAAAAGGCTTTGTCTCTGTCCCCTTTAGAAAAGTTTACCATTGACCAGCCCATGGCTGCTGGAGGCTTGTTTCTACTGAGGGCTGATTTGTTAGAATGTCCCACCATCTGGCACTTCAAAACTTCAGAATCTCTCAAAGACAAAAATGATTGTCTCTGGTGGCATTTGCTTTCAGATCTAATGATGCCACCATCTTGGGGAAGAGATATCTATCTATAAAAATAAATGTATGTTAGTGGGGAATTTTCCATCTATTTATTGATTTCATTTTGTGTGGAATATGTACCATGTGCCTGTAATTAAAATATTCACATAGTATAAGATATAGTGTCCCATCCTAGACACATAGGTCTCCACTCCCTCTTTCAGAGATAACCACATTCTGTCTTCTTATATATTGCTCCAGAAATATTATTTTGTTCCATACATTGTGCCTTTATGCATCTATGTCAGTATCCCCCTCTTGGGTATATACATATACATCATACATACATACATACATACATGTTAGAGGTTTATTTCTTATCAGCATATAGCCACAATATCACTTTTTTCCGTTGTTGAACAGCTTTCTATTGTGGGATTCTACTATACTTTTTTAGTTACCTACTAATGGACATTTACATTGTTTTCAGCTTTTTGCGATGTCAAATAGAACTTACTGAGCATCCTTGTACATGTATCTATGCACGTTTTCAAATTAAACATAGAAGGATAGAATTTCTAACTCAAAGGTTATATTCATTTTAATGTTGAATGAATATTGCTAAATTATCTCCAGCCTAAAATTTGGCAGATTTTTTCAAAGTCAACTTGTCTGCTTCTAATAATCTCCAGGAAGTGTAATGACTTAGTAGAGGCATTGCGGAACTCATTGCTTAGAATAAACAAACGAGGAAAGTGATAAAGCTACAGAAAGTAAAGGCAGCTAAAGATACTTGGGAAAAAAGAGGTGACAATGGTCTATGACTTTTGGGGAGCCATATTTGTAAGTGTAAGTGGTTCATGTGTAAGTGTATTGACTGGTTACTGGTGAGATTAGTGAAGACGAATCATGATGAAAGTGTTAAAGAAGGCTTGGCTATGATTGTGCAGAGAATTCTAGTTGGGATGCTAAGCAGGCAGATGCCAGGACCATGGATCAGTGTTGAAGCAGTAAGTCCGCTCTGAATGGATTGGCCTTCAGGCATCAGAAAGCTCCTGCTGCTTAGAATTACACGCAGAAGCATGGCTGATCTCACAGGGTTAGTCTCAGCTACCTTTGGGTTCATCCAATGTCCAATTCCTTAAATACATATTCAGATTATAGGAATAATGCTCTCATGGGAAGCGTACATATTTTTTACTTGGGAGTGAAAACAGCAACCTTCAATTTTGATGTATCATGACACGTTCATTATTACGAGAATTGGTATTTTAATGTTGGCTTTCATTTTTCCAAATCTGCACAGCTAAGGGACGTTGGCTAAACCCTTTAGAAACCTTTACAAACATTCTCCAAAGCCCAGTGTGACATTGCTGCATATCCCAGTGTGACAGCCCGTGCCGTCAGTGGACATCTGGAATTGTGAGGCTTGTCCGCTTGAGATGCTATCGCTCTGGTCTCATGCAGCATATTTCAGAGGAAGGATATGGTTTTGAAATATTAACTTGTCTTGGCATTATTTTTAGTCACCTAATAAAGTGCTCTCTGAATCATTAAATATTTCGAATGTTGGCGGAGGCTGACCCCTGCACCTGGTTGGCGAATTCAGAAGCAGATCAGCCAGGGTTTCTCTTCCTCACTCCTTACCCCCCATGTGCTGCCGAAGAAAAAGCTCTTCGTGCCTTTAGCGTGTCTAGTAGAATCTTCTAGCTATTAGAAGATTATGGCAATATATAAAGTGTTGAATTGTTTTTTCTTATGAATTAGAATTTTTATTTCCTAAGAGCCACCTGTATAATTATCGAAAGAAATGACATTATTGAAGAGATAAATATTGAAAATAATTCTTTGTGTATAAAGCATATTGTCTGAGCTTCCTGAACTAAAAGGAGAGTTCCGCCTTTAGCCGGGGGCTCAGGCCTCCATTTCAGATCCAACCTTCTGCCCTTTAGGGCCGTATATTACTTTAAATAGCTACCAGCTGACAGACTTGGTTGCTGGCTGATGTTAACTAGAAAGCTGTAATGTATTTAGTAGTCTTCCTTAATAGAACTACAGCGGCAATAGACAATGAATTAGGAATCTTAGATCATGAGTAGGATCTTGGAGTTCTTTTAGTTTTGAATTTAAAATCCTAATTTAGAAGTGTTATGAAAAGGAGAATTGTGCATATTCCTTTTCAAGGCTTATAACTTGAATCTTCCCTTGTGTAATAATGGGATTATAAGGAGTAATTTTTTTTCTACCCATGCGTGAAGTGCTTTATTTTGAATAAAGCCATGACGTACCAATTTCTTTTCACTCACCTATTAACCTCTCTATGCTTCGCCTTTGAGGCTCCCAAGTTTTTGCTTCTATTTTCTCTTATTTTCTTCATATTGAACAATATGCAGAGAAACCTGTTAGGTTTTGCATAGAAAACATATTTTATAGTTTTTTAAAAATTTGAGCTCTTTGTGTAGCAGGAAGTGTCCTTTAAAATCCACCATATGGGTGAGACAGAGATTAATTTTCAACAGGGCGTTTAGACTGCTTTTTTGCTTGTATTTGACTGAACCCTAAAGAATGTCTGACTGCCTTGATGAAATTGCTAAATAGGTAACTCTTTTAAATAAATTAAACAAAGTACAGTTTATAAGCATATAAAGGTTTTAAATTAGGCTAGCCCTTGGAAATTGCCCGAGCCAAACTTTTCTATGTAGACATATAGCTCTCCTCATTCAGGCAATAGAATGTGGATTTTAATAAGTCATTTGGATGTAGACTTCATTGATTCTCGCTTGAGAATTTTAGGATACTCAATGTATGTTTATTTCACCCCTTGAGATTAGTGCCTAACTTGTTTACACACTAGTTTAAACTGACAAATATAACTACTTCAAATTTTATTGTTCAATTTGTTGTTTCTCTAGTGATAGATACAATGCCTTCTCTGGAAGCTGCCTCTTCTTTTTCTTCTTCTTCCTCCTCCTCCTCCTTATCTTTCTCCTCCTCCTCCTTCCTCCTCCTTCCTCCTCCTCCATCCTCCTGCTCCTGCTCCTCCTCCTCCTCCTCCTCCTCTTCTTCTACTTCTCTTCTTATTCTTCTTCTCTTCTTCTTTCTTCTTTCTTCTTCCTCTGTTTCTTCTGCTTCTTCTTAACGTTTATAGGATTATTGAAGATAACATATCAAAGGCTTTTGGTTAAAAAAGATGAGGTTGCGGAGATGTAAAATATATTACTAAGATGATATTTTGTATATAGAGGTTCATCTAGTTTGTATACTTATTTGTAGGTGTCAAACAGAAACACATAGTAAAATGTGCTCACTGTTATGAAAGCAATTTACATTTTTATTTTATAAGTCTCACTTCTAATATGTCACTCAGTCATCAAAGATCATATACTTTAGGATAATATATTAAATATTTAGCTATTCAAATTCTATAGAATATCTTTGAATCGTTACACAAATAATCTATTTGTCTTTGACACTTTAAAAATCACATTTTTAGTTGCTCTCTAGTGTTTTAGTCAGAGTGTAGTTGCCCTGTTATTCAAATTAGGTGAGAATTAGAAAAAAATTTTTTGAATGGGTCCATATAGATTCGCTGAGTATTTCCTCCCTTTGTCTCATAAAGAGTGTGTCTTTAGGAGAGTATAGCTAGTTTCATCTGTATCTTAGTTTGTGATATTTTATAAATGTAAATAAGGAAACTTTATTTTCTATTCTCTTTTCTGTGTGAGTCAGTTCCGAGGATGTCATTTCTGAGAAATGGGCATGGGGCAGTTGCCCTGAAGTCAGGGAAGCTGGTCGTTGGTACAGGCACGCTGACATCTGGACACTCCACCCTAGAATTCTCTGTTGAGTATCCAGAAGTCTCCACGTTTTCCTTATTCTGCTTTTGTCACTTTCAGAACACAAGTACTGATCATGCTGATAAGAGTACCCTTGGTCTTCTCTTTTGAGAAGACCCACAAATATGCAGGCTGTTGCTGCTTTTTCCTGGTAAAGATCAGCCTTGTATCAGGATATAAGATATTGGCAGCTCTAATAATAACACATCGTTCTTTTCTTGGTGTAAGAACTCCTCAAACATAAGCGTCTTCTTGAGAGAGAAACTGTGGTAGTAGTCTCTGTTTCACAGAGTTTTTTTTATTGAATTCAGTCTTCAGATACGTGCACGGGGATTACATGTTTGCACATGTCTCTGGTCACAGTCATCCAGCACTCTGGGTGGTAGCTGGAAGTTTGCCCAGCTGAGAAAGATTGTTCTCTCTCTCTCTTTCTCTATTTATTTATTTATTTTTTGCGGTGTGCTGGTGGTTGTGCTGGTAGTGCTGGTGGTTCCTTTTGTTTTGTATTTATGTAAAAAGTTTATTTGTTGCTGCTGAAAGATCTCCCCATGTGGCCCCAGAGCCCTCACAGATAGGGTCAACCTGGTCAGTTTCTGTCTGTGTCTGCACTCCATTTCTGATTATTGGTCTTCATGCTGCTGTCAGTGCTTTGGTTAATCTGAAGTGCGCAGATTAATTTTATTTAGAAGTTTTGGGATTTCCATTAGTTTGCTAGTTTTTTAAAATTATGAGTGTCTGTGCATAAATCAGAGTTGGGCACTTGGAGGTAGAACACATTCTGCTAGAAATCTCATAAAGCCATTTACCCCTGAGGACATGTTCGGTTTTAGGAATAAATGATGAAAATAGTTTAAAAGCTTGTTAAATTTCATGTAGATCCGCATATGTAAAACACATGCTATTTTAAATACTGATATGAAAATAAGTTGGGAATGAAATAGAAAGAAAAATGGTGTGCAAATCCAAAAAGAAATAACCATATTGTATACTGTTTCCTAACAGGTTTTTGCTCTTTTCTTTGTTAGTGGAATCTCTTTCTATCTATGATTAAATGCATGCTAACAATTTTGATATTTGAGTAAGTCAAATAGCCTTTTAGGAGATACATATTCTATTTCAGGGATTTTTTTTCCTTCCCTGCTCTATACCCTGATGCAAAGAGTAAACTTAGTTATAAGAGTAACATTCCATTTGTGATGGTGTCATTTTTAAAAGCATTATATACTTTTGACAAAATCTGCACACAGCTAGAGAAATATGTTTCATATGGACATATCTGTCACACTTAACTTTTATTGGTATACTGAATAGCTATGTAATGCAAAAAGCAAAATCACATTTTTGCCTTGGCATGATATTCATAATAGCAGAGCAAAGAATATATCATGGGGCTTGAACTTTTTCCTTTAAAGCAATTACTTAAAACTTTGTGGGAGATAGTAATTTTCTGAGTACCAGTAATAACATCAAATGACGCATTTAAAAGTAACTGGTGATTACTCACATTTTTAGTAGTTTCACTTCAGATGTATTTCACAAACAAGAGAAAATAAGTCTGAATGGCTCTTAGAGTTATCAGTGAAATCAAAGAAAATGTTTTAATCCTCCCCATCATTGTACTGTTAAAACCTTTTTAGAAAGAAAACAGTTGATCACACATGTTTTGTTTTGTGCCTCGTGTTGTCTTGTACACCTATCCCCTTTTGTTTTCATGGGTAGGCTCCAAATTGGAATGTGAATCCCGGGATCCACTCAGGATCAAGACAATCTGAGAGCTAAGTTCTGCATTTTGGGGTAGGGAGGCCTCCGGGAAGTGGGAGTGAGCTTCACTTCAGACCTTGTGAGGGATGGTGGAAGGGAGGATGCTGATTAAAATAATAAACAACTGCTGGAAAGAGCAGTGGATTACCACACCACTGTCAGATCGGGAGGGGAGCTGCTGGAGCCACCGCCCCTGCTCCCCTGCCACAAACTCTGCAAATGATCCCCTGCGTGAGATCTGCCGCTCCAACTTTTCTCCCGACAGATAGAACAACTTTCAAACAGCTTAATTCTGCTGCACTGACAGCATCCCTTAGGCATAGCCTGACCTAGGGAAATGGACTGAAACTAGCTTGGTGGTTACCATAGCAACGCAGGCTGCCGGTGTCTGGGAGAGTGCAAACCGGTGGCCTCTTGTCCCGTGTTGGGTTGTTTCTTCAGACAAGAGTACACTCCTTGCTGTTCGAACTCTACTTAAGTCATGCTCTTTGAAAACTGGCTCTTTACCCAGGATTTTTATTTTTTTTCTTTTTCTTTCTGAAACCAGTCTGAATGGAGGAAGTTGGTAATACTTGGCCTTTTTTTTTTTTTTTTTTTTCCTTCTCTCATGCAAGTTTCTAGGATATAGCTTCTTTTTGCTGTGTGTAATTGAGACCAAACTTTAAGCTTGGTGCCCAGGAGAGACTAGCTGTGGGCTGCAGGTCATCAGCAAGGTGAGCAGAGGGGAATCCTGGGCTTCCCAGAGAAAAAGGAGACCATGCCAGCCTCGTGGAACAAAGATTCTAGAAATTGTAGAAGCAGGTCTATTCCTTGGGCACTCCAAAGTCCATGAAAGAACGGACCCTCAGTGGAGTGGCTAAAATGTCCCAGCGCAAGCTGCTGCTCCTCATGGACCATAGCTCAAGGGCAAGGCTTGTAAAGGATTTTACAGAGGATTTGAAAGTATAGCCAGAAAAGATACGGTTTGGGAAGTTAAACGCTGTTGTCTGAAGGAAGTTTGCCGGAAAGATGTAAACTTCAAGGGCTACTGGACGATGATTGGTCTGAACTTCAGCTTACGGGAATTGCTGACCAAATTTGAAAAGGTATGCAGAAAGCTGACTGCATGTACGTACTCTTCTTCTCCTTCCTCCTTTTCTGTTCTTTCTTTTAACTATACATTTAGATGGCATCTATCCTGTTGGCTTTGATTATTTAATATAATGTCTAAGACATACTTGATTTGATAACCTCTCTGAGTTTTTGTGGATTTTCTTTTTTCTTTTTTTTTTTTGCAACTAAAGAGCAAATTAGCAATCCTTTCCTTTGGTCAGGAGGGCTTCTCATGATGCCTGTCAGTTTTAGAATTCCACATCAGAAGAGATCTTTTGAACTCAAGTGGGCTGGTAATTTAACTGAACGTTATTTTAGAGGAGAAAAAAGAAAAGAATAGTAACAACGCTGGGTTTTCATGCCAAAGTCTGACTTCATCAGACATGGTTCTGTTTTCCTTACCCTCAGGTTTATCTCCCGGCAGTGCCAGCTCTGCCTTTTCCAGCCTTCTTTTCCTTTAGGTTCAGTTCTGAGATTGGGAGATGCTTCACAGTGACGATGGCACATCTGATCTTAAACCTTTCTTCCCCCTCCCCCGAGTGTGTCTGTTTTAAACACGAAGTGCTTGCATGCGCTATGGAGATTTAATGCTTGGATCATTAATTTTGCATTTAGTTCTTTTTTCCATAGGAAAATTCTTGGCACACTCACTCTAGGATTGAGTCTAGCCTGCCAAATGCTACCTTACGTTTAGAGTTAAGCAAAACAGAAACCCTCAATGTGCGGCTCATGGGCTCCTGCCCGCCTTAGACTTTGGATGCCAAGCACCTATCTTCTTTCAGCTTCGAGCCTTTAAAGAAAAGGAGAAAGAGGCAGGAGATTCTAATTATGTGCGTAAATCAATGACTTACCCATTGTTAAAGATGTGCTCAGTGACTTTCACATGAATACACTATGGTTCATTACAAGTACAAAGAATGAGCAAGACTGGATGGAGTCATTAAAGGAATCCTGGGCTGTTTCTTACAAAATTACAGTTGCCAGGGAAGAAAGGTGTAAAACCACATCATTTGAAAGTTTTTTCCAAAACAATTGCAGTTATTGCTTGCCTCCTGATGATGGAAACAATGTATGGGCAAAATATGGAGAAAAAAGAATTTAACTTCTGGTTGGATACACCCTCCTCCCCCAACTCTCCTGCAACCCCAACTGTAGAAGTAAGGATTGTAACACGGGGTGCACTTTGACCTCTCGCTTTAATATATTGTTAAGCACCTAAATTCCTGAGAGTAAAGGGATGGTTCCCAGTCTACTTGTTCACCATTTAAAAGGCGTGGAGGAGGGCCAGAATGTCTTCTTTATGGCAGCTGGTAACAGCAGGTGACAAACTTTATGACCATAAAGAGGTCTGTTAGCTGGGTTTGTATAGATTTGTCTGTTTCTTCCTAAAATGGTATAGGGCATATGTTACATGAATAATTCATTACTTAGACCCCTGGAGAGGCAGTAATTGTGGGCAGTAGTTGGACTTTTGTATTGTAATTGCAGCTAGCAGTTTTAAAAGCCTAGGTCAGATACCCGAGGTTAGGAACCTGCCTCCGCCTTTTGGCCATTGTATGGACAATGTGACAAGTTTTGGTCATGTGACTGTGTTCCTCTTTTAACTCCCAAATCTTAGTATCTGCATATTTGTTATTCTTGTTTTAGTAGTTGCACTGACAGTATAAGAAGTCTATTGGCTTATTCCTGTCAAAAGCTTGATTGGGAACTTCTTTTGAGACAAAGAGCCAATTTAAAGAAATCATCCTGCTGCAATTCACAGCCTGAAGTTCTCCTTACATGTTTATTTTTGTGGTAGACGCCTTTATAAAAATCTACGTGAAACTTAATCTCTTTGCCATATTTCATTTGTAGGAAGTTGTCAAACATGAATGTATTTTTCTTTACCTCAAGTATTTTAAAAAACCCTTTGTGTGTTTTCACAAAAGCCGTCTCATGTATTCAGCCCATGCCACATTGATTCATTGCCAGGAAAAGTGGTAGTGTAGAAGGGTACCAGTGCCTCACACCTCTCAAATTCAACTTCCTGCCTTCCCCCCAACTCTGAGAGCAGTAGGGCCATTTCTAGGGAACAGCCACAGCTTCCTGCTGTAATGCAGAAACCACGTGATCCCTTCAGCAGCTGAATAACGGTCTTCCCTTCGTCCCTTGACTCTCCGTTTCCTTAGTC
The DNA here is from genome assembly GCA_037038555.1 of Rhynchonycteris naso. NCBI lineage: Eukaryota > Metazoa > Chordata > Mammalia > Chiroptera > Emballonuridae > Rhynchonycteris > Rhynchonycteris naso. The sequence continues at coordinate 292,936,910 of CM072997.1, forward strand.
CTGTCTTTTCTCAGTATTAGTGATCTGCTTCTAGAGAGAAACCTAGCCTTAGTGACTTTACACTTTTCATATCAGTAGTTGTAATAGTTTAGCCTGATGTTCAGGTTGTCGTAGTCAAAAGGTAGTTTGTTGTATTCTTGAAGCCATTTTAGCATTTAAGAAAATTGTAGTCCGAGGTTGGGGTATGGTGGGTCTCCCGATGATGGTTAATCTGCAGAGTTGTAGACTGGTCAGATCACTGAATGTCTCAGATGACAGCAGACCTTCAGCCTAACTTTAAGATGGCAGTTTAGGAGGTCAATTCTGGATGATATTACTGACTTTTAGAAAAACCCAATGGCTTTGTGAATTATGTGGGGTATTTGTCCATAAGTTTGGTACATGATTGAAATCTGTATTTGATTACCCAGTCCTCAAACATGTGGTGTATGGCTTGTGGTTTGGTAGCATAAACAGGAAAGGCAAGTTGTGCTTGGTCCTCATTCCTAATCTCCTCGAACCAGAAAAGGCAATGCTGAGAGTCCTTATGATCCGGGAGTCAGGAAACATTTCTGAAGGTGACAGCGCACCAAGGCTCGGGAAAACCCAGTTGGTAGGAACCGTGTATCACCCAGAGTAGTCCTAAAGAGGAGGTTGAGACAAACTTCTTGGTGCAAGAGGATGACCTGATACCTAACCATCTATTCAAGTGATAAGGGGTGAGCACCGGGACAGTGTATCCACGCAACTACCTGAAGAGTTCAAACGAAAAGTTGACTTAACACAGAAAGCTGCTCCAGCAATGCACTTCTCTGAAACCCAGCCCATGAATTGGTTTTGTTGCCGTTTGACTTGAATGAGTTAAGTTTCTGCTTGAAATTACTTCATAAAGTAAATATCTTATGGCTTTGGTGGATTTTAATGTACTGGCATACTTCAGCCATTTGCGTCCTGTACAGTTCCATTTATTTAGCAGTCAAAGAGGATAGCGTAATGGACAATTTTAGCTCAGTGACATTTTGAGTGACTGTTGCCTTTTATTAATTTATGCTGTTCTGCTACTAGATAATTGATGATAATGGTAGTTGTGTGTGTGTGTGTGTGTGTGTGTGTGTCTGAATATGAATAGTACTACTCTTTTTGTGGCTCATTTGGAAAAGATGTTTCCCATCGTGACAACACAGAGAGAAACCACTCAAAGCTAAATATCCTTTGTGGCATTTACCTCCTTTACAATGACTGACTTAAAATTATAATTCGAAGTTATATTTTATTGCTCAACTTTAGCATCTAATTTTAAAACAAATGTGTCCCTGAAGACGCAGTAAACTTCAAATTTCAAAGTCTGTTCATTCGTTCAATATTTAGTAAATATTTGTGAAGTGCTTGTGGCAGCAGGAGGCTGAGTACAGAGATGGAGTGGAGAACACGGAGACTTTCCCTCATGAGCTTCTAGTCTAACAGGGGGACACAGACATTAAACAAGGGGGTTTTTCTGTACAGGTATTTGATTTAGCAGGGTAGTGGGAGCTATAACAATAACAGGTAGCCCTACTTTAATTGGGGTATGGGAAAGTCTTTTCTGAAGAAATTACATTTAAACTGGGATTTAAAAGATGAGTTTAATATAAGGAAGTAACTGAGATTGTGTGTGTGCGTGTGTGCGCGCCCGTGCACTCGTGCACACGCACGCACGATGGGGAATAAATTGAGCACCTTCTGGGCAATAGGCACTACTTTTACACAGGTGAAGAGGTGAGGAGTTGTGTCTCTCAGGATTGTAGGTTTAAACATTTACATGCAAAATCCTCGAGGAGATTTTCAGGCCTGTTCAATTTTGATTATATTATATGGTTTTGATAATTAAGATGGGACAAAAATTTGGCCCCATGAAATATTTAATAACTGTTCTTAAGAAATTTGTGGCCCTGGCCAGTTGGCTCAGTGGTAGAGTGTCAGCCTGCCGTGTGGAAGTCCCATGTTCGATTACTGGTCAGGGTACACAGGAGAAGCGCCCATCTGCTTCTCCACTGCTTCCCCTCCTACTTCTCTCTCTCTCTCTTCTTCCGCAGCCAGAGTTGGCCCTGGCCGCTAAAATAGCACAGTTGCTGAGCACTGGGGCAGCGGCTCCAAATGGGCAGAGCAATGCAGGGTAGGGGGCCTGCTGAATAGATCCCAGTCAAAGTGCATGTGGGAGCCTGTCTCTCTGCCGCCCTATCTCTCACTTAACAATAAAAGGGAAAAACAGAAACTTGCGTTTGTGTATAGATCAAACCTGTTTATATAAAGTGCACCTTGGAAGGAAAGACACTGTATTTTAATTCAATAAGCTTTCAGAGTGTTATAGTAACAATTGATATAGAGTCAAGGATTTGGTCCTTTTTGCTGTGAGAAATATTTTTGTTAATAGCAGTGTTTGCTATGCTAGAATTTAAAATGTAGTTGTTTATCTACTGATTCTTTATCATTGTAAGTGGGCTTGTACAAATTATCTTGAAAAGTACATTTAACTGTAAACTTATTCCATTTAGTAATTTAACATTTTCTTACTCTATTGTCTAACATATACTTGAAATCACAAAAAATGGGAATAAACATTACCAACATTGATCTCTTATTTAATAAATGCTGCCGTAGACCAGGTGGTAATACATAATTATTAATAAAGCGGTTAAAATCTATGAGATTATTGAAAGAAAATGTAGCTTATAAAATTTTTAATTCAATAAGTCATTGAATCAATAAATTAATTTTAGTTATTAATTGACTAAAAAACTGTAATAACTCACCAGAAGCCTACACACTCTCTCAAAGTATATTTACATATTATATAATGACCCTCAATGATGATATCTGATTATGGTGTTATTTTTTAGGTAATAATTATTTTTTTTAAAAGCTGTTATGATTCCTCATTTTCAAAACCTAAAGCTCTGGCCAGAATCATGCTGAGCACCTGATAATCAATCCTAAACTGTCTCTGAAGTCTGGTGTGACTTTTGAAAGGAACAGTGGATTTCCTGTCCCTGAAATGTTAGCATTGTTGACTTAGCCTGCCCCTCGGGAGACCGGGAGACCATAGGGAAGTAGTTGCTGACCTCACTTTTTCACCTTCAGGAAAAGGGTCAGGATTCCTTCAGAGAAAACTCTGCTATGTGCTTGCAGGGTTAGGTAAATATGCCATGCAAAAATAAACCAAAATTATGTCAACAAGACCCAAAGAGGATGAATCTATTCTAACACCAATTTAGCTGTTGAAAACTTCCTGGTGGTCGTCTTCCAAATCTCTGTCCTCTCAGAGACTTCAAACAGTTCTGTTTATCGTAAGCTAAGAAATATTTGTGCTTATATAATTAGGACTACTACTTGATTATAGGTCATTATGAAGAAATAAAATGTATGGTAACATACATAAAGTGTTTACCTATACTAATTCTATGCATTGTATCACTAAAAAGATGTTTAGTTAAGGGCAGAATTGGTATTCAAATACCAAGTATTAAGTAATTACATAAATAAATAAATGTTATCCTTTATTTGTGACTTTATTTTGTCCAGGCTAGTGGGTGTTGTATACAAATAGTCTAACTTGTGATCAGTGAACCAACATGAGCTTTTTGTAGCTGTCTTCTGGAAGTTTCTTATGAAAGGGTGCATTTCAGGCTTTTGATAGTGTTTTTACTTAGAGAAAAATATGTAGTCCTTTTATTCTAAACCTTTGACATTTCTTAACCTTGCACATTATGTTTACATTATTTGAGGGTGCCTTTTAAGTCTTGCAAGTGAATCTTTAAATATTTCTTCTGTTTTCAAGTATTAGTTTAACTACTTGAATACCTTGCTTTGGCCCCTCTGTGCACATGACTGGCTTATGTTACATGCTTGGAAGAGCATTGCTTTCTGCTCCTAGATGGATTACATTCCCATAACTAATTATCAATAACCATTTTGTGCTGTGTAATGTTCAGAAAGGCTTTTGGGGACAGGGGTAAGCGTTACTAGGGCATGTCTCCCAGCTGTGCCGTGAGAGTAAACCATCTCTCATGGAACTTTAATTTATTTTAATGCTACATCAGGGTCATAATCTGACAGCTTCCCATGCTGGCGTCTCAATTTTTAAAACCAGTGCAGCATTGCACATTGATCTATGAAGGAACATGATTCATTAATTGTGTGTAATTCAAAATTTCCAACGAAAAGCTTAAGCAAGACTTTGCAGTGCAGGCTTCTAAATAATTTTAGGCTTCCCATGTTAAAGTTCTTAAATGAAGAGATTAAACAAACTGATTACTACATTTCCTTCTAATTATTTCATTATCTGACTTTCCTTTTTGGTGTGTGTGGCACTGGAGTTGTTAATATACCAGTCAGTCAAGAGGAAATTATTCATATTCATTTATACATTGATCCACCCATCCATCTGTTTTTTGTCTATCTATCTACCTATCTACCTACCTACCTATTTACCTACCTACCTATCTATCAACTACCTCCTTACCTACCTAGCTAGCTATCTGTTATGTATTTTATATTAGACTCAGAGACTGTGAAGTATATCAAAGAAATATTAAGATGATTTTCTGCCTTTAGGCGCTCTTGCTATATTTTCCCAAATATATATGCCACCAAATGTTAAACAGAATAATGTATTCTGACTTCCTTTTCTTTGATCACTTTCTCATTGTTGATTTTCTTCCTAACTTTTGATGAGGCTCATGTGTAGAAGGATTTTCCACATATTGAAAGTTATGTTCCAGCATGAATATATGATCAAGGATGTGCTCTTAACCAAAACATTATAAAAATCCTTGTACTCATGACTGGGTCAGCGATGCAGTTCTGTTTTAATCCATCTCTCATTGTGGCTGGGTTGGAAAAGGCCTGAGCTGATCTGGTGTGAGGCGCCAAACTTGCCTTCATGCGTTGATAGCCGAACTTCCTGATGTGTGGACCACTGTTGTGAAACTTAGAGGAGTTATTACAAGTCTTCATGTACTGCTGTCTTTCTATGTCCCTTGGATATGGAAGGAAGCAGACAGGTCAGGCTACTTCAGGAAGTTGCAATTTGACTGCCCTGTGCTTTTAGAGGTGAGCCACGGACAATGGTGTTTAGGGACTTACACAGGAAGTTTGAGGGCAGATCCTTTGTGACATTACAGAGCCAGGACCTGCCTTGTTCATTGTGTCATTGGGCTTCTTGAGACAAGTGACTATCATGCAGCTACCTGTACAGCATGAACTTGAATCTGGGTTTTTAATACAGCACTTTAGCTGTCTTAAAATGCATTTCAGGACACGAAAATAGAACAGCTCCGTCCTAAAGAACAGGACTGTGTTGTTCCAGAGATGACACGAAAGAACCTTTCAGCAGAACCTTCCTTTTCCTCTTTTATTTGTTTTACTAAGAATTTCTCTTTGAAGCATTCCAAGCTAAGATGATAAGGAGATGGCCATTTTTCATGCATAATGTTGCAACCTGAGAACTTGAATCAGTATCTGGCTCTGTTCCACTCCTCTCATCAGTGTCTGCTCTGCACTCTCTGGGATGGGGTGCTAGTGAAATGCAGAGAGATCCATAACCTCGGAGTTTTTGTCCAGGGGTTAACCGTAATCCTGGCTGTACCCAGATCATGTTCTGCAGCTGAACCAACCTTAGCTCTTTTGTTAGGGTCAGATCATGTCAGAGACAATGGCTTTGCAAATGTAGAATATAAATTTTGCAAACACTATTAGACCAGTGGTCGGCAAACTCATTAGTCAACAGAGCCAAATATCAACAGTACAGCAATTGAAATTTCTTTTGAGAGCCAAATGTTTTAAACTTAAACTATAAAGATAGATACATTTCTTATCGAGGTAGCGCTCACACCTGGTATTTTGTGGAAGAGCCACACTCAAGGGGCCAAAGAGCCGCATGTGGCTTGCGAGCCTCGGTTTGCCAACCACTATGACTGTGTCCATCTTTCCAACTTCTCAAATATGACCCTATTAGTGTCATGTTAGATATCACAGATCACCTGTGAAACTATAATTCAGCTATTCTGCCCCTTAACTTTATGTAAGTGATGCCTTCCTACCACGCTGATTGGACAGTGAGGTGCAGAAGGCCTTTCCATGCATCCTCCTGGTTGGTATAGGTCTGTAGATGCTTGAAGGACAGCCACCTGGATGCTAGCTCCTAAGCCTTGCTTCTTCATGGATTACATAGTCGGCATATATCAAGATTGATTTTCAAATTAATAAAAGTTTTCTGAGTACTCAAAAAATATCTACTAAAATTTTTATCTCACTCATTTAGAAATAGAGAAGCTTCAAGAGTCAGGCTTATACAGGGCACCTGAAGGTGAGCAGGGTAATGAAGCTGTAGTATTTAAGAGTTTATTCTCCCTTCACTAATTCAGATTCATTACCAGGAATATACATTTTTAATTTTTGGAGTAAGTTGCCTTAATATTTATTGCCAGGAAATGCCATGGAGACCTACTCCACACCTTCATGGTCCCATCTGGTGTTGGCTTTCAGTTTGTAAGTTCACACTCATTTGTTGAATAATAACAGCTGTCACATTAAAATTAGCTACAACTAGATTGCTTCCATTTTATTCAGGAAAAAAAGATGATTGCCAAATTAATATAAAAAATTGTGTTGACAGCCTTATAATGAGACACTATTTAAAAATAAAAAGACCCTCTATATTTATAATTTTGAAATTTTTATACTTACCAAATTACGAAAAGAAACTCCGTTATTTGTAGAAATTTGGAAACTCTGAGAAGTATCAAGAAGTAAACTAAAATCACCATTGATCCTCTTACACAGAGATTAAACTATTTTGATTTATTGCTTACAGTGTTTTAATGTATGTGTATGCAGTGATATAGAAATACATATGCTAAATTTAAATACCTGCTTTAAAATGAACATAATATATAGTTTTTAAACTATATTTGAAACTTAATATTATATTACCATTAATGTGTTATATAATAGTTTCCACTTTTCCTTAGTTTTATTGAAAAATATTTGACACACATTGTTGTATAAATTTAAGGTATACAATGTGATGGCTTGATTTAGAGATATCATGAAATGATTACCATACTTGGTTAGGCTAACATCTACCTTCTCATATAGATACAATAAAAAGAAAAGAAAGGAAAAAAGGAGAGTTTTCGCCTTGTGATGAGGTCTTCTATGATTTGCTCTCTTAACTTTCCTATATCATAAAGCAGTGCTAGCCATCATCATCGTATTGTACAGGACACCCTAGCATTTATTTGTTGTGTACCGGAAGTTTGTACTTTGTGACTGCCTTTCTCTGATTTCTCCTCTCCCCTCTTTCATCTGTGGTAATCCCAAAAAGTCTGATTTTTTTCTTTTTTTTTCTCAATTCCTTTAGCTCCCTGATTTCTTTTTCTATCTGTTTGTTTGTTTTAGAACCCACATGAGATTGTACAGTATGTGTCTTTCTTTGTCTGACTTATTTCACTTAGCATAATGCCATCAAGGTCCATCCATGTTTTCATAAATGGTAGGATTTCTTCATTTTTTATATGATTGAATAACATTTTCTGTATATATACTGCTCACAAAAATTAGAGGATATTTTATTGCTTCATATTCATTTTGAAATATGCCCTAATTTATATTACTTTATCCATTCACACACCAATAAACACTTAGGTTGTTTCTCTATCTAGGCTATTGTAAATAATATTGCTATGAACAGGAGGATACAGATATTTTTTTGAGCTAGTGTTTTCATTTCCTTTGGATATATTCCCAGAATTAGAAAATAGTTGATAGTTTATACTTTTTTACTTTAAAAACAGTCAATGTAATAAATGTACTTATATATAAATCTTCTTAGGATAGGGAATTTTAACAGTTTTAAGGCTTTTGATACATATAGCCAAATGCTTCTTCAAAATCTGACGTAATTTTTTTATTAATTTATAATAATTCTGGTTTTACTGAAACTGCACTAACATTTTACTTTATAACAATAAACAAATATTTTCCCATTTAATAGGACAAATATTATTTTGCCATTAGTTTTTATTTCTTAATAAGGACATTTTGATGAAAACATTCTTTTAAATTTTTAGAAATAAATTTTATTAGATTGAGAGAATTAACTAGTGACTTTGTCTAAATATAAAAGATAAAGCAATTAAAGTGATGTGCTATTTGTAACATCAGTAAAACTATTTCTTTTTAATTTTACTCCGCATACAATCCCAAGTAATGTTGACAATAATACCTAACCTTTGCATTATCTCTTTCCTTTTTCCTCTTTAGGACATCCAGGCGGAAATTGATGCCCACAATGACATATTTAAAAGTATTGATGGAAACAGGCAGAAGATGGTGAAAGCCTTGGGAAATTCTGAAGAGGCTACAATGCTTCAGCATCGACTTGATGATATGAACCAAAGATGGAACGACTTGAAAGCAAAATCTGCTAGCATCAGGTCAGAGTGGCCAATATCAAAATAGAACTGATGGGAGCACAGTGGTTTATGATTCTCGTATGTCAGGCAGAGAACAAGAAGCCTTACCGTCATGCTACTGCCTCAGAAATACTCGTAAGGTTTAAATGCAAAACTATTTGTGTAAAATTTTAGTTTTAGCTCCGTTAATGTCCAGTGCCCTCTACTAACTGTTCTTGCCTATTCATAAATTTTCATATCATATTTTTAACCCAGTAATACAACTAATAATGTGACCAATACCTCATAATTATCGTTTACCTTGACCAAGTACTATGTTAAAATCATTGCAAACATTAATTTATTTAGTACTTAACTAATTCTAGTAAGGTGAATAGTAAATTCTTTTTAAGATAAGGAAACTGATGGTGGGGAGGACGAAAGAGTCCGAATGGGAAGAGAGGCACTAGAAATAGAGCGGAGTCTCCACAGTCCCATTTTCTCAAGCAACTGCTCTGAAGAGAAGCCAAGGGAGAGAACACATTGCTCTAACTATATTATTGCACATAACAGTATCACAAGTTTATAACAGCTGGTAGGCACATCCATATCTTTAATCACTAGAACTGGGGATTTCTGAGGAAGTCCCCAATAAGGCTGGATTCTGAACAAATACGAATTTATGGCCCAGAGAGAATAGCAGTGCCATGTGGATTACTGATAGAGGCCAGGTTGAAGGACAGAGCTTAGAGGAAGAGTTAAATGGGGCTGTTCCCCAATCCCAGAATGAGGCAGAAATTACCAGCAGTCACTGGTGAAGGTGGCCTCCCTCATGGGAAGCCCTGCATGGAAGAACTGAAGGAACTCGCTATCTGCAGAACTGCTCCCGGGAGGGAGGGAGGAAGGGATGAGCTGAGCTAAGCACATCCGGTAATCCCGAGATTTACCAATCAGATTCCTCATTCCACCTCTGCAGGGGCTGGGAGAATAAAGGGGCAGGGAGGAGGTGAGAGTGTGCTTTGTGAGAAGATCCCTACCCAGGACGGGAAGTGTGCCCTGCAGATATGCTTATAGCCTATCTCCAGGCCACCGGCCTCCTTCAGTCCTCACCGAAAATGGTGAACTTCTGCTTCCCTGTTCTTTTCTCTCATTCCTTTAAAGCACAGTCTGCCCTTCACACTCTCTTCTCTTGTGAACAAATTCTCCTGTGCCTAACATTTCTGTAAGATCTTCCACCACTTTTTTTTTTTTTTTAATGATTGAAAGCTGGCTTTTTTCTTAATTTCCTGCTTTACTTAAATGTAAAGTTTAATTTGCCCCCTTTTCTTACCTGGCAGCCAGTGGGAATATTCTGCATACATTTTTTTTTTAATTGGACATTAAATTTAATGGGGTGACATTGATTAAAAAGAAAATAGAGGTTTCAGGTAAACATCACTATAGCATTTGAACTGTTAATTGTGTTGTGTGCTCATCACCCAAAGTCAAAAGCACTGTGACAGAAAATGATAGTCTGTGTATTTAACAACTGCGATGGTCACCAAATTATCGGAATGCCAGGCATAAATTCCTGGTATGGCTCCACAGATACATTGACTGAACAGGAACCCTGCCACGCAACTGATAAAGGAGAGAGAGCAGCCTCTTCGCTATTTCTAAAGCATTACTGCTCCATCTGTCCACTACTTCTTCTTAGACGTGAATATATCCGCTGTTCTACCCTCTCACCAATTCCTGCTTTCTCCTCCTCATCTGTAGGGACCTCTTCTACTTTCTTCATTGACTTGGGCATCTGACTTCCCATTCACCCTCCATCTTTTTGTTTCTATTCTTAGTGTCATTATCCATACTGATAACTTTTTATATTTTCACACTCATGTTTCTATCTAAAAAAGTTTTTATCCCTATTCTGTTTCTGAGTCACATAGACCTGGCTGTACCTAGATTCAGGTAACATCCCTTGTCATCTTGGCATCCCAGAGATGATCTATCTCCAGGAGACAGGGCAGGTTGTTCTCCAGAGCACACATTTTATTTCACTACATTTCATCTGGCCATGTACATCTGGATGCCACTGATTTGCCATGTTAGTTAGCAAAGAGCCCTCTATTGTATCAAATCCCAATTGTTTACAGTGTCATCGATAAATCAACTCTCCTCCACATTAAAGTTACGGATCTTATGAGAAGAGTACCTTCTTTCATTACCTTGTATACCAGGATCAGCTCTATACTGTTGTATAACTTAATAGCTTTTGTACTGTAGGTATAATTCCTCTACAATGATACAACTAGATTATTTTAAAGAAAACAAAAAAAACGACGCACATATTCTGATGTTTTCAATTGTTGGATTCTTAGCTTTCTTTTTATTTTTCCTTCTTTCTGAACCTGTCCATTTTTCTCTTATCTTAAACTCTTTCTTCTTTAGCCTGAACAAACCCCTTTTTTATCCAGCTGAGATTCCATCCTAAACTGTTTCAGTGATGTCAGAATCTTGAATTTCCTCTCCCCTTTGAATTTCCTGCCCGCTTTTTAAATCTCTGACACTCTAATGACCACACCCTCTCTTTTCCCTGCTATTAATTCTTGGCTACTTAGTGTTGCACTAGAAAGTGAAACATGATAACATAACTGTAGTTTGGCCCTATGGACTTAAAATTGCTATTGCGATTCTGAAAGATTTTCTGTCGTATTTGCTACCATGTCTATTTTAAAAGATTTTGGTTTATTTAGCTCCCCAAACTCCTGCTCAGCAAGTGGTCTTGCTTCATTTTTCTGAGAGGCCATCTGATAAATACCCCTTCTGTGAATTCTAAATTTCAAATTGTATTTTAATTGTGATAAAGTTAATATTGTCCTAATGGGCCATTTACTCTAAGTTATTGCCAGTTTTAGAAAGAGAGTATCTGCCAAAGATCATAATAACAGTTAATTTTTATTGAACATTTTTATATGCCAGACCTACGCTTAGTGCTCCACAGGCATTGCCGCCTTTGACCATGGTCTGGTCATTGGAACTATATAATAATATTTGGCTCAATACCCTGTCTAATAGCTTTAATATTATTTTGCAGTCTTCTTGGATTACTATATTGAAATGTTTTAAATACTAAACCCCGAGGTGCCAAGTATTCTTTTGTGATCCAAAAATAATACATTCAATTGTATATTATACTTAGAATAGCATAAGAGAAGATAGCTAATGATTTGAAACTTTAGCTGGAAGACAGGCTCTTAGGAACTTTGACAATATTTTTTCCTCCTTGGAAAAAAGTGAACGGGAAATATACTAATAAATTCAGTAATGGAAATGACATGGCTTAACTTTTTATATTACATTTCTTTAATTTAGGATTATGTTAATTAAATATCTACTTTTCAGTTTATTGATGTTTAATATAGGTTCTTATTAACATATGGTTTCCACAGCCAGTGAAATTGTCAAATCTAATGAAAACAGACTTCAAAGACAAAATTCTGTCTTCCTATTCTTTTATGAGCCTCTTAAAAATTCAGGGCACCTTTTAAAAAGCCGCTGGAGAAGATTAACCTTTAACATCATCATTACATCTAATGTTATCACATTTTACAATGCCACTGACTCCACTTTTAACTTTAGGTAGTTGATTTTGCTAACCATGTTGTAAAACTACTAAAACTTCTTTTTCCCCAATCTAATAGAGGAAGAAGATTCTGCTGCTCTCCCCTTTCCTTTTCCTTGGGTTCAGTGCTTTGCCATACAAATCTTCAGGGATGGAACTTACTAGATCTGCACCAGTCAATACCAGAGCCATTATCCACAGATGGGATGTTGAGCTCCTGAATGTAGATAGTGCAACTGACGAACTCAGTCTCAAATTTTTTAAATTATTTCAGTTAGCTGAAATTTAAATTGAAATAGCCAGTTGTTGCTGGTGGCTACCATATTGGAAGCCCAGTCTTAGTGTTCTTTCAGTACAAACTGAATTCTGAAGACTTCACTTTTTTCTCCTACCGAGTCTTCCTTCTCTTTCTGGAAACAGGAATAATCCTCTTTTAATGTTACTGGTTATTCTTGTACTATCAAAGGTGTTTTCTTTTATTGTAATGTAATTTATAACCTATGTGTGTTATCATAAACTAAAAATAACTGATTTGTAGTGAGAATGCCAAATTGGACATCTAATTCTGTATGGTCCTTATACAATATAGGATTGTATGTCTTTGCTTCTCTTACTTTGGGTCATTAAATGCTTTTCAAATCTCAGTGTATATATCTGGGAAGTTTCTATCTGCTCTCTTAAGTGCTGCCCATGGTGGAAGCAATGTAATGGTAGGAGCTTGGACTCTAGTTTGGATTCCAAATTCTCACCATGGCTTCCTAAGCAAGTTTCTTCCTTGTCTGAGCCATATTTCCCTCCTAGAGTTGTTAGGTTTTCTACTTCAAAGTACATTTTGTTTACTAGCTTCCTCCTAACTGGATGCTAGAACTTTCTATCTCTGAAACAACTTGATATCAGAGCGGTTGAAAAAACAGTATCTTATTAAAATAAATGTTCCTCCTTATTCACTCATACAGTCTTCTTTCTTTTTCATATATGTATACTGAGAGAAGGACTAAAAAATTCCGTGAAGAAACATTGAAAGGTCGAGGCATCTGGTTATTTAAAATAAATATACTGCTCACAAAAATTAGGGGACATTTTATTGTTTCATATGAAGCAATTAAATCCATGGTTTATTTCTCTTCTTTTTTTCTTTCTTTTCCTTTCTTCCTTTCTTTCTTTATCTCTTTCTCTCTTTATTTCTAGTATGTAAACTATATAATAGGAAATATAATAAATAATATTGTAACAACTATGTATGATGTCTGATGGCTACTAGACTTAGTGGGGAGGTTGATTTTTAAGTTATATAAATATCTAACCACTATGTACACATCTGAAACTAATATAATATTGAATGTCAGCTATATCTGGAACTTTTTTAAAGTTAAGAAAATAAAGTAAATAGCCTGACCTGTGGTGGCGCAGTGGATAAAGCGTCGACCTGGGAACACTGAGGTCTCCAGTTCAAAACCCTGCACTGGTCTGGTCAAGGCACATATGGGAGTTGATGCTTCCAGCTCCTCCCCCCTTTCTCTCTCTCTCTCTCTCTCTCTCCGTCTCCTCTCTAAAATGAATGAAATAAAAAGAAATTAAAAAAAAAAAGAAAGAAAATAAAGTAAATGACCGGATATTTTTCTACTATATTTAAATAATTATCATTTTTATGAAGCTTTACCTTCTATCAATCTTTTGTGTATTTTTATATATAATTTGTCATTTAACAATGTTTAGACAGTTGTAAAATAAACGATTCGATCTAAAAAGAGGAAATTTTTATAAAGCTTAATGTATAATAGACATCATCCTAGATTTATCAGACATTCAATGAGGATGTCTATTATTGTTTTGCCCATGTCAAGGACCTGAAGAATAAAACTGAAGCCAGGTGGAGTTAGGATAATGAGTCAATTATCCAAAATGTAAATACCCATGGGTATATGTCAAATAAAGAAATGTTTTCAAAGAAGATTCTGAAAACATGATTGATGACTGGTTCTAAAGTCTTGGGAAGATGTAAGCTTTAAAATGTTTAGAGTCAAATTGAGAAAGTACAATTAACACCATACAGAAATTTAAAGTTTCTTCTTCCAAGGCAGTCAATCTATTGCCCAAGAAAAAGCTTTCATCTTGAAAGATGAAAGAATTAAATTGAAACTAGAATACTGAAGGCTACTACGGAAGCATGCATTTCTTTGGGCATCTGGTAGTAATCCACGAAACTCATAGTTATAGTCTGTTGGAGAATAACCAGAATAGATTTTCCAGGCAAAGAGTCTGCCAGATCAGGTTGCTTTTTACTGTGGAAAAAGAAAGATGCAGTGAAGTATATATATAGCAATATGAAAGGTTTTCTTCTTCTTTTTTTCTTTTTATTTCAAAGTCACTTCAGACTCTTTTATAAAAGTATTGTCTTCATCTTTATAAGTTTGATTCTTCAGGTGCTGAGTCCCATAGATTTGATGACCAATTTCATTATTTCTCTTCATTGAAAAGACATTTGCATGTTCTTCAATACAATCCGCGTGTACCAGAAAATCGAAGGAATGTCTGGTTTGTTATTGATTAAAGAGTTAAGTGACAGACATTGAAGATGCAGGATCAAATAATATAAAATAAGAGGTCAGGGTATATGTATGTGCTTTGCCTAGACATTCAATTGCTTCTTGATTTACTGAGAACCTCTGATATCTAGCAGTCTTTTTTACAAATTACATTCAAAAATACTGGAAAGAAATTGCATCGGGTCAGTTCAGTGTATGTACAGCAAAATTGTTTTTAACTATCAGAGAGTTTTCAGTTGATATAATTGAAATTATTTAGCTTTTCTCTGTAACAAGTAAAATCATTGCTTATCACAGATAGGTAATTATATGCTTGGTCTAAAATTAATCAATATGTATACAGAAAAACTGTCATTTGATCAGAATTGGAATCTCATTAAAGAACAGTTTTATATAGCATAGGGAATATAGTCAGTAGTAGTTTTGTAATAACTATGTATAGTGTCAGATGGGAACTGGACCTGTTCGGGTGATCACTTTTGAAGGTATATAAATGTCTAATCACTATGTTTTGCTTTGGAAAGTAGCAGAATAATGTCTGTGAACTGTAATTAAAAAATAATTTTAAAAAAGACAACTATCAATAATAGCACCTATAGCACAAACAGTAAATGCCAGAAAATAAAATAGAATCATACAGTTCTCAAAGAATTATAAAATACCTCAAACTTCTTTTTCTATTTAAAGATTCTTTTTTATTATTTTATACCTAGCTTTTTATGAATAAGATGTAGAATTTTAGTTTGTTTTTCTATTAGCCAGCAGACAGTGGAACTAGACATAGATTGCAGGACCGTTACCATTTGTTTGTGACTGCATGCTATATCATGCTAGTTGAGAGATATGCAGAACTTAATTTTATTTATTTATTTATTTATTTATTTATTTATTTATTTATTTTAGCCAAGAATATTGGCTGATAGACTATGGTCATTATTTTATGAATTGAAGATGAACTAGAGATATATGACTTATAGATGTTCTGAAAACATTATGACCTGTTTTTTGTTTTTGTTTTTTAAGTTAGAGACAGGGAGATGCTCAAATCAACAAAGCTATTTTTACCACCTGGGGCTGACGCTGGAGCCAATTGAGCCACTGGCTGCTGGAGGGGAAGAGGGAAAGAACAGGACAGGGAGAGGGAGAGAAGCAGATAATTGCTCCTCATGTGTGCCCTGACTGCTAATTGAACCCTGGACATCCATAGGCTGGGCCAATGCTCTATCCACTGAGTCAGTCAGCCAGGGCAACATGAACTTTTAAACAAAACTTAAGATATTGTTGATCAATTTCTTGGAGTACCACTTAATGTGATCAGTGGGGAAATATTTGTTTGAATTACCTGGAGCAGAGTTATCAGCTTTGAGACAGAGCCTCAAGTAGAACAGATATCCAGAAAAGGAAATCACTGGTGGGTCTGAAGGACAGTGGTGGCTGTGTCTGCTATCACTCAGTAAAAGAGCAGCTTTGTGGAAGTGGGAATCCTAATACCAATGTCAAGGTGAGAATTGTTGTCTGAGAGGATATGAAACCTGATCAACCGAGGTTTCCTGCACCTGGAGTTGCCCCGAATCTTTTCTCATCATAAGTCTTTAGTCTTTGGAAACTACTGTGTAACAAGGCTCGTGTCTGTCTCTATCAGCCTTGCCCCTTTCGATCTGAAAGGTCAAGGTAATTCCATCTAACGCAGTTTAGCCCTGATGTCCACATTCACAGTCTGTCCTCTGGGGTGAAGCAGGATTGAATAAATGCTGATTCTTGCGTCTCTGCAGTTGTTTCCTATGGATTTATCACTTCCAATCCTGCTCATGTGGTGCAGTCTTAAGACTGAATAAGCGGGTTTTCTCCGAGGCCCTTATGAGAACAACTAGCAAATTTGTGCATTCGCTTGCACTTCTATTCTCAAAGGCCTTGGTGGTTACTGGAGCCTTTATAACATAAAATGTATTTCCTAAATATGGTTTCCTGATTATAAAGTTTATAATTTAAGTATCTGAATGTGCTAAAAACAGAAATTATTATTGAAACAAAAACTTACCTTTAAATCAGACTGTACAGTAATGCAATGAATGATTTCTTCTCAATTGTTTTTATCCCCATGGACATTTGTCACACTGGACATTGGTCAGCCTTAAGTCAAATAGTATTCTGTCTGAGTAATGCCTTATTGATTTCCAACTTTTTGAGGTCAATGTTGGTGATACTCTGCTTTTAGTTATTTATTTAGTTACAAAAGAAGTTAGGACATTAGTAATTCCCTTTCCTAAAGAATTATTTAGCATTTTGGGGGAACAAAAATTATATGGGTTTGTTGTAAATATTCAGTTAGCATAAAAATACATAAAAACAAGTGTTTACTGCATTTTTAGTAGTAACCACAGCTGGTATACATCTTTCTAAACATTTTATATACATATAATTTCTTCTATTTCTTTATTTATCTAGATGTAATGAGAAAAAATTATCTGAATGTGCAAATACACTACACATAAACTACTAAAAGCTGTATAATGTAGAATTGTAAATTACAATTCTACATTATACAGCTAGTACTCAACTTATGACCACGATTGGTTCCGACAGACCAGTCATAACACGATTGATTTGGTCGTAAGTTGAATAGGCTATATGTACAGTACTGTGAAATGATGTTACAAAAATCTTTGTCATATTTTATCATAATTTTCTTTCATTATTATTATATATCATAATTTTCTTTGTTCATTTTATGCCGTTTGTATCATCTCTACACCATTTTGTTTCTTATTTTTACATTCATCAGGTTTAAGTAAAACACTGCATTACCAGTACAACTGGTTTAATATTTGCAAAACATACAAAATTACAAAATACAGTTGCATACAAAAACTGCTTCAGACGCGGAGCAGTTGTGGCTAGCGATGTGGTCATAAAGTCGAATGGTCGTAAGCTGCATAGGTCATAAGTCGATCAATACCTGTAACATGGACATTCTTCTTGAAAGGTTCATGTTTATGCTTTTGTGGTGTGGAGGTGTACATTTTAAATTTTGATAGTACCATGTCCTCTGAATTCAAAATAACTTTCTTATGGGTAATTTTATACATACATACATATATATATATCTGAGATAGATATCAAGGAATATAGTCAGTAGTATTGTAATTTCTATATAATATTATTACGTTTTAATTTTTTATGAAGAGTCAGACTCTTTCTTGGACGTGAACATTAGTTGGTCATACAAGATTATTAGGCTAAAGGTAAATATATGATTTTTTAGGTGCAATTCAAACATCTAAATGTGGTCACCATTCTCTTTCCACAGGGCCCATTTGGAGGCCAGTGCTGAGAAGTGGAACAGGTTGTTGATGTCCTTGGAAGAACTGATCAAATGGCTGAATATGAAAGATGAAGAGCTTAAAAAACAAATGCCTATTGGAGGTGATGTTCCAGCCTTACAGCTCCAATATGACCATTGTAAAGTAAGTTGACCACATGTAATGGGTGCCTTTTTAAATTAATTTTGATTTTGGTAAAGTAAATACTCAAAATTCTAGGTAAATATAAGTTAAACCAATTGTTACAGATTCTCTCTCCACCCACCACCCCTTCCTTCTTCCTTCTAATTGTCAGTATTCACACACTTATTTTAAATTGTATCCATTGCTCCCACTTGTTTCAAATTAATTTTTCTCTTTATATTTAACTAACCTTAAAAAATTACAGATATATAAAGCATAATATTGGTTGTAGGTAATTATAAATTTTATCTAACTTTCCAATAGATTTTAAGATATTAATGTAATATATTGGGGAAATATTTTTAGTACAAGTTAATCTTAAATTAAAAAATCACAGAGTCATGAAAATTAAAACTATCTTATTTATAGTAAATATACATGAAAAATAAGGACTTGCAGTAGTAAGAAAATAGAATGGACTTCAGTCTTAATAGGAAATGAGAGTAGTATTAAGACCATTTCATGGCCATGGCCGGTTGCTCTGTGGTTAGAATGTCAGCTCAGTGTATAGACGTCCTGGGTTTGATTCTGGTCAGGGGACACAGGAGAATCGACCATCTGCTTCTACTCCACTTCCTCTCTCCTTTCCTCTCTCTTCCTCTCCCACAGCCAGTGGCTTGATTAGTTCCATCATGGCCCTGCATATTGAAGATAGCTCTTTTGGAGCACATTAGCCTCAGACACTAGAAATAGCTCAGTCCTGGAGCATCAGCTCCAGACGGGGGTTGCCAGGTAGTTTCCAATCAGTGCACATGCAAAAGTCTGCCTCACAATCTCCCTTTTTCTCAGCCAAAAAAAAAAGAAAGATAATTTTGTGTTTTCGTTTTCTGTACTGAGACTTTTCCTTGAGATATGTTTTTATTCTGCTCAAATTTCTGTCTCTAGTCAAATTTATACTTCTAAGTGGATATGCTAAAATGTTATCAACTAACAGATTAATTCTTAGATCCTTAGAATTAATCTTAGATCCTTAGAATTAATTAGTATTATTTAAGTATTTTCCTTATTAACTTTCTATTCATTTATTTAATACTCCTTCATATTCATTTTCTCATATATATTAGCTTTATTTTATATATATGTGTATATATGTATGTGTGTGTGTGTGTGTGTGTGTGTGTGTGTGTGTGTGTACATGTATGTATTTTGCTTCAGATGCAATGCAGGTTCTCATTCTAAATCTGTACATTTTAATGTAATGTTAAAATGCTATTCCCATTTTAAAAATGATGAGCACTAACATATGTATCTTCTAAAGAAAGGTGCCATGTATGTAATCTGTTGCTTTGATGGAAAATGATAAAAACCTTAAAGTTTATTTTATTTTCAATCCTTGTAGTGAGGATATTCAAATGACCATTTTGGTAAACTTTTTTTTTTAATTTAAAAAGAAAATATGATAGAGAATAGCTCAAACTTGAGGTAAAACAAGACAGTACTTAGTGTGTGATATACAAAATTAATAATAATGGCAATATGTAAAAATAATAATATTTAAAATAGTTTATATAAGCAAACTACATTTTCCCTGACTTTTTTTCCAACTTCTCCGGCTATTATTTATTTACCATTTTTGTGGCTTGAGGTATTAGCAATGAAATAGGTATTAGCAATGAAATAACGAAGCTTTCAAAAAGAAGAAGGGCTGTGCAAAGGAATAAAAGCTGCTATGATCATGTGCTAATAATTTTTATTAAAACCGAAATCTTGAGGTACGAAATGATTGCCCTGGCTTTATCCAGTAAAGTGCATATCAGCATTTCCAGTAAGTCCTGGCTGTTTTCACCCCTGTCCCCACCGCCCAGCAAGGTTACCCGTTTTATGCTGTTTCAGTCTAACTTAGAGCACTGTGTTCTGTTGTTCTCCTTTATCCCTTTAGACCCCGGCATGTAGGTAATAAAGAAAGTACCAATAATGATGCTGATATTAATATTGGTTCATTCATTCAGCAAGGATTTATTGAGTGCCTAATGCGCACTAGGCAGTACTAGGCAATGGTCAATCAACAATGAACAAAGATCTTGCCTGATTCTAAGTAGTAAGAGACAGATAATAGACAAGAAATAAATGTATACCTCCCATGGTAATAAGTGACATGAAAAAATAATAAAGCAAAGTCAAAGAGAGAGCAACAGAGTTGCTATTGTATGTGGAGAAGGTCAGAAAAGTGTCCCAATAGGTGGTTTTTGAGTAGAAGCCTGAGGTAAGCAAGGCAATAATCAGTGCTACTCTGTGGAGGAAGAAATCTTAGGGAAAATAGGTCAGAAAGACACGGGCCATAAAGGCTGTGATATGCAGGGCATATTTGAGGAATATGGCAGATACCACTATGCTTGAAGCTGTTTAGATAAATAGAGAAGGGGTTATGGAATGAGGTTGGAGTAAGGAAGGGGGAAAAGGTTTAGATCACATAGGTCCCTGAAAGTGCCTTGTAAGGGCTGTGGCTTTTATTCTAAGATGAGAAGCCTCAGAGTTTTGATAATTTTAGTGCTGTGATCTACTTACATTATATAACAATTACTAGTTAAATGATGAATAAAATAAAACGATGAATAAAATAAAAAACAGGAGATCTGGCATGTATTTCAGTAATCCACGTGGGGGGTGGTGACCATGGAGATGTTGAGAAGTAGCTGGTTTCTGTACATATTTTGAAACAGACAACAGGATTTGCTGGGCTGGAGATACATGGGTTATGAGGGAAAAGGAGTCCTGGTGTCAGGGGTCAAAGGTTTATGGACAAAGTTAATGGCATAATGGAAGTAATCATTTGGAAAGATGGGAAAAGTGCTAAATGAGCAATCTTGGGAGGAAATTCAAGAGTTTGCTTTTTGACATTTTTAAGTTTAAGATGCTTATTAGGCAGTTGAGTATATTTGCGAGAAGTTGGGGAAAGGTCAGGGCTAGATCAAAATTATTATATATTATTAGTCATGGAATTGGAAAAGATTATTTAGGGAGTCAGGAATTCTAAGACATGAGCCCTGGGCCACCCTCGCTTCAGGGGTTGGAAAGATGAGTCTAAGAAGGCAGAACCAAAATGGTAGAAGAACCAAGACAGAGTCTAAAATTCCAAATAAATGTTTCATGAAGGAGGGTGTCATCACAAGGCTCAAATACTGTGGAGAGGTTGAACACAATGAGATCAGAAAACTGACCATCTGAGAGCAGTTGTTACACTTGACAGAAGTCATTTCAGTGGGGTGGTCACATTGGAAGCATAATTAGAGAAGATTCAAGAAAGTATATGTGTTGAAGTAGTATAGAGAATTCTCTCAAGAATTTTTTTTTACGACAAAGGAAACGAATGAGATAGGAGCTGGAATGAGAATGTTGGGTCAAGTACATTAGTCCCCCCTTATGTTTGGGGGATACATTCCAAGGCCACAGATGGTACCAAACCCTATATGTACTATATTTACCCTATACATACATAGCTATAATAAAATTCAATTTATAAATGAGGTATAGTAAGAGATTAACAATAACAGCTAACAATAACATAGAACAGTTCTAACAATATACCATAATAAAGGTTATGTGAATATGGTCTGTCTCTCTCAAAATCTTATTACTATACTGTTCTCAGCCTTTTCTTTTTTTGATGATGTGAGATAATAAAAGGCCTTAGTACCTCAAGACTATCCACTTTTTTACTTAAACTCCTTTACGGCTCTTCATTGGCATATTAGAATTGCCAGCATCACTACTCTTGTGCTTTGGGACCATTATTATAAAATAAGAGTACTTGAACGCAAGCACTGATACCACGCCAGTTGATTTGATAACTGAGATGGCCACTTAGAGACTAGCAAGTGGGTTGCATTTGCAGAGTAAAAATACTAAATGAAGGGATGATTCACATTCTGAGCAGGATGGTATGAGTTCTCATCACACCAGCCAGAATGGCGTGTAATTAAAAACTTATGAATTATTTATTTCTGAAATTTTCTGTTTAATATTTTCAACCCACAGTTGATTACAGGTAACCTAAATTATGGAAAGTAAAACTGCAGATAAGGGAACACTCCTGAAATAGTTTTATAAAGGCGGCTGGTTGAACATGCTTCCATGCTGATAGGGGGAAAAGTCGGTGCCCCAGGAGGGAGGGTACCATCTGGGAACAGTGACAGCTGTATCCAGTATACAAGTGGAGCAGTTGGTCTTAAGTATAAGGGCTGTCTGAGATACTTTCTTTTGAACCACAAAGTACTATTTAGGGAAGTTGAATTCATTTGACATAATCTCTCAGTGCTAAATCAGAACATCTAGAGATTATGAGATGATATTTTTTTAAATGAGACAAGGACATTTAACACTGATTTCTTAATTAGTCCGGGAGATGTAATAACATAAATGCAACTCTTGAGGGTCATTGTACACAGATCTTTAAAAGCCAATTTAAAAAGCAATATGTCCTTCAGTTGAGGACAAGACAAATACACATCTACAAGAAACATCTACAACCACCTGGGCAGATGTTACATGAATAAGTTACACTTAAGTTTTACATTAAAATTTCCAGTGGCATCATTATATATGGAGTAAGAAACATGTTGGGTAGACATGGGTAATTGTCAGCTAGAAAACCATTAAGTGACTTCAAAGTTCCTTCCAGGGATATAAACTTACGTATATGTGAGTTAGGCGAGATATCTGAATAAAGTAATTATGAGTCGACATCTGACTAACCTATATCCTCCGTAGCTTATATATTTAAGTTTACTAATACTTTTGGGTGGCTTTTCTCATTTGGAGAGTGGTGTTTTATTCTCTATTCTGAAGCATCTTATGTTGGGTCTTTCTATATAATGTTACTGAACTTAGCACATGACCTTAGTTAGACCCAGTTTCAATTCCTACCTGTTCCACTTACTAGTTCTATGGTCTAGGCTTTGGGAAATATTGTCCAGTCTCTTCAGTCCTGTTTCTCATCATCAGTATGTGCAAACCACTTAGCACAGTACAAATAGTAAGTGCCTAATAAGAATTAGCTTTTGGAGTTACTCTTTAAAACTAGGGCTTATATTTTCTATTATTTTTTTAACTTTTAGTTGCTCCATGTTTACATTTTTTTATTTTTTTATAGATTCATTACATTTGAGCACCGTAAGTTTTGATATCATAATTTACATTTATTATTTTTAGCCTGTTGGTACCTTAAAAGAAAACTTAAATACTACTCAAGAAATGGGATGAAGTCATTGAAACAACAATATTTTTGAGAATTTATGTAGCGTAAGATACTGTATAAGAGTCTGGAGACTAGAAGATGATTTATGCCTTGGTCTTAATAAAAGAAAGCAGCTGATGCCAAGCAGTAAGGCATGCGATGCCTTCAGTTAACTTATCAAAGGTTAATAGGCAAATCATAAATGTTTAATCATGCGTCCATTTACCTCTAAAGGCAATATTTGGAGGTTACCATTAATTATAAGTAAAGAACACAATTAATATGCATTATCTTACTTTTGCATTTGCATAACTTTGTCCTGGGTCCAGGCTGCTTTCACTGTCCTAAATAACTATGGTAAGAGACTTTGGAATCTCATATTAATGTATGCAGTCACCTCTATTATGTAGGAATTGGTTTATGGGAACTCATATATTCTCAAATTCTTCTGACTCTTCCATATATTTCTATATTGTGGTCTCTTATATATGCTTCAGTGATTTGATGACCCTTTTTCACAGCTATTCTTTGATAATGACAGTGCCAATTACTTCATCATCCATCCACCCACCCACCCACCCACCCACTGACACTATTCACTGAATGCCTTACATGTTGAATTTGATGCTGAATACATATACAAAGGGCAGTAAGGCACAGCCTCAGTGCCTTACTGCCCCTCAGTGACATATCTTAATGATTTATATTAAATAATTTAATAAGTCCTATACCTAAATGCTCTGTGCTTATGTAAATGTGTAAGTGATGGCTCTGGGATGTCTATTTAGGATGATATTGGGAGGTCATGCTTTAAAATATCTCCTCTACTTAACATCTAGCCATTACAGATAAACTATTTTTAAAAAACTAGAAAACCAAATATGGAAGAATTGGACTCCAAAATATGACATACATTCTGTAGTACAGAAACAAACCAGAAAAACGAAGTAGTTAGTAGGGGTGATGCTGCTGAAACTGTAGCTATCCTGGGCGATGAGTAAGCAGAAAGCCCCGTACGTAGCACAATCTCTTTTACACATTGAACAAGTGACTCATTTCCTTCTCTCATGTGTCTCAGGAACTGATATTATGAAACATCAATGTATGTTGGAATCTTAATTACATGACTGTACTTTCTTGGTTGTTTTAACCAGGGACTCAGAACATTATAGGTTTTCAGCAACAACAACAATATAAATACTTTGTTTAATGATTTAACAAAATGTACACATAGGCAGACTTACTAAATACTACTACTACTACTACTACTAATATTAATAATAAAAGTTGAAGGGCCCTAACAATTAAGTGTTTGGCATGGGGCCTGGCACAAAGTTAATACACAGTAACTAGTGACTGATTCCTCCTTCCGTAATAGCTAAGAATCTGACATGATAGTTTTGATCATTTGTGTTTTGTTTAAAACTAGGCTATATGAGTTATTTTAATCAAATAAAAGCATATTAGTACAGCCCAGCAGAAGTAGCTTCCCCATTAGATCTCAGCTTAACCTGTTAAATTAGATAGGAGCTGCCTTCCAATCTATACAAATACCAGTTTGTAAATAACACAATCATTTATTTTCTCATCTAAGTACATACTTAATCCCCTCAAATGTCAAAATAATTTGCTACTTTAAAACATGCAATTTTAATGTCTATTTTAGAGTAACTGGATAGTTGATTTTGCCATATGACTTAGATTTTTAGTATTATTTTAAAGTTTTATAGAATGTGAAGTAATTTACATGCATCTTCACTTTTGAGAGTGTGAGACTATCAATCAATCACTTGGAACGTACCTACATTGTATGTAATCTTCATTGGTAATATTATGGATTTACTTCAGCCAAATGCTTTAAGATTGGGTAAAATTGCTGAAGCAGATTTTGCTGTTCAACTTTCACTTCATTTTCATACCAATGGAAATATTAAGTTATGTGGGGGCAGTTAGCAAAGCTCTGACACCCTTTCTCCAACAAAATTATGTTTGGTATTAGGAAAAGGAAATCACCAAGAATAACTGAAAGTCAATGATTCAGGTAAATTTCTTGTAGTTTTCCCATTCCCTCGGGGCTACTCTGTCCTTTGCTTCACCCAAGGCAATTCCTGTATTCAAATCTCATTATGTAAGAGTCAGGACATTAGGGCGTAAAACTGAAATGCAAAGGTACATAAGCAAACTAACTCATTAAAATAACAAATTTGAACATTATCTTTAAAACAGCAACATCCCACCACAAAATTTAGTGTTTATGTGCACTTTTCTCCTGATAAAGCAATCTGAGATCCTCCCTGCAAACTAGCAATTTCAAGGTCTTGCTGGGTTATGTTTAGCTGTGCTAGCTAAAGTGGGACATTGGTCTCTTGCTAAAATTGCTTAAACTGAATTTCCAAGTTTCCTTTCTACTTTGCTACCTATGTTGACTTCCTTATCAAATATCAAATTCATAGCCCCTTACGATCAGTTAGTAAAGAGAGGCAGCAGTTCTGAAAGTGAGCCTGCACTTATCTGCCACCCTTCATCTGTGTGCTGTCTAAATTGTCACCTAAACCTGATAGGTATAATTGGAACCTCACCCCAAAAGGTTTATCTAAGTTTAGAGGGAGAATCAAAGCAGCCAAATGAGCTGTCACTCTCTGGTGATGAGATTAAGAGTAGACCACAAATGTAGTCAAGAAATAGAGGTCTGTAAAACCAAATGATATAGTCCACCCCTTTCTTCAGCCCATTCCTAATGAACTACCTTTGGACATGTTTAGCTCAGAGACAGCTTCACTTATCTAACAGGTTATTTCTTTATTCAGTAGACTTCTATGTTGCACTATCTTCTGTCTCTTTACTGGATTTTTAGATCACTACTCTATTCTGATTTTCTTCTTACCTCACTGGTACCTCCTTCTCAGTCTCCTTTGCTGGTTCCTCCTTTTTCCCCTCAAAGTCCTAAAATTGGGATGCCCCAGGGGTCAGGCCACACCAACATCTGTATTCCTATTCCTTTCTGAACTCGCTTGATCTCCTGGTTTTACAAGCCATCTATAGTAGTATATGCCCTCACTCGCAGGTTTATATCTGCTTCCATGTCATTTCTACTTGGTAATCTAATCGATATCTCCATCTTAGTATGTCTATACCAAATTCCTGAACTTGCCTCAAGCTTCTATTTAATCTTCCCCCCATTTCAATTGACGGAATTTTATTCCAGTTGTTAGGTAAAAATAAATAATAATTCTTTATATCATTCTCTCATGCTGAGTTTCTTGGGAAATCTTGTTGATTCTATGTTCAAAATATAGAATCTGAATCTGACAAGTTCTTTGTAGTTACAATTAGTCTGTGGTTTTTTGTTTGTTTTTGTTTTGTTCTGTTTTAGCATAATATTCAGGATATTTCTATTCAAATAAATCAGAAGTCTTTAGTGGCTTTCTGTCTAATTCAGAATAAAAGCCGCAGTCCTTAAAATGGTTGTTAAGACACAACACGATCTGACCTTCCTCCTATTCACACCTCATTTACATTATTTTCTCTCTTACAACCTGGTTTCAGCCACTCTGATTTCTTGGTGTGCCTTCACTTACAGCTCTATGTACACTGTCTTCCATGCCAAGAATTCTCTTTCCTTGATATCCACATGGTTTATGGGACTGTTTTCAAATGCTTACTCTATGGCACCTTCCCAATGAAGTCTACCCACACTCCTTGATTTGAATTGTAACCTCCTTCCTAGCATTCCTAATCTCTCTTAACCCTGTTCTGCTTTTTTCTTTTTCTATAGAATTTATCATCTAATATAATTTCTTATTTTATATTTTCTCTTTGTCTATGCCTAGCATTCTAGATGCCCGAAAAATATTAGTTGGATGTTGAATGAATGAAATATACACAAAGATAACATGTCCTTTGGTATGAGTGTTCCTTTTTTTCTTTCTTTAATCCCTTTTTACTTATTCCTGTTTGAAGGCATATTACAGTTTGATAATAGTTCTACTTTAAGTAGCCTAATCTTTAATAAAGCTAGTAGCTGGCAAAAAAGAAAGCAAAAATCTTTTCTCAAGAGCTAGACATAATTTCAATTACATGACATTTTTGAAGTTGTAAGAAAATTAATCAATACCATTATACTTTATGCTTTAATATTGTAGTCAGTTTAAGAGGTTATCTTTTGCCTATCTTGATACTGCCTAAATTATTTATAATAAGAATTAGAATGATTTTTGTATGAGGTGGAAAAGAATTGGCATGCGTTTGATGGTTGAGATAGCTTTTCAAGTATAGCTTATCACTTTACCCTTTTGTGCTAAATACCGCCAGGTTCTCTCAGTGTTTATGCTTCCCACTTATGGAGAAATGTGACTCCCTCGAAACTTGAGGAGTTATGATTTCTAGCAAACCTAGAGAGCAGCTTAGACACATGAACTCTCTCATTTAGCAATTATGTTGTCATGCATTCCAATTTAAAATTAAATCTAGCTTCAGAGACATCATAGAAGTAAAACATAAGAAAAAATCTTGTGATTGTTAATGAAAGTATGCTTGTCAAAAATAGTTGCATTTCATAATAATGCTGTTCTTTAAAGTAGTAATATGTTCAATGATAAATGAATTTGATTCCATTTGGCATTCCTTTCTTATTAAAACTATAATCTTTTTAAAATTATGGAAATAATATTATAAATTTTATAAAATCAAGAATAAGAAATGGCCATAATTTTTTATTTTTATCAACACAAGCATTTTCATGTTGCATTATTTCTTTTTTGCATATTCACCATTTACACAGGTTTAATAGAATATATAGGTTTTGTCCTCTTTTTCACAAAATGCAAGCCATGCCTATTTCTTCACATTGATAGGTAGTCATTATTACAATCATTTTGCAAGGCTACACAATGGCATTAGTGCCGTGTAGCAATACATTAGTGAACCTAAATATTTTTCTGTTAGTTACTTAAGTTGGTTTCAATTTGTATTAATCATAAATAATGTTATAATGAACTTTTTGTGTTTTTTTTTCTGGATTATTTTCTTAGGCTATATCCCCAAAGGTGAAATTCTTGTTTCACACAATATGCACATAGTAATGACTCTTGATATATTGCCAAGCTACTTTCTCAAATGAGTGAACCAATTTTCTGCCTCCAGCAATGTCTGAAAGTGAAGTTTCACTGCGCCCTTGCCTGTGTTTTCTCATTTTCCCCCCTTTCTGGTGAAAGGTATATTTTTTTGCATTGAAATGCTTGTATTTTATGTAAGCATGGGAATTTAGAGAGAGGGCTTAGGATATCAGATGTCTGACTCAAGTTTCTCTCCCAAAGAGAAGAAAGAGGTGAACTGATTGGATGTTTTGATTTAGTTACACCTAGAAGAATAGGGAAGAAGTGGGCCATTATTTGTTGAACTAATTAGTTGAAAAAATTCTGCATTTATATCAAATCAGAGTGTGTGATATGTTCTGGCTAACAATTTTTACCTAGAAAGTTTGTAGTACTATTTTATTCTGGTAAGAGGCATTACATTTATTTGTTTGCTATCTAAAAATCAAAAGTGACATAAGAGGCTTGCAACTCAGTTTTATGCTTAACTGGCACTTTGGCTTCACTTGGAAGACCACATAATTCTATTTTTCTCATAATGTAATAATTTGTTCCTTAGAAAAGTAAAATTTAGTTGTTCCTGCTAATAATAATGGTGGGTTGGGTACTGATATTGGTTATCCAAATTGTAGATGGAACAGCTAGAACTTTCCTCCTAGTATAAATATGCACAGAGGCTGAGAAGAGAAATTCAGTTTCAGAGAACAATGGTAAGACATTGTATTAGCTACATAACTTGTTATTCTACAACACTAGTTTCAAAATTTGTTTCTATTCACTATCTCACCTGTGCAAGTAAGTAGAATGACATTTTGTTACTATGTATCCATTTTACATTGATTTTTAAAAAGATTTTATTTATTGATTTTACAGAGAAAGGAGAAGGGTAGGGCAAAACAAGAAGTATCAACTCATGGTTGCTTCACTTTAATTGTTCATTGATTGCTTGTCTGTGTGTGCTTTGACTGTGCAAGCCCAGCTTTCGAACTGGTGACCTCAGTGTTCCAGGTCAACACTCTATCCATTGTGCCACAGACCAGGCCATTTTACACTGACTTTCAGAGAATGAGAGGAAGGGAAAGAGATAGAAAGGAAAAGAATCATCAATTTGTTATTTCATTTATTTATATATTCATTGGTTGTTCGTTGTGTGTGCCCTGACCAGGTGTTGAACCTATAACTTTGGCATGTTGGGATGATGCTCTAATCAACTGAGCTACTTGGCCAGGGCTAGAGAGACTTTTTATTAACATGCAGAGAAGTTATGGGGCAAACGCAAGGACTCATGGTGGGTAAGGACTCATGTAAATATCTATCTGGTTTTCCAACACTAGAAAACAATTTTTTAAATGTCTCCTTATTATTTTATACTCAAATACATGGAGTCTTCATCTACCCTCTGGGGAATAGATGTGAGTTTTCAGAGAGGGGTCAGTCTGATGTAGGAGTCAGGTCTGCAGAGAGGCCAGGGCAGGCAGGTGTGTTGAATGCTTCAGCAAAGCAGATGCAAAGAGCTGTAGCAGTGTAGAGGAGGGTGAGCCTGGGGGGCCTGATGGTTTATACTATGGTCAGGTAGTTTTGGAGCTGGATCTCTAAAGATCAGGAAGGGTGACCCTACTGGATCTCTTTGGCTTTGACCAGTGAGGGTGAGTGACATTGATGAGAAAGCACACAGATATTGTGTCCTGAGGAGATGACTACTTCCCTGCTCTGCTGCTCAGAGCTATTTCATGTTGATTTCTTCATCAGACCAGATTTATATGAGCCGCTCGCGTTCCCCTGGAATTTCCTCCCTTGATTCCCACCTTTTCTTTAAAGTTTACTTAGTTCTTCATTCATTCACCTAACAGATACTTGTATTGAGTGTTGCGATCAAAGTAATGAGAAGGATCCAGCCATTGGAGGTTTGACACAAAAACTTTCTGAATTACAAAGGCCACAAGACAGAAAAAGCTTGGCATATCCTAGGGGTGGAAATAAACACTCTGAAGATAGAAATTAGGATGTGCTAGTAGCTGAGGTTGGAGCACAGGGAAGGTCCAGATCTTGGTCAGAAGTTCAGAATTTGTTCTAAGTGCACCAGGAAACCACTGGAGCAGTGGTTCTTAACCTTTTTTGAGGTACCGAACCCACCAGTTTCATATGCGCATTCACCGAACCCTTCTTTAGTGATAAATAAAATATGATTTTTTCTTCCAAATTTAGTTTTGCCGGTGCGAGACTAGAGTTGCTCAGCTTGGCATTGCATATCATGCAGATAGGACACTGACTCCCATCCCGTTATGTGATACATGTGAATTCATGTTGTACATATCCATCCGACCACTTTCTGTTTTTGATCGACATATTTAGTATGGATTAAAATATTAAGAAAGAAACCACACGACGTACAACTACAACAGCGGTTGACTACTGCGCGCACTAAATACCCCGCAGCACTGGTTGGCCAAGCAATGTAACGTGATCCTCTGCAGCAAGTGATGGCGAAGCGGGGTGTGTCATCACGACTTTACACAAGTGTGTCTTTACCTCCGCGGCAGAGGCTTCTCTGAACCCCTGAGACCGACTCATCAAACCCCTAGGGTTCAATAGAACCCAGATTAAGAACCACTGCACTGGAGGGTTTTAATTAGGAGAGCAAAAGGATCTGATTCATTTATAATTTTAATATTTTCTAGAAAACGTTAAAAAAGTGCATCCCAGTGAATTTTGGCTCTTGATATACAGTTTGAGTGATGGTTTTAGATTAAAGCAAGAAGAGGAGACCGTTGTAATTTAAGAAGCAGAGATGACAGCAGGATGTAGTATACACCTACCTATCCATGCCACTTCTCCCCTTATCTCCGTCCAGAGTGACTGACAGGTTGCCAGTAGGAAAGAATAGGATGACACCAATCTCCCTTCTTCCTCCAGGATCTCTCAGACTCTGCTTTCTACTGAGAGATGTATACTGTTCATTTCAGTGCCGTATTATGTGATATATCATGGCCATTTGCTGGGCTGATGCCAAGTTCTTGGTGAAAACGAAGAGCAGCCTCTGGACTTGAGACTTTCTGACTTAAGCCACGCCACTCACTTCTTTTTACCTTCTTACTCTTAATCCCCTGCTCTTCCCACTGAACTGTGCCAGGTGGGGAGAACTGTCCCCAGGCCATTATACGAGGTTCATTGAGATCTCTCTTTAAGCATTTAGAGTTGAATAAGGAGCAATTTACTATGCTGCTTAGCAAGTGATAAGATACCAGACAGCACTCTGGTTTTGAAAGGGGCAGAGAAGTGTCAGGAAAGTCAGTTCTGCTTAAGGTTGGGCTCCTAGAGATCACTGTGAAGGAAAACTGTGATTTTGGTAGTTAAATTCTGGTATTTGGTTTTTCTCTTTTTAGGAGATTAAATTTAATTGGGTGACATTGATCAATAAGAGTACATGTAGGTTCCAGGTAAACATATCTATAGCATTTGAACTGTTGATTGCGTTGTGTGCCCATTACCCAAAGTCAGATCATTCTCTGTCACCATGTATCTGTCCCTCTTTATTCCCCTCCTCCCCACCCCCTTCTTCCACCCCTTTCTCCAGTAACCACTTCATTTTTATCTATATCCATGATTCTCAGTTTTACATCCCACCTGTGTGTAAATCATACCGTTCTTAGCATTTTTTTTTTATTTACTTATTTCATTCAATTCTGGTATTTGAATCCGGTCTTCATTAAACTGGCATTCCTGAGCTGTTTGGTTTAAATGAAAATGCAGAAGCCACTTAACAGGGAGAACCGTGAGAGACTGGATTCCCTCACTTGTTTCGTCTGTTGACTTGAATTGCTGTTCCCTCAATTACCTTTCATCTAATTCCTACTTCCTATTCATACACAGTTCATGTATTTCCGAACAGGTTGTTGCAACCTCCATCCCGCCTCCTGTGTATTTATTTCTCCAGCACCGTATTGATACCCGTCTCAGCTTTGCGGCACTTTCTCCCTCCTCACTAGCACTGGTCTTTCCTCCTTCCTCTTTAGACGAGTATGAACTCCTTAAGAATTGGGATCATGGCTCTGTAATTGCTGTCTTCTCTTGTGCCTGGTGTATTTCTTAATAAATTGTATGAGTTTAATATTTATTTAAAAAATTTTATTACAGTGGAACTCTTTGTTGGAAAATTCTATTATACTCTCATGCCACCGTGGGATGGGAGAGAAGCTGAATGTTTCTTATAGTCTTGGGAGAGTCATAAGGCTCTTCATTTATTATTCCTGACTCTGGATGTATCAGAGACTATATTCCCTTGTATTAAATAGCTTTGAGCATATGGCTTTTGAAATATAATTTCAATTTTATTTTTTGAAATTGGTTTGTATATTCCTCCTTGTTAAACCGCTCCTGTACTTTAGACAATGCTTCATTTTACGTGTATCTTTCTAGAAGAGGACTGAGGCCTTTCCAGCTAGGTGCTAGATGGGAAAGAGCACACTGGTGACAGGTTGCCACACAGAGCATGTTCAGGGTAATGGCCAGGTCTTGAGTCAGTGACTGAGCTACATGTCTGCTGTATGGAGAACTTCTCAAGTACCACTGTCTCTGGGATGCCTCTGTGCCCACTTATGAGCCTTACTAACCCCACACCTCCCCTAACCCTCCTTTTCCCCTCATCCTGTGTGGTAGATTGCTAAGATAATGAACCATGCTTCTCTGCATTGAGGCCCTGTGCACAGGACCATTGCTGCTCCCCTCATCAAGGGAGACAGTATATTTCTCCATTCTCTTAAACCTTTGCTGGCCTCATGACTTGCTTCAAACAATGGAATATGGTGGAAGTGATGTGCAAATCCTATAACTGTGATGACTTATATGGTAACCCTTATTCATACTTAAATTAATTAAAATGACATAAAATGGAAAGTTTAGTTTCTCAGTTGTATTAGTCATATTTCAAGGTCAAAATATGCCATAAGCAACTAGTGGTTACCATATTGGAGAGTATCATTTAAAAACATCTCTATCATTGCAGAAAGTTTCATTGGGCTGAGCTGTGCTACAGCTTGTGCTATAAGAGATCTTGCAGCTTTCACTCTGCCCTTTGGGAGAGCTAATCACCATTCTTTGAAGAAGACCAGTCCAGCCTACTAGGCAACTTGAGACCATGTAGAGGAAACGAGGTATTCTAGCCACTACCCAGCAATCATTTCCAGATATGTGAGTGAGGCCATCTTGGACTTCCAACCCCATCCAAGCCACATATGACTACAGCCTCTGGAGTAATCTCTAGTGACACCAGCTCTTGTGCTGGTCAAGTTGTCAACCCACAGACGCATGAAAAATAAGCCATCGTTTCAAACTAGTAATTTCTTAGATGGGTTTGGTACACAATGGTGATAACAAATATAACCTTCAGTCTAATCACTGCAATAGTTTTGAAACTATTTAAAACTATGCCCTATACAGTTACATTAGGTTGTGGTAAAAAGGGGCCAATGAACTCCTACCACTTTTTTTTAGTAAGATCAATTCCTTGTTTATTTAGGGAGAGAAAGGGATATTTTCTGTTAATGAAATAATTACCAACAGCAAACTGAAACACTTAGTACTTAATAGCTCACAGGTGATAAGAGAAAACTAACTTTGCATCTGAAAGTTATTTACCAATAATTTGCAAAGTAGATAGTTCAAATAATACAGAGCTAATTGGAATTCAATAGTTATTCCAATTTACGATAATGAGATTTAGGAAACTTGGGTATATTTTGCTTGACCAGTATTTGATTCTGAAAGTATTCTTTATTTATTATTTCCCAAACATATATTGAGTGCTTTTTGTGTATAGGGTAGGGCAAACATAGGTTTACAGTTGTTCATATGTAAAATAATACTATAATAAATAAATAATAATATGAAAATAAACTCTGCGTTTCCTGCACTTACCTGTACACTTATGTTAACCCACCCTGTATATCTATCTCGACAGGCATTTAGGAGAACTTCGGCCAATTAAGACATGAGCCTTACCTTGGAAGAACTGATAAGAAACAGTGTGTCCGTAAAGTCATGGTACACTTTTGACTGACCGGTCAAAAGTGTACCATGACTTTACGGACACACTGTATTAGAATGAACTGTGTTAGCAATGCAAAATGTTCTGGAAACACTGAGGAGAGAAAATACTAAACATATAGATGAGCTGTTACTTTGTATGTAACAGATAGAGATTAGAAAATAAACAGTTTACTTTCAACACTGTTTTTAGAAAGAACAATTATTGTAGTAACAATTTTGAGATAGTATTCACATAACAAAATTCACAAAATTAAATTGTATAGCACAGTGACATTCAATGTATCTCCAAAGTCATATGACCATCATCACAGTCAAATTTTAGACCATTTTCATGATCCCAAAAAGAAACCCTATAGCCTGACCAGGCGGTGGCGCAGCGGATAGAGCATCGGACTGGGATGCGGAAGACCCAGGTTCGAGACCCCGAGGTCTCCAGCTTGAGCGCGGGCCCATCTGGCTTGAGCAAAAGCTCGCTAGCTTTGACCCAAGGTCGCTGGCTCCAGCAAGGGGTGGCTCGGTCTGCTGAAGGTCTGCGGTCAAGGCATGTGTGAGAAAGCAATCAATGAACAACTATGGTGTCGCAACGGCAACGAAAAACTAATGATTGATGCTTCTCATCTCTCTCCGTTCCTGTCTGTCTATCTCTATCTATCCCTCTCTCTGACTCTCTCTCTCTGTTCCTTGTAAAAAAAAAAAAAAAGAAACCCTATAGTCATGAGCAGTGACTTTCTCCATCCTGCCTTTTATCTCCCAGTCCTAAGCAAACCCTAATCTACTTTTTATCTCTGTACACTTCCTATTTGGGCATTTTATAGTAATGCGCTTTTGTGTCTGGCTTCTTTTACTTAGCATGATGTTTTCTAGATTCATCTATTTTGTAACGTGTCAGTGTTTCATCTTTATTGCTGAATAAAATTTCATTTTGTTTTCATCCACTCACCAAGTGATGGATGTTTAAGTTGTGTCCACATTTCGGCTATTATAAATAATATTGCTGTGGACGTTCGTGTGCAAGTTTTTATGTGGGCATATACTTTCTGTTCTCTTGGGTAGATACCCTGGGGTTGGAATTGTCATATGGTACCTTTGTGTTTAACATTGGAGGGAATTACCAAGTTGTTTTTCAAAGTGGCTATATGATTTCATCATTTTACCAGCAGCATATGAGGATTCCGACTTCTTCACATCCTCGCCAATACTTGTTATTGTCTGAGAACAGGATTGTTTTGAATGAAAATATAAAGTCATTAAAATAGGAAAAATTCCATTTAGATTGTGTTATACTCATCGAAGGCAGCCCATATATAAGTTACGTGATAGGAGAAGCTAAAGCTGGATGCTACTTTGTAGCCCTGTATACAAAACAACTCTGTTGGAGTCTAATTATCTTATCATTAATGTTCACCAGGTGGTTAGGAAACGCTGGGTCTATTCATGTCTAATTGAGAGGTAAAGGGTGGTGAAATGATTATACATGCAATTCTGTTGAAAGTTAAGCTCATTTCTGACATGCAATTAAATATAATTGAAATAGAACAAATTGAATAACAATTAAATTTGCAAAGTAGAGTGTGCACAGATAGTAAATGTGTACTGTTCTCTGGGATATGTGGGCATTGAACTGGCACCCAAGCTCAAGCCCTGCATTTTTACTTACTTGGTGTGGTTCCCACCTGCCCTCACTTGCCTTCTCTACTTCCCTACCTTGGCAAATCAGGGAGTTCATGCGACAGCTCCTGACAAATGCCCTGGGCGGACCAGATTGTTTCATGAAGGTCTGGACTGTAATGTGGTCAGGAAGGGAAATCAGATTCTCCAGTCCTGGGCAGCTTTCTCAGACCCAGGTTTTGGTTTTTATGAATCTAGGAGACCTGACAATGATATCCTAAAAAACAAAATTGCGAATCTGACAGTCACTGCCCACCCCCCTTGTCCAGCTCTTCAGTGACTTCCCAGCACCCATTTCTGGTTAAGTTGTAGGTGCTTAGGACACTGCACAATGGTCTTCGTGACCTGCTGTCTGTCTTCACCTTGTCTGTTGCCGCTTGATCCTCATTGAATGTCTGTAGTTCCCTGTGGGCTCACTGTCACACTCTCTTATTCTGCTGCTAGTGTTCAGTGTCCTCTGTTGGGAGTCCCTTTGTCTCTCTGCAAGACTCGGTTTGAACACGGCCTTCGCCAGGAAGCATTGCAGAGCCACCTAAGCTGTCCTAGGTCCCTAGGCATCAATGTGGGTGCCTTTTGCATTGCCATGGACAAAAACAGAAAGGTCCTTGGCCTTGTGGAGATTATATTTTATGTGGGAGAGTGAGATGATAAACAACCAACATACGAGCTAAGTACCTTCATTGCAGAGTCCAAAGAGAGAGGTGTAGGAAATACACAAGTGGTGGAGCAGAGTAATGGGGCTGGGCCAGGTGGTGGGAAGGTGGAATGCTCCCTTAGGTAAGGTGGGGGAGGGGCTCACAGAGAAGACTCACGGGATGGGGACTCTGCCCTGCGGATATCTGGGGAAAGAGCTTTCCCAGCAGAGCCAGTTGCCAGCCATGAAACAGTCCATGGTGAGAGTGTCTGTGTTATATTGATGAAATTCCAGTCACCAGAGAAGTTTACAGGTCACCCCCCTCCCCCCACCCTTCCTAGGTGGATTTTTGAAATTCTAAAAATGGTTTCCAGACAAATATCTTTTTCCATTTGTGTTACCGAAAGCACACTTCGAGGACTAGTGATAACCTAGAACCCCCAGTCAGAAATTTCTATACATCACTCTCTGTGAAATATATGTCTGTAGTCAGTCCTTGGCTCAAGTCCTGTCCTGCTTTTGTTCTTTCTTCTCCAAGTCACGTTCCTTTATGTTCTGTCTTCTCTTTGCTTTTAACTTTCTTCCACCAAATCAACCAATTGGCATATTTTTGGTTTCTCAATTGTGCCAAGTCTCTAAAATACTGCCTGTGAACCCTTCACCCTATTTGGCAAGCTGGAGTGAGGTTCTCCCAGCTCCTTGTACCAACTCGCATTCAAGAGGTGCATTCCTGGTACTTCCCTTTTGAAAAGAAAAAAACCTAGCCCAGCCCTTGAACATCATTTAAAAATCTTTACTGCTCCCGCATCTACTGGATAACCTTGGGATTGGGTTTGGGAGATACATAACTCTTGACCATTAAAAAGTTTAGAAATACTGCTGCCATATTCCTTACTCTGTTCCATTTCAAATCTCATTATTTTATATCTCCAATCAATTTTGGAAGTAAGTACTAGGAGTATTTCATTTATCTGGAGCTTCTTGCTATAACGATAATCTGTTACGGGAATGAGTGGCCCGGGGCTTGCAAATGTGTGTATTTATATTTCTGGATCAAAAATATTTTTCCCCAATTTTTTAATTATTTTCTTTATTTCTGTATATCAGAAACGTTAAGTGTCCGAAGAGTGTCTTCTTTTCCTGGAGTGTCACACCTTGTGACTTCTTTGCAACCTGTACTTCTTTTTTTTTTTTTTAATTTTTATTTTATTCATTTTAGAGAGGAGACACAGAGTGAGAGAGAGAGAGAGAGAGAGAGAGAGAAAGGGGGAGGAGCTGGAAGCATCAACTCCCATATGTGCCTTGACCAGACCAGTGCAGGGTTTTGAACTGGCGACCTCAGTGTTCCCAGGTCGACACTTTATCCACTGCGCCACCACAGGTCAGGCTTCAACCTGTACTTCTTAATTAGAGATGGTGGGGGGTTTTGTGGCTTTTCCTGCAGTGTAGTCATTTCCTGCTCATAGGTGAGAATCGATCTGGAACTTATAACCATGTGCTTGTTTCACGGTCCATCTTTGTTTCTGTATACTGTAAGAAGGACACATAAATGCTATCTCTGTATTTTAGAGCAAGTTTTATATCATCTCATATTCTGTACATTGTGGGCTGGTGTTCACTTTTATTGTTAGTTTTAATTTTTATTCAGAATCATAATTTAAAAGTTAAAAATATTTACTATACTTATCACACACACAAAAAACAAAACAACATTTTCTCAATCCGTCTTATTCTGCTCCTCACCAGCTCTTCTCATCTGTCCCCACGTGTGGTGGCCCCTTTCAACTTCATTTCCAGTGTTTTCTGGTTTTTAGCTCCAGTTTTTTTCATCAGGTGACTATTTTAGTATTCCTAGACTTCATTTTTAAGTGAGAAAAGGGGAGATAGTGAAACATTCCTGCATGTGCCCTGACTGGGATCCATCAGGCAATCCCTCTATATTTGAGCTATTTTTAGCACTTTGGACTGATGCACTCAGACCAACAGAGCCATCCTCAGTGCCCGGGGCCATGCTTGGATCAATGGAGACACTGGCTACAGGAGGGGAAGAGGAAGAGAAGGGGGAGATTGAAGGAATGAGAAGCAGATGGTCCCTTCTCTTGTGTGCCCTGACCAGTAATTGAACCTGGGACAGCCATATGCCAGGCTAACGCTCCATCCACTGAGTCAGCTGACCAGGGCCATTTCTAAATTTTTAATGTTTACTTTTTATGTACTGTGAAAAATGAGGATTTAGCCAGGAAATACCTCATTGTCCCAATATAGTTATGTCAAGTACTGTTAAAAAACAACAGTTGTATTCAGAAAGAACGACTATGTTGATTCTAAAATACTACTAGAGTGTGATATTGGAGAAAATAAAAAGATAATAGTTTTCATAATGTGTTGTCAAGAAGCTGCATTAAAAACAAAATATTAAAGCCAGAAGGTGTTTATGTGCATAATTTAAGAAGATAACAATATTAACAACAATTTTGAATTAGCCACAGTGTTAAAATAGCACATGAAAAAATCTTCCTTTACTCTTCTCTTGCAATAGTCGTGGGCTGAGTTTTGTTGTCTTTAAATTCTAGTCAATTAGAGTCTTAATCATCAGACATTTCATAGGAGCAGGGTGAAAATTTAACCCTACTTTAAAGAACAAAAGTACTAAAGACAAACTTCTAAGAATTGTAGATTTGTATGAAAATTCTCACTAGGGGAAAATTGTAAATGCCTCAGCAAGAGAAATGGAAAATATTTTAAGATAATTGGAGCCCGTCTTTTATGTCTTCCCTGCTTTAGTTTCGATTTCATGAACTTTAATTTGTTTCTATCTCTACATTTTTTTCTGACTAGAATCTGAAGAATGTGAAACACTTCTGAGGATCTCATTACCACTTGTGAAATTGCCTATTTATGTGCCATTGGATATAATGTTTTTGTCAGTCAAACTTATTAGAAAGAGTGTTTTAGAAAGGCTATTATATTTTACCAATCGTGACAGTAGTGATAACCCTAAAAGTACATTGTGTGTAAGTTCAAATACACTGTAATAATTTCTTGAAACGTGGGTGTGTTTTTTTTGCATATTTAAGTTCTGCAGGAATCATCTTTTTGCTTTTATCATATGTTTCATCATTTATATGTGTAAAATTTACATTTTTCACTTCTGAGTTTGCATAAATGTTGGTCTCTCCCATGACAAGTGCTGTAAGAAGTAGTCTAATTGAAGATGTTCCATTACTTAGCCAACACATTAGTTTACGAATTCAACTTTTGCTTCTCTTTGCAAAGGCCCTGAGACGTGAGTTAAAGGAGAAAGAGTATTCTGTCCTGAATGCTATAGACCAAGCTCGAGTTTTCCTGGCTGACCAGCCAATTGAGGCCCCTGA
Source organism: Rhynchonycteris naso (assembly GCA_037038555.1). Taxonomy (NCBI): domain Eukaryota; kingdom Metazoa; phylum Chordata; class Mammalia; order Chiroptera; family Emballonuridae; genus Rhynchonycteris; species Rhynchonycteris naso. The sequence continues at coordinate 292,976,961 of CM072997.1, forward strand.
AGAACCCAGAAGAAACCTACAATCAAAACCAGGTGAGATTAGTTTCTGTAGTGCACCATAAAAACACATATGAGGAGAACAGACAAGCAAAATCAAGTAGGAGATCTCCCCAGAGTGTTTCAGGATCTGATATTTTAAAATTTCCTTACAGTGTTTCAGAATTTGATATTAAAGTTGATTTCTTCTGGAAATAATTGAATCAAATGTTATCACTTAACAAATGTCTAACTTCTTAAATTAAATAATAAAATGGCTGTTTACTTCGCTATCATTTTTTCAAAAGGAAAGTAATTGCAGAAATTTTGGTTTATTAAAAAGCACAGAGACTAAAATAATTTTTTTTAGAAATAAAAATTTACATACCGTATATTTAAACAAATTACATAGGAACTAATTACAAGTAGGAAAATGGTATTTAAATTCAACAGTATATGAACTAATTATATATCTATAAAGTAAGATTGTTTTAAGCTTTATTTTTCAAGATTACTTTTTAAACTAACATGATGTTCTTTTAGAAGCACACAGTAGAATTTATTTAATTTAAAAATAACCATCTATAGTATGTGTGTACTTTGGTTTAAAACTGACATGGTAATAACTACCTTACTAGCAAATAACAATAAATTACCCAGTAAATTTAAGAGATGAATTTTGGTGCCAGCATATATCTTTATTATGATATTTCATTGTTGGCAATAAAAGCATTTTGATGCATTTTAAAAAATAAACAGGCCATTCAAAATAGTTCTCAATCATTTACTCCACATAGTAAAAGGCAGCCTCATGCTGTGTCCGGCAGTGCGATTCATGAGCATTTTTTACTTGTAAGGGAAGTACATTTGGAAAACGCTTTCTTTGTCGCTGGAACTAGATCAGACATTTGAACAGGTAGCCATTTTCCCACTCAGCCTTTCTCAGGGAAGTGCCACTTCAATCTGAATAACTTCCTGCAAAGTCATGATTTGTTCGACCTTTTAACCTAGTTTTATATGTGTGTCTGTGGGACACACAACACAGCACACTTACTGTCTGTTCTAGCATTAGCTTTTCTTTTCCACGGGTGGCGTCACTGTCTTTCCATTCAGGCTACTGAGGGCCTACGTCATTGTGGAATCTCCACCTTTCAGCAGCCCCCACAGTCTGCCAGTCATCGGCATTGTTATTTCTATCTTTGAAGGGCTGAGTACTCCGTTTTACAGAAATCATGCACACATGCACATAGTAGGTGCTTACTACTTGGTTGTTGAGTGAAAGGATGCCTGAGCTGAGCCCTGTCGGGTATGGTGGGACGTGATGAGGTTCAGGGAAGACAGGTGGCCGTGCTGGGCAGGACCATCAGACACAGCAGCTCAGCAGTGAGGAACCGAGTGGCTGTGTGTCAGGGAAGTCAGTCAGCCTAGCCAGGGTCAAGGGCTTGTCCTGGACCAGAGGTAGGAGTGAGGAGCTCATTATGTGCTGTCTGGTTCCCATTAGGCTCTGGAAAGTCCGGCAAAACATTCCAAGTTAATGCGGCAGGAAAGAAGGTATTGTAGTTGTATTTTTTTTCACCGGGGAAGGAAAAACAAGAAGTTCCCTCATCTTACATTATCCAATTTAAAGTCCACCTTAAGTCTGCTTTTCTCATCTCCATAGTTTTCCAGTGCTTTCCAGAGGATAGAAGAAACATTTTTATAATAAGCTACTTCATAGCAATAAAAAAGTGTTACTACATTACTATAGCTCCTCTTTGCTATAAATTTTCCTCTTCAGGGGTCAGTCAGTTTAAGGTGTTAAAAAAATTGCTTTTCCAATTCTTATTTTGCTGGCACATTCAAGCTGTTTCTAACCCCAATTTCACATGCTATATTTGGGAGGCAAGGAAAGAAGTCATATCACTGTAACTTTATACAGCTTTATTAATAGAACCCGATTTATTGTAAATGATATAATATTGTAAATGATATAATAACAGCTTTATTAATAGAGCCCCACATATTGTAAATGATGGACACCTAACTTCTATAATCATGGGTGTGAAGTGAATGCACTAACCCCATAACATATATATATAATATCCTACATATATTTATATTATGTTATATACCCTATTTTTTTCTATATCATATATATATTTAATGATTGGCAATTTTCAAACTTTCTTTTCTGATAATATTTTTTTGTCATGCTGGCTGATTTTACCTACTGTTAAAAGTAAATGAGAGAAAACTATAATAGCTTTTATATTTTTGTTGCTTTTCATGACTTCTGTACTGTCGCTCTCAGAAATATAGAACATGTGAACATTAGTTATCTTGTGTGCTGCTGTTTAAGGCACTGAGTATTGGAGGGAATGGAACAAGGAGAAATCACATTATTTAATGTGATTCATATTTTTAAATTAATAAATAATTTAAGTTAAAGAAAGCATTTCTTCACTGAGTATTCTACGTGTACTCTGAACAGGGATATACCAAAAAGGAGCCATCTTTTATTTGTAGGTAACTATTCCAATAAATACTTCTCTCTTGCCTGACCTGTGGTGACGCAGTGGATAAAGTGTCAACCTGGGAACACTGAGGTCACCAGTTCAAAACCCTGCACTGGTCTGGTCAAGGCACATATGGGAGTTGATGCTTCCAGCTCCTCCCCCCTTTCTCTCTTTCTCTCTCTCTCTCTCTCACTCTGTGTTTCCTCTCTAAAATGAATTAAAAAAAAATACTTCTCTATGATTTTTCTCCCAATGCCTTTTTTTCTTACAGCTCTTTTTTTTCAGTTTGTTTTATTATCAACTATAGTGTCATGTGTATACTTCTGTTTTTAATGGTAGCCTATGGAAATTTTTTTGCAATGTTTAGAATGTTTTATTGAAGTACAAAATCGTTAGAAATAAACTAAATAGAAAAACATAGTAAATATCTACAAAAACATTGATAATACCACTCAAGTCATACACACATAAAATGCAGAAAGATGTTCAAAAAGTTTACAAGTTGAAAACCATGAAGGTTTCCCCAAATGGATGTAATAGCTCACTGTTGGGTATTGCATCAATGAAATACATAAGATCTTCAAGTAAATGTTGTCCCTACTTTTATGCAACCCAGTGCTCCTTAGAAATTTGTTCTTTGGGAAATTCAGACTCAGAGGCAACAATAGGAGAAAAGTCAAAAGTTGAGACAGTCACATAATTTATGGTACAATTTCCTTCATCTTATTGACTGTGTTGAGGTGCTCAATAGCCAGGGTGTTTTTTTTAGCCTCTGCTGATATTCTAAAGGATATGAAGAATAAGAGCAACTTCCCATTGCTTCAACAAAATTCAAAAAAGGCTGAGTGAGTATGTTTGTACTAGAACTATAATGTTCTATCTGATGGAAAATTAGCTATACAACTAAGAGAAAACAGAATTAATGCTGTATCTCATATTTATGAAAGTAGGAAAGAAGGCACAGTGGATACGTCACTTTTATATCAAAGTACTCCGATTTAACTTAATGTATTATAATCAATAAACTACATTATGAAATGATAACACAACTATCTCTAGGATCCAGAAGAAGTTAAACTCAAATTTTTAAAGACAAAGAAAACAGATGAAACACAGACAAGGCAGAGAAGAAAATGCCCACGAGATGGACCACCATTAGGTGGTATTTTAAAAAGATAAGGAACACTGGGGTCTACACACTTTACTTTGACGTTTCTAGATTAAAACTATCTTCCCCAACTAAATTCAAAAGAGAGGAAATGAAGAGATTGGAGTTTTATATTATTACTGAGTAGTATAGATATGAGTTGTCTCAAATATCTGCTAAGGATAAACACTATAAAAACAAACAATTTTAGCCTGACCTGTGGTGGTGCAGTGGATAAAGCATTGACCTGGGAACACTGTGGTTGCCAGTTCAAAACCCTGCACTGGTCTGGTCAAGGCACATATGGGAGTTGATGCTTCCAGCTCCTCCCCCCTCTCTCTCTCTCTCTCTCTCTCTCTCTCTCTCTCTCTCTCTCTCTGTGTGTGTGTGTGTGTGTGTGTGTGTGTCTCCTCTCTAAAATGAATAAAATAAAAAGATTTAAAAAAAACAAAAAAAAACCCCAAAAAACCAATTTTATCCAAATGATTAGTTGCTGACAAAGAATCTCAGCAGGTATGTTTTGCCAGATTAACCCCACCACACCACCATTAGTACAGACATATAATTGATATATAAAGTTGTAAAAGTTAGAAGGTGTACAACAACATTTCTTGCAGTGAATTGTGTTTCATTTGATTTTAATCACCTGGTTTATGTGTTAAAATTAGAACAATAGAACAATAAACCTCTCCTCATCATTTATATTGTTCTTGTACTTCTCAAACCACTTTCTTATTCTCCTCTCTCAACGACTTGGGCAGATCATACAGTATGCCTTCTTATTTGAAAAATAAAAGATAAAACATAAAGGCCAAGAAAATATTGTGATGCTGACCATGGACGTTAGCTGAAGTAGGGTAGATCCAGGAATAGAGCACTATTCTATATTGGTGACCTCCTTAAGCCCCAGAATTTTGACTGGCTTCTAACTCAGTCCTTCATTTTTATCCCTTCTCTCTCTCTCTCTCTCTCTCTCTCTCTCTCTCTCTCTCTCTCTCTCTGCTCATGGACCAGTCATGACTTAGCTCCTTCTTGACTTTGAGTGTCAACACCCTCTTAAACAAGCACAAGTGCGTTTCTTGAGTTTTTCCAACTTACCTTTGCTGTTCTCAATCCCAAATTGGAATTCCTTTGAAAACCATACAGCTGTATAGTGATGGTAGAGACCAAGACATCTGGGGGACCCAGCTACAGTTTGCACTTGTCCACTCCTGCCTCCAAACCTCTTGAGCTTATCAGGGAGTACATGTGCCTTCTTACCTATTCATTATCTACAGTTCCAGTTAAAAGTCAAATTTACATAGGGGAGTTAGAGCCCTAGGTCTATGTCACTCTTACCAGACCACATACAAATGCAGGCAGGTGCATAAGCCAACGTGAGATTAACACTGCTAATGCTTTAATAGAATATTTCACCTTTAAAAATGTCTAGAAAATTGTACAATTCATCGTATATGTAGGTGTAGGAAAGCTCCTTGATTGTTTGGCTTTTGATTTTAAGTCAAAAGAAGGTAGCATAGTTTTGTTCATAAATTTTCCCTTAGTCTTTAAAATGTATTTCAGTTAAGGCTTTACTAGAACTACAACTATTATTTTATTCTAGGCTGTCTGAACATTACTTTCTTCTAGCGTGGTGTAGTTCATTTTACTTTGCTTCATTTAAAGAATACTCCTAGAATGTTAATTTAGCGTGTTCATGCTTTTATAGTTGTGTGTAATGTGTATAGCTTTGTATGTGTTTATTTATACACAACTTCATATAGTTGTATATAATTGTACCTGTGATTAATAGTGAATAAATAATCATCTTTTCAGATTAAAAAGTACATATAGGTTACCATTTTTCCTCTTTGGTCTTTAAAGCTGGCTGTGTATATTCAGTAGTAGTTAATATTTAAATTCAGGGTACACTATTTTAATCATTAAATGTTTAACTATTAAATGTTTAATTAACAAATGCTTATACTATTTTGGAAAGTAGATTATTAAAATTATTTTTTGCCTATATGACATCTCATATATTTTACTATATAACAAACAAAGGATAAATGACATTTTTTAATCTACTATGTCATTTCCACTTATGCCAGTATTAGCAAACTTGTACAAATAAAATGTCATGATCATTAAATGTATAAAAGTATGACATTAGCTTATAGTTTTTGTAGAAGTTACTTTTACATTAATTCTCAATATAACTTAAGGTGTCATTAAAAAGATAGTAGTAATTATTTTCCTGCATCTCATAAAATGAGACCAAATTAGTATAACCTAAGTAATTAGGCTAGTAAAACTAATGGGTATTTCTTCACATTGCATTTTTTGTTGTTTTACTGATAACAGCTTTATTAATAGAATCCCATTTATTATAAATGACGGACACCCTACTTCTGTCATCATGGGTGTGAAGTGAATGTACTAACCCCATAACCAAATTATAGTAAGGGCAAGAACACAGCTGGTCACAGGGACAGTAAGGCAATTCAGTACCTTTTCTCCATGTCTTCCTTTCTGCCTCTTTCTACAAGTTTTTATTTTCTTAGCTTTCCCATGATCTTCTACCTCATATGCTCAAGCTCTTGCTTAGATCAAGCACATTGCAGGAGAGGGATCTACCTTCAGCCTGGGTAACAGTGAGCTCAGTGTCTGGTGCGATTGGCAGACACCCTCCCTCCCATATAAACATAATGTTAGATGCAGGAAGAACCAACACCCAAAAAGGAAGAGAGAAGAAATGTTTGTAACCATAGATGTTCACAAGCCAACATTTATTAGGTGCTTACAGTGTGCGAGGCACTTTGTTATAACAACTCTTTGAGCTGTGAGTACTCTTACCACCTATTTGACAGATGAGAAACCTGAGTCTTTTTTTTTTTTTTTTCTGAAGTGAGAAGCAGAGAGACAGACTCCTGCATGTGTCAGACCGGGATCCACCCGGCATGCCCACCAGGGGGCAATGCTCGGTCCATCTGTGGCCTTGCTCTGTTGCAACCAGAGTCATTCTAGTGCCTGAGGCGGAAGCCATGGAGTCGTCCTCAGCATCTGGGCCAACTTTTGCTCCCATGGAGCCTTGGCTGCGGGAGGGGAAGAGAGAGATAGAGAGAAAGGAGAGGAGGAAGGGTGTGAAGCAGATGGGCACTTTTCCTATGTGCCCTGGCCAGGAATTGAACCCCAGGACTTCCACATGCCGGGCTGACGGTCTACTGCTGAGCCAACCAGCCCGGGCCGAGAAAACTGAGTCTTTGAGAGGTTTGGAAGAGACTGTCACCCATGTGACAGAGCTGAAACACCAACTCATGTTTGTCACTAAATTTGCTGCTCTTAACTACCATAATATGTTAACTTAACTACCTCAATAATCATAAATACCTCTCAGTATACAGTAGAAATAAGATTTTCTTTTCTTTCTCTACTTATCAAAATTATTAACTGTTTATAACGTTTTGCCTTGCCCTTTACTGTTGCATTTTTTTTTTTTTACTGAAATATCAGGCTGTGTAATAAGATGACATAATAATTCACTGGTTTCCTTGCACTGAGGGAAGAAGGTGTTCAGACAATATTAGACTTCGTCTTTTTTTCTTTTTTAATTTTTTTAAAATTTTATTCATTTAGAGAGGAGACAGAGAGAGAGAGAGAGAGAGGGGAGGAGCTGGAAGCATCAACTCCCATATGTGCCTTGACCAGACCAGTGCAGGGTTTTGAACTGGTGACCTCAGCGTTCCCAGGTCGACGCTTTATCCACTGCGCCACCACAGGTCAGGCTAGACTTCGTCTTTTTGATTTTCATATAAAAACCTGGATGACTGATTGCTTTCAGGACTATAGACCAAGACAATAATTTAATTAGCTTCTCAAGTCCAAATTAAATTAGTGAAGTTGTAATGTGTGACAAAGCATGGAAAAATACAGTGTGTCCATAAAGTCATGGTGCACTTTTGACCAGTAACTGGTCATATTGTATAATGTTATTTTCCTTCCCAGTGTTCTTAATCACTGAGCAACAATGTGTCCTTCCCAGTATGAGGTTCTCTAATACATGAGTGGATGTAAAGAATCTAGTCTTTCACTTTTCTAAAATATAATGAGCCAGTTCAGTTAGCCCATTGATTGAGTAAAAATTGCAAAATATTTGGCCTGCTAATAAATACCTATAGTAATGAAATCCAATTTAAAGATAAACAAATCAAGGCCCTGGCCAGGTGGCTTGGTAGATAAAGCATTATCCTGGCACTCCAAAGTTGCTGGTTCAATCCATTCCAGTCACATACAAAAAGCAGTCAATGAGTATACAACTAAATGGAGCAACTAAGTAGAATGGCAAGTTAATGCTTCTCTCACTCTCTCTCTCCCCCACCTCTCTTCATTCCTCTCTCTCTCTCTCTTTCTCTCAAATCAATAGAAAAAGTTTTTAATTAAAAAAAGAAAGAAACAGATCAACATTCTTTTTTTTTTTTTAAAGCGAGAAGGAGTGATAGAAAGACTTTGACATGCTCCCTGACCAGGATCCACAGAGCAACCCCCGTCAGGGTCTGATGCTTGAATCAACCGAGCTATCCTCAGTGCCTGGGGCCAATGCTGGGACCAGTCGAGCTACTGGCTATGAGACGGGAAGAGAGTGAGAAGGGGGAGAGGGAGGGAAAGAGAAACTGATGATAGCTTCTCATGTAAGCCCTGACTGGGAATCGAATCAAGGACATCCACGTGCCAGGCCGATGTTCTACCCACTGAGCAAACTGGCCAAGGCCCAAATCAACATTCTTGATAAAGAATGATATAACAAAGGTTAATTTGATGGACACATTTTAACTTAATTGTTCACATCTGTTACATTCTCTAATCACTGTTACAACCACCCATAAATCACGTTTATCTCATAAAAAAGATGGTAACAATTTATATGTTTGCATTTTATTGTAATCAACATCTGGGACATTGTTTTCAGATTTAAACATAAAAAACAGGAGGGTACTAAACTCTTTTAATGTGATGGTATACTTATTTTGTTGTTCCTCTTAAAGTGTGCATACTTCAAAGTGAGTGAATTAAAGGGTTTGCCATTTTTAAAAAAGTGTAATCCTAGCAAAGGCATAAATTCTCTTCAATGCAACTCTTCATTTTGGAAGTTTATAAATATGAGACATACTTAAGTTCTTTTATAACAATGGCTAAGCTTGGGTAGAAAGCTCAGTACTTCTTTTGTAGCTTGATCAAACATTAGCTGGTAATGACCCCCAGGGAAGCAACCTGGAGAAACATGGGCAACAGTGTAGCAAGAAATGGAAGGCTTTATAATTTGTTTGTTTGTTTTAAGATTTTATGTATTCATTTTGGAGAGGAGAGAGAGAGAAAGGGGAAGAGCAAGAAGCATCAACTCCCATATGTGCCTTGACCAGGGTTTCAAACCAGTGCAACCTCAACATTCCAGGTAGAGGAAATGGAAGGCTTTTAATTGAAGACTTCTGCCCTTTGATTCTTGGAGGAGGAAGGGGAGAATTTATTTTTTCAAGTCAATAATATTGTACAGAGATGTATTATTCATTTATGTAACAAGAACTTACTGAATGCCTACCATGTGCTGGGTGATATTCTACATAGACCCTGAGGATATAGCAGTGAATAAAGCATATCCTTACCTTCCTGGGTCTTCCCTTCTCAGCTTCTCCTCTTCCCTTGTAGCATCACCCTCCTGCCCCCCACCCCTCACCCCACACACCTGCCTGCTGCTGACCAGCACAAATACCTGACTTCGATAAATTACAAAGCTACCATTAGTGTGAGGAAATTCAGGGAATATTCGGTTACAGAAAATGAAAAGTCGCTTAGCTGGGTTTGATCCAGGGCCTTTCTGCTGTTCCTGCTCCACTCCTTAGAGGTTAATCTTGTTCATGGTCTGTTCCTTCTTCTTCCTCAGCTCAATGCTAGGTATATTTACTTCGGCCCACTTTCCAGGAAGAGTGTGACTTGAAAGTATTTGGTCTCTGGTTCTACCTTCATAACCTTCTGGTCAGAAGTGCCATAGTGCGATCTCTCTCTCTATTTCTATTTTCTCTCCATTCTCCTCCACCCCCTCAATACCTTGCATTTTGCTATTGTGGAAGATATTCTTCTTTGGACTTTGCTTTTTCCTAAATGTATCTATTCATCGTCACTAACCACTCTACCCCCACCCCCCGGTTTTAAGGGTTTGAGATGTCCCTTGGCAGCTGGAGGTCCCTTATCATCTTTATCATATCCCTGCCGAAAGATTTGAGCTCCACATTAGCAGGTTAATCCACTCTGGGTAGCCTCTCACTATTGTCATCTTCATAATGTATTAGATGAATGTGATTGGAAACATTACAGTAATCAGCTAATGGTACTTGATAATGTACTTATAATCAGGTTCATAATGAACTGTTGTCATTCGTCACCATGCAGAATGGGCAATGGACAGGATCCTCTTAAACACTGATCATTTCAAAGAAATTATGTTAATCATGTAATCAGAAGAGAATTTTGAAAGAATTTATTTCCCATTATTTTAATCAGAAGTATATTCTGGTCATGAAGAAGAAGAGAGAGAGGGGAGCAGGGAGAAATTGAGGAGGTGAAGAGGGAGAGTGAGAGAGAGCAAGTCAAGTCACGTCTCTATAGAGATAAGCAGATGCATTGCTTTTGACCTTGAATCCTTGTCTATTAACTGGGTTTGCTTATGTGAAAATACAGACATCTAAACTTCCTAGACTTAATAGAGAGAAAGAAAGAGATTCTTCTGTGGCCCTACTGTGTGCCAGGCATGTGCCAATAGCTTTGCGGATATTAACTGAGGTTCAAAAAGTGGTAAGGAATGTATCTATGATTATGTAACTAGTTAGTATTGAAACTAATCTTTGTCCTAATCTTTTCTTGCTCCAAAGTGTCTAGACGTGAAGAGGCTACTCTGGAGACATTTTTCCCTATCTATATTTTCTATATGTGTTTTTCTATGTTTGCTTTTTAAAGTATTTTCTTTAATCCTCTTGGTGAAATACAACAGTAAGAATATACATGAATGTATAAAAAGAAGCCAACAATACAAATAAAATAGTTTAAATTACCATACTTAAAATGACTTTATAAAACCTTCTCTTTCATAGTAAAACACTTTATAAATGCTTTACATGGGTGTGAGGAGGAGGATGAAAAAATAAGAAGAAAGATTTTCACTTAAAATTAGGAAGTTGAAGCCTGATCTGTGGTGGCGCAGTGGATAAAGCGTCGACCTGGGAACACTGAGGTCTCCAGTTCAAAACCCTGCACTGGTTCGGTCAAGGCACATATGGGAGTTGATGCTTCCAGCTCCTCCCCCCTTTCTCTCTTTCTCTCTCTCTCTCTCACTCTGTGTCTTCTCTCTAAAATGAATAAAATAAAAATAAAATAAATTTAAAATTAGGAAGTTGAGCTTTCTCGGTAAAGACTAAAGCTGAAAATTCCATTCAATCCAACTCAACTCAGTAATCCTATATGGAGGACAATCAACCCGTGGCCTGAGACCTGCAAAACCAAGATGGGAAGAAATAAAAGATAAATGACAAAGTTTTATTATCTATAGAATATAAAGTCACGATGGAGATAATAAGTGTCACTACCATAGTTGAGAAAGCAAATACAATAAATAAAATATGGGAAATCTTTATTAAAAGAACACAGAGCTGATCGTTAATAGATTTCTATCATTATTTCATGGGAAAAACATATTACAGAGACAGAGAGTGAGTCAGAGAGAGGGATAGATAGGGACAGACAGACAGGAATAGAGAGAGATGAGAAGCATCAATTATCAGTTTTTCGTTGCGACACCTTAGTTTTTCATTGATTGCTTTCTCATATGTGCCTTGACCGTGGGCCTTCAGCAGACCAAGTAACCACTTGCTGGAGCCAGCGACCTTGGGTCCAAGCTGGTGAGCTTTTGCTAGAACCAGTCCGACGTTCTATCCACTGCGCCTCCGCCTGGTCAGGGTATACTCTCATTTTTAACTAAGTTTTTTTGTATAAACACACAAAAGGAGATTCTTTTCCCTCTATCGTTTAGCTCTCTTCTGGCAAATGTGCCTTTCTTATATAGTTGACATTTAGAAGTAAGAGAGTCCGTTGGTGTAAAATGTTTTCCCAGCATGAGGAAACAGAGTTCCCACCTGATAGAGCTGGGAAAAGTAGGTCATGTAGCTTGCTTCAGACTGAAGGTCAAGGTGGGCACAGGGCCGGGGACAAATCCTGGTGTCTGCTCCTGGCACAGGTGGGTTTTCCACCTATATTCTAGTGGGCCATATTATAGTCTTTCTTGCTGAGGTATAAAGGAAAGCGTGGTCTAAATGCCATCCAATTGACTTCCATAGTTGAAGAAAAAATATAATTGGACCAGAGAGCAAATCACTTCTTTCCCCTCTCCTTTTTCTTCTTTCTCTTCTTCCTAAAAGATGCTCTTCAATATCTTTGTAACATAATAAAGAACTTCTTATTTTAAAGTAGATAAATATAAAATAAATAAAATACTTACAATATATTATGTCACATATATCATATAAATATAATACAAATGTAGAAATTAAATGTAATTTCACTGTCAATGTCTAGCCAGTTAAATGGGAAGGCCAGAAAGGAGTAAAATAGATGAATGGAGAGTGAAACAAATTCTGCCCCCTCAAAAAATCCCTCCCTCACGCACACAGTAAGGAGTAGGAGAATATCAGAGTGTATGTGCTTCTGGTCTGAGAACTGTCAATAAATTTATTTGATTATATGCTGCTGTTTCCACTGTCTCTTGGATTAGCCTCCATTACCACCTTTTCAGATGCAAATTAGATCCCTCAGCTCTCTAGCCTCCAGCTTCAGTGGCTGTGCTCTGCGGAAATGGTACCAGTCACTGGAGTGGAAGTACTCTGCTGAGTGTCAGCAGCAGGGATCAGAGTCATTGATTTATAAACTCTGACCTGGTAACACGTTACATTCACCAGGAGAGCTTTTAAAACATATTCATGCTGTCTTTCACCCTTGACCAATGAAGTCAGAATCTCTTAATATGTATTTGGGGGGAGGGCCCGTGTGGGTCATCATGTATAAACAAACAAGCAGACAAACTCTCAGGGAGTTTCTAATATGTCACCAGCATTCACAACCTCTGGTTGAGCAGATTCTCCAATTCTGCATGAGATTCTTAGAATTGACCACAAAATATCAATCCACACGTTTGAGGCAAACTTTGTTCTTTGATTTTTAAATAAGGAGAGGATTTTAAAATGTAATTATTCTCTTTATTTTCATCTTTTCTGCTTTTTTGGCTGTTTTTGATTTCTTCTATTTACTTACTCCAGATTGTCCTAAACTGATATTTGACATATTGCTTCTTATTACCTGCTTTACAAATATTCTGGAAAGTTTTTGTTTGGTTAGATACCATGTTTCTCCTCTTGGTTTAATGTCAACATTAAGCTGAGATTGTTGCTGTAGTAGGAGGTACTTTTGTTCTGAGGCTGTGATAAGTTAATATGTTTCCTTTCTGGCAAACAGATGGTGAAACAGAGCTTTGCTTTTGTTCTGAGGAGCTGCTTGAGTAGAGATTCTATGGCAGATACTACAGAAGGACTGCTCTGTCTCACCACTTGACGGGAAGAGCATACAGAAAGTCACAGCCACTGTCAGCTATTTCATCACAGGGGACAGAAGCTGTGTCTCCCTGCCATGTAACTCAGTGACTGACTCAGAAACCCTTTTTATTTTCTCCAAGGGAAGTCATTATAACTAAATTGCTCTAGAATGAGTATGGTATTTTTTTTTTACATAAATGAAACATTAGCAATTGAATGTATATCTTTGAAAAAGCTTAAGTGACTTATTAACAACAAGTGTTGCCTTTATAGAAATGATCGACTCTCTTCCTCATTAGGTCACTTATGAAAGACTAGTTCATGTCACACACAGCATTTTATATTCATATAAAAATAAATTATATGTCATGTGAATATGATACACTTACTTTCTCCATATCTTAAAGGTATAGGTCAGGATTTACGATAAGGTCTGCCTGACGACATACCTTGTCTCCCAAAGTGTTTTCTCTGGAACCTTAGAATCCTGACATGTCGCGTGTTTTGGGAACTTTCTTCAGGCTTTTTGATTCCTCCCCTGACTGTTGTACTGGACTGTATGCCAGCTTTAGCCTTTCTTGAAGCTGGGTCTCTAATTCACTTATTCTTCCATATTTATCATTTGCTGGTATATTTGGTCTGCCTATCATTACACATTTTCTTATACAATCGGTTCAGTTATCAAGGATTAATCACGTCTCTTTATAGCCTCTTCAGCAGTGCCACTCAGAGGTCCGGTTGCTCAATTATTTGAGTCCATTTAGTTCCCCGAGAGTTACTCTAGCAGCTTTTAAGTATTGATATCTAGAATATTCTGGAAATTTAGATAGATAAAAACGTGTTCTATCCCTTTTTACTTGACTTTTAGATAGTATTTAAAGAAAGACAGGCAGACAGATGTATGTTGAGTATGAAAGTTATAATTTAAGAGAGCTTGTTGACATTGATCTACCAGGAAGTTCGAGGAACTCCAGTTCACTTTATGATGATTTAGACTGTTGTGAGGTGAAGAGGATGTTGCTCATGTAAATGATACTAAAAGATGGGATGTTTTTCAAAAAGAGAAATATGCATTTCTTTCTTAAATTAAATTACAGTTTACCTTGATAGTATGTTCCTGACCTGCCTCTGTTTCCAGCGGACAAACAGGTCTACAATCAAACCAGCTAGATGGGAAAGTGCACCCTTGGGTGCTGAGGGTGGTAAGGCCCAGGAAGGTTTGGCCGGAGATCTAGCTAACCTGCTGTGAGCGTGTCTGCTCCATGCCCATCAGAGTCCTCTGTCCTTTTCTTGTCAGCTTCTCATCTCTAGGTTTCTGACACTGGTCTTTGAACGTGACTTTCATTTTTGTCCATGTCTTTTCCTTGTCTTCTAGCCTCTGACCCTGTCTTCCTGTCCCTGCCCTGTGGTAGGGCTTTGTATCATGCTTGCCCTTCCCTGTCTGAAAATCTCACTTTACTCCAGACATTCTGGAAGCCTTCTTGTCTGTTAATGATTGAGGATGGGCCTTGAAGTCTTGCTGTCTTTCTCTTGAAACATTTGTTATGTGCTCTTCTCATTCCGGACTGTCTGCCAGACAGACCCAGCTGTGATGAAGTGTCCAAGATAAGTTACTTGCCTTCAGTTACTTTTCTTTTTAAAGGAACACGATAAGTTAATCTTATATTTGCAGTTTTTCTTCATAACTTAAAGCTGTTTCTCTCCTAATTATACTTCCCATTTCTTTGGAGGACAATGAAATGAAAACCTGTCTTTGGATTTCATATAATTAAATTTACATTTTTTTTGTTTTTTTTTTTTACTTATCCTATGACATTTTAAGGTTTGCAAATATATTGAAATTCAAAAGTCACCTAAACCACTGGGTCACTTATTACTCTGTAACTATTTTCCTCTGTTGAGAAGTAGCAGGGCATTAGGAGAGGAAGATAAAGAAAGCATTTCTTCCCCTGCTTAATGTGAATCTGTCTCTGGTTACCCTGGTAGCAGCTTTTCCAAGGTGGTCTTCACACTGGCTATAAAGAATACAGAATTGATCAGATTTCCAAATATTCTTTTATGTATTTTCTTAATCACAGAATTGACTCCTGAGGAGAGAGCCCAAAAGATTGCCAAAGCCATGCGCAAACAGTCTTGTGAAGTCAAAGAGAAGTGGGAAAGTCTAAATGCTGTGACCAGTAATTGGCAAAAGCAAGTGGACAAGGCGCTGGAGAAACTCCGAGACCTGCAGGGAGCTATGGACGACCTAGACGCCGACATGAAGGAGGCAGAGGCCGTGCGGAACGGCTGGAAGCCCGTGGGCGACCTGCTCATCGACTCACTGCAGGATCACATTGAAAAAACCATGGTCAGCATCACTGCCTCAGCTAGAGCATTTTAAGAAATGTAAAACTCAAGTAAAGAGAGCCAAATATATGACTTGTTATAAGGGATTGTCATAAGCTCAATGCCATTACAGCCCTTACCAAAACCAGATTATAGAAACTATCCAATCACACAGATGTTTTCCGATGTCCTTAACCATTGGAATACCCTTCCCCCAAATAACAAATGTGACTTTTACAATAATTTACTTTCTTTCTTTTTATATATATATTTTTTCTTCCCTCAACTCTGCATCCCTAAACACTTACTTGTTTTTAAGAAATATTTTAGACTCCCTTTTAATCACCAGATTTTTTTCTCCATTTTTCTTTTTTTTTTTGCAATGCATTTGTCAAGGCAATTGAATTATTTGTTTCATAGTGTTTCTCACAGCTTGGATTTTGCAGAATGTCACCCACATGGTATCTATTGTCTGGCAGGTTCCTCTCTACTCTGTATTTCTAGTAAATTGGTTGTCGAATTTATAGTTTTAAACAAAAGCATACTGGTTTACTGGGAATTCCCATCTACATATATTATCTCATTGTATATACAGTATCTATAGTGCATATATTATATCGTATAGCTGTACTATATAATAAGGATTGTTTATATATTTAAAATAAGGATTTGAATATATTAATGAAGGATTAGTTTAGCTATAAATTCTGTTTTTAATCAGGAACTTCTCAAAGTTAAGAATGTTAGATCTATTTTCTAGACCCCTTTTGGCTCCAATATTCTAGAACATATCCAGAAAAAAAGTTAATGAGATTTAGGCAAATAACAGCTTTAGAGTATAGTGCATTTTTTAATAGCGTAGCAAATTATATATTAGGTAGTTCTGAATCAAATCAAAGAAATACCCAACTATTTACTAGGTAGTTATAAATCAAATCAAAGAATAAAACAGTGAAAAATTGTGTTAGAATTACAACATACAACATGAATGGGACGTTTATTGGAAAAGACATCCCTCTTTCTGTATAGTTTCCGTTGGTTTGTATATGTGTGGCTGAATAGGAATAGAAGAAAGGTCTTGGTAACTAACTGAATGCTTAAGCAATTTACGTGTGTGTGTGTGTGTGTGTGTGTGTGTGTGTGTGTAGACGTAGGAATAATACAATAGCATTTGTTGAGGTTTACCATGTGCCAAGAACTGTTCTTAGCCAGTTTACTTAGATATCTTTTTTAATTCTCACACTAACCCAACAAGATAAGTATTACTATTATACCCATTTTACAATTTTACACATGATGAAATTGAAGGTTCTGCTTAAGCCCACATTGCTAGTGCATGATAGAGTTTTCATGATTTATTGTTTGCTCTTTTCTTTCATTATAGAGACCTCATTCACAATAAGGTAATTATGCACAATTTTGATCATCTACTTAAATTCAAAGCTTTAAAAGTTACATATTAAATTTTAAACTTAATATTATTACTCAAAGAGTATTGGTGCCTGCCATCTTTTATTTTAAATATACATAAGTTTCTAGCCACCCTAGGAATTTAGGCTTCTCCCTACAACTCTAATATCCTAAAAACTATTTCCATGGATAGATCTGGGTTTAAAATAACCAACGGAACATAAAACTTTGTTGGAAGTTGCATACTTCTTGTATTTTAAAACCTGGTTTTAAACTTGAAGATCTTTAAGTCAATGGTTTACAAAAAGTATATTCTTTCTGTTATTTTTTTATTGATGGGTTTTAGACATACAGAAAGAGAAAGGCAGAAAGAGAGGAAGAAGCATGCATTTGTTGTTTCACTCAGTTGTGCACTCATTGGTTGCTTCCCGTGTGTGCTCAGACTGGTGATGGAACCCACAACCTTTATGTTTTGGGAAGATGCCTTAACCAACGGAGCTAACTGGCCAGAGCATAAAGTATGTTCTGTTGGACTGCAAAATGCCTCTTGGTTGAAGCAAGAATTTATCCATTTGAATTTGAAAGTATCAATTTTTAATATAGGATGATCAGTTTGGGATGAAAACTTAAAAGTTGTATCTGGGGTGATTAAAATGCCTAAAAGTGCCTGATCAGGTGGTAGTGCAGTGGATAGAGCGTTGGACTAGGATGCGGAGGACCCATTTCGAGACCCCGAGGTCGCCAGCTTGAGCTCATCTGGCTTGAACAAAAAGCTCGCCAGCTTGGACCCAAGGTTGCTGGCTCCAGCAAGGGGTTGCTCAGTCTGCTGAAGGCCCGTGGTCAAGGCACATGTGAGAAAGCAATCTATGAACAACTAAGGTGTCGCAACGAAAAACTGATGATTGATGCTTCTCATCTCTGTCTGTTCCTGTCTGTCTGTTCCTATCTATCCCTCTCTCTGTCCCTGTAAAAAAATAATAATAATAAAATAAAATGCCTAAAAATTTTGGAGTTGTTAATCCCATTTGATTAAAGAAATTATCTTCCTCTACATCTAAATCCTTTTGTTCAAATCTCTGCTTCAGTGGAAAGTTGGGAAAGTTACAATTAATATTTAAGAGAAAGGAAAAAAAGTGTAGATTAAAATATTTTAACATCTTATTAGAGGGGAAAAAAAAACCTAGAATAGATTCACAGTCTGGGTGTTTTACATGCGTTCTAATATATGTATTACGTATACCCCAAATCCCATCGAAGCTGTAGGCAGATGAAATCTGTACTGATTATCGCTAAATATTATTAAACATGCCAAAGAGAGTGGGAGTCGAAATCTTTGGGGTAATCAAATAAAGTTAACTCCTTAAAAGTATGCTCAGCCATTCTGATTTGCATAATTCACACCTGAAAGGAGACCCCTTTGGGATTCCCATCTGCCAGCAGGCTGCAGGGCAGTACCTTCAATCCTAGCACATGTTCCTGTTTTTACCGCAAGAAGACCACAGAGACTTTTACTTTCCTATAGAAAAGTGCAGCCAGAACATGATAAATTGCTTCTTTACAACACAACACATGGCAGATCTGAAACCATTTTAAAACTTGCTTTATTCCAAGCCTCTTAATTTGGAAGCTCTTACAAACCAAAAGATAAACGTTCTTAAGAGATTTCTTGTTGTCATATGATTGCCTGTCCAGCACACCAAAAACAAACCCTGCAGACCTAGTTTGCCAAAGGTCTTTTATTTTTATCTATATTTTTATTTTATTTGTACCTGGTTCTAAAAGCATATGCGTAAATTATGAAAAACTTCAAAATGAAAAATAGAGAGGTAAGAAAACAATTATTCATTAGCTTACCTCAAAAAGAACAATTACTATAAACAGTATTGATTGTTAATTTCCTTTTGGTCTTTTTTTTATATATTTTCTTGACTACATACTGATTATATTACATTGTGTGTTTGTATTGCCAGAGGTCTTTTAATTTTTTGACCCATGGCTTATAACAGATAAGCATCTTTTTTTTTTTTTTTTTTGAGAAGTTAAAACTCCTTTATTGCCCTGGAGGATTTTTAAAATCTGTCTTCATGTTATAACCTAATTAATTTCTTTTTCTCATCTTTAGAAAGAATATTGGTCATTTAATAACCTTCTATAAATCAGAATATTTTCTAGCATTTCATTTTTAATCTTTAATATCTACATTTTGGTATTTTACAGCTATTGATTATACAAGCTGATTAAAATTCTTGAGTCCTCCAAGGTACTCAAGGAGAGAGTATTAATGTGTAATATTAAAATCGCAACTGAAGAAAGCTTGCAAGGTTTAAGTTCTGTCTTTTTTTTCCCCTTAAACTGAATGTGAGGGAGGCCAGGACTCTTCGAAGTCTGGGCTGAAAATTCTCTTCCCTTACCCTAACTGCCACTTATCTCTGTCCCACGCTTCTATTTCAATGATTTATTCCTTAGGCCTATGTTATATTAACAAAATGCCTTTGTTGACATATAACGGCTTTCCCTGTCGGACTGCATTTGTGTGTCAGTTTGTGTGCACGCTCTCTATCATCAGCCATGGGGAAGAACCGTCACAACTCTGCGTCCCTCCTGGCTCCATTTTGCAGCCCTTCATGTCTTTGTGGACTTGACTTCTTTAAGATTTTGAAATGCTGACGTCTCTAGGGTTCTGGCAATATTTCTTACCTTTCTCACGTTGACATTCAGGTTCACTGTTTCAAAGGCCATTTTATACACTGCTACCTCCGAAGTCTATACAGTACTTGTCACTCCAACTCTGGCTCCAGACCTGTCCTTCTGACCTTCCCCCTTGAGTTTCTTTATGTGGCTTTTAGGCATGTTCAAGAATTTTGAAACACTAAAACAGATTTTCTGACTTACCTAGAATTCATTTATTTTTAAAAATAGTTATACTCTGAATATTATTTTGATGTTTATCAATCATGACAATTTTTTTTAGCCTATATGTGTTTTAAAGAACTTTTTTTTTAATTTTTAATTTCTTTATTTATTCATTTTAGAGAGGAAACACAGAGAGAGAGAGAGAGAGAGAGAGAGAAAGGGGGGAGGAGCTGGAAGCATCAACTCCCATATGTGCCTTGACCAGACCAGTGTAGGGTTTTGAACTGGCGACCTCAGTGTTCCCAGGTCGACGCTTTATCCACTGCGCCACCACAGGTCAGGCGCCTATATGTGTTTTATAAAGAAGAGTTATATAGGATAACTAGACATGTTAGGGAGGAGAGAAGGAAGGAGGGAAATGGTTAAAGGGGCTTTCTCTTTTATATTCTAAAGGAAGAATCCAAATTAATAGTTGTAGTGTTTTAATAAAATTTTATAGTCCTCCAAGCATTTTAATATATCTTATTTTATTAAGCGTAGAGTGCTGAAAGAGGGTTGGAAATGTGGCTCGCAGGCGTGTGCCTAGTTTCATAAGAGATGGGGCTGTAGAAATGATAAAACCGTGGGGGGTGGCTGATGCTAATAGGATGATTACAGACCTACTACCCATAAGTTAAGTTTGGTACTTGGTTAATTCTAGTTTTGGATATACCCAATTCTGTTTCTAAATCCATACTGGCTCAATTTTGCCTCAAATATCATATTTGTGGACCTTTGTCATTGCAACACCTTAGTTGTTCATTGATTGCTTTCTCATATGTACCTTAACCGTGGGCCTTCAGCAGACCGAGTAAGCCCTTAATCGAGCGGCCTCGGGTCCAAGCTGGTGAGCTTTTTGCTCAAGCCCAGATGAGCCCTCAGGGGTCTCAAACCTGGGTCCTCTGCATCCCAGTCCGACGCTCTATCCACTGCGCCACTGCCTGGTCAGGTGGACCTTTGTCAATAGAAAGGGATTCTGCCCCTCTTGTATTGCAAACGTGGTGTGAATAATGCCAGGAGTCTGTCTCAAGAAGCTGTGTTCTGCTGGCGGCCATTAAGAATATGGATGCTTATCATGCCATGTACTAAGAGCGGTAAGGAATGATACCTAAAATACGTAACAGCTGTATGGCGTGGCACCAAACAATCAGAGGGGCCTCCACTGTAAACCTTAATTTGTGTGTCCAGACATATCCAAGCTGCATGTCCTGGCTGGGTTGGAGAAAGCAAAGAATGCTGAGAAACTCGTGGGAGGGGCCTCAGGGAAATCTTTTCTGAAATGGGGTGCGTGGGTGAGCACCTGAGCTGAGTTCGGAAAAGAGAACGTGAACATGGAGGCAGGTGGAATTAGGTGGAGAATGGAGAAAACATAGTGTTTTCATTATTCTGTTTGCTCTTACAGATACATGACTGTCATTGGCCCCAAGTATTTGTTTTGTTTTGTTTTTCCCTTCTTTACATACACTCCCCATCGCTACCCATACCAGCTCATACTGTGGCAGAGGTGACCTTCGTCAGTTCTAAGCATAATTTACCTCTTTTTTTAAAGACTCCACTTCTCCTGCCCCACCTCTAACCACAGTGATCACAGATGTTTTTCAAAGGGACAAACATGTCTCCAGAATATAATGGGCATAGGTTTTGTGGTTATGGAAGTTGTTTTTACTGGCCACTTTCTAACTAAATTTTGAATGGAATCTTGTTAAAATCAAGTTGTTGCATCAGGTGAAAAAATATTTAGGTTGCCATATGAAGAAAGAAAAACAAAGAAAAATATGAAAGGAACTTAAAGATAGAATTAAGACTAGAAATTAGTAAAGTGGATAATAATGGTGAACATTTTCCAAAGTAAATTGCATATAATGTAAAATTTGAAGGAAATTCATAATCACTTAAATGTGTTGGCACTATCGTGTTTTTCTTGACGATCTGTTTTAGTTTTTCTGCAACATAAAGGAAGACTTTTTTTTTAAAGGCTTAAAATGTATTTTAATAAGTTGATGCTGCATTACTGCTCCATTTCTCAGAAAAACTTAAAGGAAGACTCTTTCGTTAGTGGTCCAGGTTGCTGAAGACCTGTACTAAGTCAGCTATTGGTGATTAGGCCACTGTACTTGGCCTCTCAGCTCATCTTGCCATTGTCTTTGAAGGAACGTTCCAAATCCTACCTTTGGTTCTGTTCTCTTCTGATGGCATCATCATTGTCCTTTTCTTTTTCCAGGCATTTAGAGAAGAAATTGCGCCCATCAACTTAAAGGTTAAAACAGTGAATGATCTATCCAGTCAGCTGTCTCCACTTGACCTGCACCCATCTCTAAAGATGTCTCGCCAGCTAGATGACCTTAATATGCGATGGAAACTCTTGCAGGTATCAGCTGATTCCTCTTCCTAATCCGGGTTCATAACTTCATGGGTCTTTAAAACTTAACTTGTTATTCTATTGCACATCACGACTTTTTCTTCCTTTGTTGTTGTGTTTCATTTTGGATTCATAGCATGTGCCATCGGGTATCTTTCAGTCTCTTGAACTCAAAGACCTCATTTATTTATGAGTTTAAGTTTTCATGTAATTTTTTGATGTGCTGTTCTTATGGTATTTGTAGAAAATTGCAAAAGGTCAAATAAACCACAGTAATTGAAACGTATGGTAGGTCATAGAACCATTTTTCCCCATCGTGGCTTATAAAGGAGTCATTTTTCTTACTTTAATCGTGTATTTTTTTACTTCTCTTGAAAAGTTAAAGTCTCCATCCTTCTTACTCCAACTGCTTGCTCTTAAGGTACATTACTTAGTTCTAGCACATTTATACTGTTGTGGTATTTACCTTTAGCTCTAAGATCTTAGCTGCAGTAATGCAATTATTTTAATGACTTGAGATCTTTCTTGCTTGTCCCAGATTAAATAGAGCCAAACCAAGAAAAACCCTCTCATGTGTTATTAGGTATCAGCATTTGCAAGCTGCTACCCATGTCAGTCAATGGTGTTACTTCCCAAGTGTCATAATAATCATTATTTTTTTCTGAAAACTAGCAGGATAATTTTAATGGGGAAATTGAAAAAATAATGTTTACTAATTAATTCCTCTCTATATTCTGGGCCTAAAATCTAATATTTCATAAAATAAATATGCAATTTTGAGGTGGCACATAGAAACATTTTAAGGTATAATAGTTTTTCTGAATTAATTCAAACATTGAAACACACTATGGTTCTTATTTCTTCATGAACCTGAAGTGGTAAGAAATGAGTTGTATAGCATCAGACAGTCTTTTCTGTCTTTGAAAGAGTATGAATAATCTGGGATTAGTAAAACAGCGTACATTATACTCCAACGTGCTTTTCTAGTGAATGAAAGACAGAAATATTTGACCTCTCCTTCTCTTTCCTTCTGCTTTGTTTCTCTAATTTATCATCTTTATGTAGGTGTTCCTGTGGTCCATCCTGGTTTTATCCCCATTCTGCTTCTGTTATCACCATCTGCAAAGATTAGAAGTCAGGGAATATGTTATGCTTGAAAGAGGATATGTGTTCTGTCTTCCTTATCTCTGAGCCTGGTGTCTGCTGGAGCTCAGATATTAGCTGCTGGTTGAATAAGAGGGGAAATCTATGCTTCCAGACAACACTGTTAAGTTTCAGGAGTAGCATCTTGTTTTCTCCTCCTGAATGTAAAGTGTGGCACTGGAACGCTCTTTTGGCCTTCTTGAAAAAAGTACTTGTTAATAAAACTTAAATAGCCGGCCAGGAGACACTAGAGCTGCCCAGTGAGCCAGAGATGGACACGTTTCATTTACAAGCAGCTGCAAATAAGATTGGCAATTTAAGTAAAACAGTTGGCTAGCACCACAGAGACGAAGATCAGGAAAAAGGACATGACAATGTCCGTAGGCTGTGTGCAACTGATGGACTGGCAGTAGTTTCTAGTGTACCAACTCTTTGCATTTACATAATGAAGTATGAAGGATGTTAACCATACAACATGTGTAAACAAATATATAGACTATATTAATCTTCTGGTATATGAATACTCTCAAATCAAGATAATTGGACAGAAACTTGGAGGAAATTAGGATATTTCGTACTCATGTGTCTGTCTATTTATCATCTATCAATCATCTATCTCCTATCATGCAGTTCAGCCATCTCTCTATTTTCTCCCTTGGAATATTTTAGACTTTCATTTGCTCCCTGTAGCACTTTTTGCCACTTTTTTCATACAAAAGAGAGATGAGTAGACACTGACGCCATGGCCACATTCTGACCTGATACGCTTTAGACCCTGACTGCTTTCGAGGCAATTTTGAGTGACATTAAAGGCATAGATTTGGGCACCTGATTGGGTGGTTATGAATATTAGCACTGCCACACACTAGCTTTATGTCCTGTACCTTTTTTTATGTCTCAATGTCTTCATCTGTCAAATGGTCATTATAATAAATAATGCTCACCCAATGTGGTTATTCTGAGGATTAAAAGAATTATTTCATATCAATTGCTTTGAAGAATGCCTGGCACTATTTGCTGTTTCTTGGTGCCAGAAGGAGTCTATTTTCATCCCAGTATTGTGATTCCAGAGATAGAGAAGGAGTCTGCAATCATATCTTAGGCAGTAGCATCATTTGCTGTAACAACTAAATCAAGGATATTATTAAAGTTATTGTTTTGAATTCAAATTATCTTTTGGGTGTGACATGCAGGTTTCTGTGGACGATCGCCTTAAACAGCTTCAGGAAGCCCATAGAGATTTCGGACCCTCTTCTCAGCATTTTCTTTCCAGTAAGTACAAATAAACTCGACTGATCTCATTAATTGAATGAATCAGTGTGCTCTTTCACTCCAGAAGCCATATTCATTGCTATAAATATATTTACTTACATTAGATAAATACAGGCAGTCCCCAGGTTACGAACGAGCTAGATTCCATAGGATTAAAAATGTCTAAGTATTTATATGTACAGAAAGGTAAAAATAAATACTACATTAAGATAAATATCTGTCTAAGCTGAATTTAACAGGTAAATGTATCTGTTCCAACTTACATACAAATTCAACTTAAAACAAACTTACAGAACCTATATCGTTCATAACCCGGGGACAGCCTGTATATATAAAAGGTTGTATTAACATTCATGACAATATTGTTTATTGGTTTTTATTTGTAAAAACCCAGTCACAGTTGATAAGTCTTTGAAGTGCAGCCAAATGACTTGTCTTGAGCTGTGGCCTTCTACCAAGCCACCTGTTATGCTAACTGCTGTGGTATGTCCTCATTGCTCTGTCATACACGAAGGTTATGAACTTTTTCACAATAAAGAAATCATATTTATATTTTAAGACTTTAAATAAATTTTTTCTACTTAAAAAGTGCTCATTAGTTTAAAATGCACCTGTACCTTTAAAAGTAAAGCTTCATTCCCCGCAGATCTTTAAATGAGAAAATTTTGGTTTATTAGGCTCACTGCATTCATATTTAGCTTTTTTTCTGGTCAGGTATTACAGACTTAGCCAAACCACATATGTAGATTTTTATGTAATATTCCCCAATTCTTTGTAAGGACTGCTGATGAGCTCTTGAATAACTGCTGAGGAAACTGGAGAACATAGGATTCAGTCTCCCAGATTGGGATTAAAATAGTAATTCTGCTTTTTACCAGACCTGTGATCCATGAGAGTTAATTTCTTTCTTTTAAAATTCATATGACAATATTTATTTCCTTTGATCGCCTTGAAAATTAAATGAAAAATCATACTGAGTTACACCAAGCCCCTGACATAGCACAAATGCTTTCACCAAATGTTAATTTCTTCCCTTTTGTTATCTCTGGCAAACACATCTAAGAAAACATATTTCAGTGAAGTTTAAAACTTATTTCCCAGTTATGATAACTTCTCTGTATCTATAACCTTACAGAGAAACCATGTCTTCCAACTAAATTCATTCCAATTATATTTTCTCTCAATCTTTTGTCATGGTGGGTAATCTGCGTTACCTTGATTCAAGGTCAGGCTTTTCTTTCTCGACTTCAAGAATAATCCTGATCAGTCGTTTCCTGCCCATCCTGCCCTACACACAGTGCTCAGGCTGTCTCTCCCTCTCCTCCCCCACCTAGTTCACACCTCAGCCCTTAGATATCCTAATTCTGAGTGATCTGTGGTCCTTCCTGTAGTATTTACCTGGGTGCCTGAACACATTTCTTAAGTTTGAATACCATCAGTGATGACCAAGTAAATATGAAGTCTACTCATTTGGTCTGAATCACTCCAGATTTCTGCAACTTAATTTTACAAAATATAAAGCTATGTGCTAAGACCAAATTAAAGAGGAATTTAACACTGAACTGAGATTGTATTTACAGTTCTGGTATGAGGATTATTCATCTATTAGTACTGATGAAACCCTACACTGTCACCTAGCAACCATTCTTTCATAATAAAAAATCAAACTCATGTTCCTTAGGAAATGAAACGTTGTAAAAACTGAAGCCCAAGCACTTCTCCGTTAATTGTAGCACTAACAGTCCAAAGAGGTCAGAGTTACTCAAATCAAAACAATTATTAAAATGAATTAAGAAGTGTAAACAAAAAATCCCAATTAATAAATTTCATAATTGTCATCTCTTGTTGCTTGGAATCTTTGGCTTTATTATATTTCTTGGATGTTAGCCCTGCTTATGAAAGGAGCCTGTTTAGTTAGGCACAAGATAAAAACTGAACTATTGGCCTGGTGCGAACATTAAAGTGAGGTTGGCTCTAATGGGAGAAATTTAATATACCTACTTCCACATTTTCACCCCTTTTTACACTTTCATAGACAGAGTTGGAGAAGGAAGTGCTCACATTTTATAAGGAGAGGAAAAATTGTTGAATAGAAAAATTGCTGAGCTAGTAGTGGTCAGAAACCCTGAGATCACATCTTGAGCTCAGCCATTTTCTTGGGCAAATTATTTCATCTCTAGTGTTTATTTCCTCATTTATCAAATAGAGCTTTAGTATGTATCCTGTTGGCTTCCTTATCAAGAGATATATTCGAAAATACCTTTGTGAAGTTTAGAATGCTATATATTTTTAAGGTATTCATATTACATGAAATTTAGAAAAAAATCATTGGTGAGAATTAATTATATAAGTTTATAGTGATAATTATGAAGTTTCATTTTTTTAAACTTGCTTTTTTATCAGTTCATTTAGCAAAGTTCTTTAAGGGTTCTAGATTCACAGGTATAACTTCTTAAGTCTTGAAATAGTTGGTTTAATGTAGGGATAATATATTTTTATAAATAAGGAGTAATGGAATTCTAAAAAAAATAAAATACCTTGTGAAACAGAATATAAAGCCTCAATTCTACTGATGTCAAGTGTAAAACAGTAGGAAATTCTATTTCTGTGCATTTCAGATGAAAATATGTATTTGGGGTTCTTCTACCCTTGGTCCTTTCAACCCTTTGCCTATATTTATTTTAATTTCTCATGTTTTTAAATTCACATAATTGAGTTTGCTCAAATATCATCTGTCCTTAATAGTTATTCCTGTGAATATAAAATAAAGCAAAGGAAAGAATGTTATTAGTGTTTTGCAAATTTCAGTCTTGAGAAATCTAGTTTATAACCTGGGTATACCAGGTAAAAATTAATGTTGGTTTCGACTTTATCTATTCATTCTTTATATAGTACAGTTTCCGAATAGCATTAAGTTTTAAACTATCTTGACTATACATAATACAACTTGATTTTTTTTGAAAAGTGTTTTTATCAACAGGTTTAATTAGCTTGAAGTGGTGTTGGAAATTGAACCTATGTTGTTTCTTTCCTTGCTCCGAATGAATTTTTAAAGTGACTCTTTGTTAGGCCTTGCAGATTTCATAACTGTAGGAATTCTGCTCCAATTCTGCTCCAAAGCCAGGGCAGTCCTTGTTGAGCTTGCTGGAGAGTGTGTTCAGTTGTTTTGCATTAAGGCATAAGGCGGTGGGGTTCGCAATGTTTCCAATAACCTCCCTTTGTTTCCTCAGCTTCAGTGCAGCTGCCGTGGCAAAGATCCATTTCACATAATAAAGTGCCCTATTATATAAAGTAAGTTGATTTTAATTCTCCTTTACGACACCAAGAAAAGAAAGTTGTGTTGATAATTTAAGAGGCTTTTTCTCCTATAACTTTTAAAAGTAGAATTCAGTCCTATTATCTGAAGGAAATTGTATATCTATATATTTATATAGGTAATATATACTTATTATTTGAACAAAATTAGTTTAAGAATCAAAGTGATAATTGTTGTTTATTAGGTTAGTGTTATAGGTGTGTTTCGCTGATATTATTTTAGATTAAATGATAAATATTTAAGTAAAATGACAGAATTCCTTAATACCCTTGACATAATGATGTTGCTCAGACTGTATTGATTCTAAAGCATTTTTTATTTCCCCCAGAAACTCTATTTCAGAAATGCCTGTTCTCTTCTCATTTTGATCTACCGAAAAGAATCTGTGTTTTTAATCATGAAAAAGTTCAATATTTTTATGTATTTCTTTGATTTATAGATATTATCTGCAATGTTAGTTTAGGTTTACCACCTTTCATTTCTGTTGTCACCTGACAGTTGGTCCTTTTGACATACTAAGTTTCTCCTTATTGTTGAACATTTTATAAATTTTGTATAATTTACACAAAGTCTATTTAGGATTTTATCTTTGGGTTAGTCTATGTGTTGTCATGGGACAGAATGATAACATAGAAATTCTGAAGTCCCTTGAGATGTAAATTAGCAAAGCTATTGATTTACAACGTGATAAAGCGATAAAGAGTCCTAATTGAGTCTATTTCATTAGTAAGGTGAACAGCATCATAATTATGGGGAAAATACTGACTTATTTTATCAGGAGACACTTCTGTCTCAGATTAGCCATGTGACCTCAAGCAAGATGGTAAAGGTCTCTGGGCCATTTTTTCTTTATATCTTTTCTAAAACAGCATGTGGTATCTCCAGAATCCATGCCAACACTAACAATGTATTTTTCCAGATTCTTCTTCCTGGAAAAGTTGTGTGTGAAGTCAATGTTTTTGAAAGACTATTTCCATATTAAAGTTTTATTGTAGCTGAGATGTAGCCTCAGGGTATAAAAAGATAAGTAACTTTGTGGTTAACACATAACAGCTATAATAAGCAATATGTGTTATATTGTCTTTAGGGAACTGAAAGCTTTCGTCATTGTCCAATCTGAATGCAGGAAGCCTTTAGGTCTGGAAAAGACAAGGAAGTGAGATTCTGTTAGAACCTACAGAGAGGAGCACAACCCAGTATACTGAGTTGTAATAAACTCATGGATAAAGTGTCAAATTTGAGCAAGCATGAATGGAAAGAAATCAAAAACTGGGAAAATTGGCATGTCTATTGAGAGAAGATGTGATAATCTGATCCATATTTACTTGTTTTTATTTAAAATTTTTGTTGCAAATAATAGTAATAATAAAAATAATAGAGAGTTTTAATTTTAATAGAGAATTAAATATTGAATTCAACTGAATATTACAGGTTTATGCATAAATTTGATATAGTGCTATAGGTAGAATAATGGATACAGAGATGCCCCACATCCTGGATGTGCCTATATTAGGTTACATGATGGTGGAGGTGGAGACATGAGCCTCTAGGTCTGGGAAAGACAAAGAAGTGAGATTCTATTAGAACCTACAGAGGAGCACAACCCAGGCAACCTTGATTTCAACCCAAAGGAGAGGGTTATTTTGTGGTAATTTGTTATAGCAGCAATAGAAAATGAATACATGTACTGTACAAAATCCAGAAGTCCATGCAAATTAATTTAAAAAATTTTTTTAAATATTTTTTTGAAGTGAGAAGCAGGAAAACAGAGAGACAGATTCATGTATGTGCCTGACCGGGTCCACCCAGCATGCCCATCAGGTGGCGATGCTCTGCCCATCTGGGGTGTTGCTCCATTGCAACCGGGGCCATTCTAGCTCCTAAGGCTGAGGCCATGGAGCCATCCTCAGCGCCCGGGCCAACTTTGTTCCAATGGAGCCTTGGCTGTAGGAGGGGAAGAGAGAGAGAGAAAGGAGAGGGGGAAGGGTGGAGAAGCAGGTGGGCACCTCTTCTGTGTGTCTTGGCCGGGAATAAAACCTGGGACTTCCACATGCTGGGTCGACGCTCTACCATTGAGTCATTTGGCCAGGGCCTAAATTAATTGAAATTAACTGACTGAATTAGCCTAGTATTCTGTATCATCTGATTTTTTAAAAAATGTACCTTGGATCCAGTAAGACAGATTTTTGTTTTATGCTAAATAGAGAGAATATTAAATATCTTGCTTAATGATGTATAATAGTTATTTATTTGATTTGGCACTTTAAAAACCTATTTTTCATTTTAAAACTGTTGAAAGGGATTTCTATAATGTCCAGGTTGTTACATATGACTAAGAATTACATTGTCTAAGTCAAAATTTCACTAATTCAAAATGTTTATCATTTTAGTAGGATCTAGCAGGGTTGTATCCTCACTCAGTCTATGAGTTCTTATGGGGTAGACCAGTAGAGTAAAAGCTAGTTTATTTGGTATCTCAGCATTTCTGTGTGTGTGTGTGTGTGTATATATATATATATATATATATATATATATATATTTATTTATTATACAATGATGGCCAGTATTTAATGATGACCTGCCGCATTGTGGCTTCCTAACATATCTTTGACAACTTTAGTTAAAGATGAGATTTTCCTAAATATATGTAGTGTTAGTATTAAATGTCTTTTAGGGCTTTCAAATACTTGGAAATCTGTCCATGTGTATAGAATGAATTCTCTTATTTTTAAAAAATGTATGCTTAACCAGATTTTTGCATTACTTGATCTGTTGTGTAACTTATGAGTTTATTTCCTCATAAAGAAGGAACATCAATCTTAAGAGGTAGCATTATATGAGCCAGTATTTCCAGATGAAGAATTGTTATGAAAACAAAATTTAATTCCCAAATAAATTAATAAACACATAAATGATGAATGAAAGTCCTTTAATATATACTTCCCTTTGCATGGCTGTACAAGTGAATAGAAGAAAAATGTTTAAAAACTAGTTTAGCATAAATTTCATGCAACTAGAATTTTCTGGAGTATATTAGATGTATGAATTTGACCAAAAAGAAAATAATATTCAGGTAGAAATGCTTGATATTTTCAGGTATGCAGTTTTAATACTCTAATGTCAGAGTATAATAAATTTGAAAGGAAAATGGGAAGGCAAAATTAATTTTATTTCACATTTTAATTTAATAGATTAGTTAAAATATTCTTTGATGACTCCCAAATGCACTTCTCTCTTCCTAGCTAATTCTTTATTAATATTTTGAGGAGTGCTGCAGTGGTTCCATGACTATTTTGTTTCCAGAAAATGAGAGAATACAGGCATCTGTGTAGTATAAATCCTTCTGTGTTAGTATCTTAAGTTGAAACTCACATCTTTAAGTTATATTTGCTGCTTCAAATGTGGATTTTCCAAAACTGATCTAGTCATTTTTCTTTTCTAGTATAGATCATTGTTCTATAAGTTTAAAAAACTTTGAAATGTCTTTGGCTGCTTTCCCAATATACAAAAGTCTACCACAAAAGCCAGATCTTTCTTTCCGAATTTTTAGTCATGTGTTTGTGTTTTGCACCGGTTTTCATTTCTTCAACTAAAAGTCAAAATCCAGGGAGCTCCAGGTCTAAAGAGAATGGTCAATAAAAACTTTGGATTTAACTTTCCTAATATTAATCATGTCAAACTTATTGCTTTTTCTTTTGTTCCAGAATAATAATAATAATAATAATCATAGTGAGTGAAAATAATGAGCATTGTAATGAATTACTTTATGAATATTTATCTGCCAGCCACTGACTAATTCTTGCATGGATTCTCTCTTCTGATTCTCACAGTGGCCCAGTAAAGCATGGGCACTATCGTTATTCCCATTTTCAGGCAAGGCTTTGATCTCAGGCACACATAGCTTGCTTGACATCACACGGCCAGTAAGAGGAAGAGCCCATGTTCAAACCCAGGGATTGACTCTAGCTCTTGGATTCTTAAAGACTATGTGATGTGATATTGCCTCCTGTTCTCTACATTATTAAGGTAGAGAATAGAAGTTTTTAGTCATGTGGAAAATTGGGATAGGATGAAGGACTATATTGAGGAAGGAGTCATCAGGTGGGGAAAATATAAGTGAACACCCATTTTTCTTTACCATACATTAGCTATCATTTATTATGTATCTACTGTGCGTTGGCATTAAGCACCGAGTTGTCCAAGGACCAAGTCCAGGTTTTCTTCAGTTCCCTTTCTGTAGGCTTTCTATAGGCTCATTTCTGTTGGCTAATATATGTTTAAGGAATTATATATGGTGATCTGGTAATGGACAAAGGTGCTCTTCTACAGATGGGAGAGTGTCATTTTTCATAATCTTGCCTGTCTGATCTTGACAGTTCTGAGTTGGAGAGACAATCAGTGGCCTTCCATTTTCTTTCCTCATTCTTATGATCAGGTGATATTGGTCATTCTGTCAACAAAGCTGACTCATAGGACCGCTAAGGCTTTTAGAGTAGGTGGTTCAGTACATGTGTCCAGCCTATTGGTAAGTCATACTGTTTCATGGAATTCAGTAAGGTGCAGTTAAGAACTAGGTGTTCCTTCATTTCCCTGTGGTGTTGTCCCTAAACCTCAGCGCATGACTTTCAGTGAGCCTTAGCCTTGGTGCAGATGGTCGCTCTGCTCTTGTGACAGGCTTCCTCCTCACAGTTAACAGTTCCATAGCTCTGGTTTTCCCTCTGGGATCAGAAACACAAAACCTTAGTTCTTTATAGATCCTAAACGCAACCCCACCCATAGCTTTAACACGAACAATTTAGTAATCTCTGATTATATACACAACACATCTCACATTCTTAAAAGCTGACATTTCTCAGTATTACAAATGCCTTAAGGAGAATGAACTAATTGGTATCTACAAATCACTGCTACGATGCAGTCTCTGACTTACTCTGACTTATCCGTACAAGCAGGACTAAATCAAAATTCTCTTCAATACATTACATCTCCTCTATATTTTCCTTTGCTGTTATTGTGTCCACTATGGATAGCCCTGTAGCATGCTGCTGGGCGCCCTTCTCGCCTGCCAAGGGCCCTCTACTGCCCTCATCCATCAATGGCTGAAAAAGAGTTGTTTGTAGTTGTAAAGGAAGTCTGGAGAACAAGGTGCTGTTTCTGTACAGTAGTGCTGCTCATTTGCATAAATTGCATATACTTGTCTGGGTGTAGATGTACATTCTAAAGGAGAGAATCAGTGCTTATTTCCTTAGTGGAGATGTGGACCTCACTTGGATGATGTAGGGGAAACAGTTCCTCCCTAAACAAGAACAAAGAAAAGAGGCAGCAGTCAGATATTCGAATAACAGGAAAGGCAAAGCTAACAAAGACATAGAAATAAGAATAACAAAAAAGGAAATGAACATACAGCATTTTCTCTTGAAAGGTTACAGATAACTCAATCCAGAACACGACAAATCCACAGCAAAGGCATCCTTACCAATAAAAGATAAATCTAGTTCTCTCCAAAAGACTTCCATCAGGAGTCATCTGTGTCTTCCTCTTCCATCAAGATGAGGAATGACATCCTTTTGGTTCCTGACTTTTAACTCTAGTTCTTGGGACATGTTTTGAGTCACTTTCCTGAAGCAGAGCTTTAATGATAAAGAAAGAAATGAAGTAGAAGCATAGGAGAATTCATTGGAGAGTTTCTATTTCCAATAAATGGTCTCTGACTCTTTATTGAAAATAAATATTTAAAACTCACTGGGCCAACTCTGCTGATGAGGAGGTAAGAACGAAATTGCTTTATGAAAGAATGTCGGCACCTTGGGATCCCTAAGCCTTCAGGGCTAGGGGGCAGCTTCAGACAGTGAGCACACCTTGCTCAGCGTGAGCGACTGACAGCCTGCCCTACAGCACTCAGGGACCGGCACACTGTGAGCGGGCAACTGCTGGTGGATGTACCAGTGTCCTGATTGATGGAGATAATTGAGGTGGAGCTGACGTTGCTTCAGAAAGATATTTAGCATTTCGGGAATTAGGAAGATGTTACCTTTCCTGACATTTTATCAATACATTGCTGGGGCTGGAGTTATTATTACTGTGAAGTGGAATTTTGGCTTGTCCTCTTCTGCATTATTCAGCTCCGTCTCATTGTAATAACACCATCAGCCTTACTGTGTAGTTTGATTGTCAGGGTCAGGATGCAATTAATAAAAGTCTACCCTAAGGAACAGGAAGGATCGCTGTGGGGCCACTAGGGGAGGAAATGTGATCTCTGTACTTTAATTTGTAAAGATTGTATTTTTAAAATATTCATTAAAATTAACAAAAGTATCAATGAGCAAATGTGAAACAAATAGACTATCTCTTTTGTATTTATTACAAAGTGAAAAGATACAGTAAAAGATTTAATACAACTATAGACAATAAAATAAAATTAATTTCTCCTTTAAAAATATATATGAAATAAAGTAGTAAAATTTTAAAAAAACTAAATGATATAAATTAGCTTTTAAAACAAACTAAAAGGATATAACAATAAATTGAACTCTGGTGGGAACATAATTGAGGGGTCCAGCCCCCAGGCAGGGGCATTTAAGGCACGGAGGGCCAATATAGCAACAGACCTGTGGCGTGTCAATTGATGGTCTGATTCTCCTGGGCCTGAGAGCTTAGGGAGACAAGGAGTAGAGTTGGGGGCCCCTATGAGTTCTGGGCTCAGATAGAGATTTTACCAGAGTGTGTGCGTGTTGATTCATCCAGACTGTCCTTTGGTGCCCTCAAGTATCACCTCTCTCTCCACTCACACCCAGGCACATCCATTCTGGTCACTGATTCTACTACTTTACTTAAAAATAAACACAAGCAAACCTTGACTTTTTTTTTTTTAAGTGATTTTATATATAGAGAGGGAGGGAGTGAGAGAGAAGGTGGGGGAGAGAGAGAGAGAGAGAGAGAGAGAGATCAATTTGTTGTTCCACTGATTTATGCATTCATTGGTTGACTGTGTGTGTTCCCTGACCAGGGATCAAACTGGAAACCTTGGCACGTCAAGACAATGCTCTGAGCTAACCAGCCAGGACCAAACAAACCTTACCTTATTGCCTTGTAACAAGTGCTTTACTGACAATGCCTGGAATACTGATGTTTGTGTTTTGGGGAGTGCTGTAGCCTTGGTCTGTATAGCCTTTTTCATGCTGTGTCTCTGTTGCTGAATGAAATTATTTAAGTGCAGTCTATAGTTGAATCCAACAGATTTGGGGTTGTTCGTTTTCTGCCTAGTGTCTTCATGATAAATTAATGGCATGTTTTAAAGGAAGACTATATACTTTTATAATATCTATTGTCAGGTAGGAGTATATATCTTATTTGGATTTTGAACAGAAAGGTTTTGTCGTTGTTGTTCTTGAAATGTTGGCGTTAAAATTTCAAGTTTTCCCTTAGATATATACTTATGTTTCCAAACGTAGAACCTTGGATTTTCTGCCTTTATAAACATAGAATAAGGTAGAAAGTGTTTGTGAAGGTTAGTGAAGTTGTATAGAAACTGAGGAACATAAAAATTTACCCCCCCACACACAACTTCCTATCTACTGCCCCATTCCCTACTCAAGCACCCCAACAGACACACACACATACACACACACAGGAAAAATCAACATTACTCATGGAAGAATACCATATTCTTCATATATTCTGGTCTCCTATGAAGCAAAGAGTA
The DNA here is from genome assembly GCA_037038555.1 of Rhynchonycteris naso. Taxonomy (NCBI): domain Eukaryota; kingdom Metazoa; phylum Chordata; class Mammalia; order Chiroptera; family Emballonuridae; genus Rhynchonycteris; species Rhynchonycteris naso. The sequence continues at coordinate 293,012,602 of CM072997.1, forward strand.
AGAAGATTATGAATTCCAAAATGAGAATGTCACCTCTTAAATCTTTAAGGAGCTATAACTCTGATAAACTGCATCACATCAAATTGACAAAATCTGTTTTCGCTCTTTAAACTTTCCTCATCTGATTGCAGATTTGATTATTTGGGAGCTCCTGCGTGATTGCTATGTGTAACTGCTACAGCCTATGTGAGGAGGGTGTTAGCAAATGCCTGTGTCAGCTTCGTTTTCCTCAGGTTGTCTTTTCCTCATAGCACCTCTCAGCTTCTCCCACACTATGAAATTTACTTCGCAAGTTTATTGTCTCTTCCGTATTTCTCCCCACCCTGAGGAGAGAGGGGTCCAGTTAGGTGAAGACGGAGAAGCAGCCATTCCATTTAGCAAGCTAGAGTTCCCTGATCATTTGGATAGGATGCGTTTGGCTGGCGGAGTGCAGTTAGCTACCGAGTAGAAGCGGGCTGAGTAGTGTGTGGGACATGAGGGTGTGCACTCCTGAGTTGAGAAGTCTGTAAGAAAAGGAAATGGGGGATTGCTAGCAGGAAATAGAGACTCCAAGTAGCAGTGAATGTGTGTGTTTGTGAGTGCAGGAGCGTGTGCACACACATATGTGTCTCAGGATGGCAGAACCTTCAATATTTATATATTGGAGAATAGTGTTATTGAGAGAGGGGTTGAAATGCAGTGCCTGAGTTTTTAAGACATCTTTGGAAAGAATTGACCTTTCATAGTTTCATAGGAAGGGCAACATACCCTCCGTTAGAGGGGGAGGCAAGTGGACAGTCTGGCAGGTGGAGAGAAATGTTAGTGATTTCGTGGTGGGAAGATGAAGGAATTTTAATCTGGTGGTTTTTAGTTTTTCAGTAAAGCCTGAGATCAAGTTCAATGATGCTAAGGCATGGAGAGAAACAGGGCTGGGGAAAGAGAAGGTGGTAGGAAAGTGCCGTCCTGGGCTCTGGGAAAGGAGGGTTATTAGGCAATGTAGTGCCGCTGGCAGCAGTTGGACATTTGAGGTTTGAAGTCAAATATTTAGAGTAAAATCAGTCTGTCTGTTGAGTGATTTTCTCCAGCTGTATTTGTGCCCGCTGATCATGTCCAGAGAAGGCAAGTAATTGAGCTGATCCATGCCTGGGTTTTGCTAGGAGTGAGAAGCAAGGAAGAGGGGGTTCTTTGCAATGATTATAATGATGGACTCAGATTTAGACCGCTGTGTCAGAAATATTTTAAAACCTCAATCATGCAAGTATACTTCATATTAAGAGCTTAGGCTTATGATCAGTCCACCGAGGTTCAAATCTCATTTCTACTACTTACTAATTTTAGGACCTTGAGCAAGGTATCTGTCCTCCCTTCTGTCATCTGAGAAATGGGAATCACATTGGCACCTAACTCAGAATTGTTACACATAGAAGGATTTTACAGCAGTGATTTTCAACCGTTTTCATATCATGACACACATAAACCAATTACTAAAATTCTGTGGCATGCCAAAAGTACATTTTTTGCAGGTCTGGCCCCAAAAATAGGTATAATTTTGATTCATTCACACTGGTAGCTATTGTTGTGTTGGCTATTGTTATTTTTTTTAACTGACAGTCTAAAGGAAAAGAGGTCAGTGCCCCTGACTAAACAGTCAGGTTTTGCATGTTTTAAAAATTCTTGTGGCTCACCGGTTGAAAATTGCTGATTTAGAAGATTACGTGGTAAAAATTGAGCACTGAAATAATAGGCTGTTACTGTAATTAATATTATACATCCTGACCTAGTGTGTGTTATCTTTCGCTATGCTGTCAACCTTGGGCTTCAAGCCAGTGACCTTTGGGCTCAAGCCAGTGACCCTGCCCTCAAGCCAGTGACCCCACGTTCAAGCTGGTGAGCCTGTGCTCAATCAAGCAGGTGACCTTGGGATTTCAACCCTAGGTCCTGTGCATCTTAGTCCAAGGCTCTATCCACTGCACCACCGCCTAGTCAAGCTACAGGGACCCCATGTTATTTCTACTGGGGCACCAGTAAAGGGACACTTTTAATAATTACAGAGGACAACAGATATGAACCAGGATTGTCCCAGATGTTTAAAAGTAGGGCATGGAGATCTCATGCACAGCACTGTGAGGATTGTCACTATACTGTATTATATACTTCAGAGTTTCTGAGAGACGAGATCTTGAATGTTCTCACCACAAAAAAGAAATGATAATTATGTGATGGGATGGAGGGGTTCGCTAATACTGCAGTGGTAATCCTATTGCAATGCATAAATGTATCAAATGGACAAGGCACCTGAAACTGAATAAAAATAGATAAAAATCTTGATTCATATAAATATAAAAAGAACATGTATCAAAGATTTCACTTACCCCACTAGTTAATAAGGGAGCAAGTTAGAAGTTGTAATAGATTCCAAGGAGAATACTTAATACTGCTTTATATATAGTCAAAGGTTGCTAAAATGAATTGATAGATGCAAGCTGGCAAACTAGTCAGTACCCACAGGACAATAATCAGTTTTATTCTAGTGGGCACACTTTGCATTTCTGTGAACAAATATCATTTGCATTACTATCAGTTTTCTTCAGTATTTGAGTTTAAAATAGCTCAAAGACACCCACTAATTTTTTGTGCATATCAAAAGCCTTCACAATTTCCCCTACACAAGCAAAACTGCCATGGCCGGGCTCCATAGTTATATGTAGAAGACTTTCACTAGTGTTGCTTCATAGAATTTTGGCTTTAGTGGCTAACTGCTGCTTTGTTAGGTTTTGAATTTTTTGTTTTATTCTTGTACAGATTTCTGGGTCTGTTCTCTCTTAAAAAGATTTTTATCACAAAATTACCATTTCATTTTTCAGTTTATCAAGCTGTATAATATTAAGTCCCGCTCGTCTTTCTATTTGAGATTGGCCAGAACCTACCCTGTTGTATTTGGGTGGGGGTGGGGGGGAATGCTACTTTTCTTCTGTTTTGATTGCTTACTCTGGGAGGACTGGCAGCATTTTAGCTGGGCGGGTTGAGCAATCTGCAGCTGTTCAAATACTTTGAGGCTTTGGGTGGATTGTAGATTTTGCTTTAAAATCCTCGCCCAGTTTAAGAAAAGAAAAAAAAAAAAAAGAAAGGAAGGGGAAAAGAAACTCCAACAGCCAATTGCATCTACTCCATTTTTTAAACTGTTGTTTGGTAAGCTGCAGTTATGCGTTTGTAACCAGAGGCTGTGTTTATTTTCAGTGTTGGCAGTTCTGCCTAATGAATCAACTGGTATTGAATTTTCCCTCCTTCCATCTGTTTGCCAAATGTGTGTGTTCCCTCAGCTCCTACTCGTGGTTTCACTAAGAAGCTATTAACAAGTGGTGTTCTCACTGAATTCTCAGGCCACTGCCTGACTGCATAGAGACGTTTTCCTCTCATGGTGCCACAGAGGTTGTTGGCCAGAGCACCGCACTTGCGACTCTAGAGGATCTATAATTATTTATGCTTATTGTTTAAGTATAAAGCTTGGCTCTGCATTACTTACAGCTTTGTTTGGTTGTTGAGCCTCGGTTTGGTCTTCAGTGGGTTGTTCGCCTCTGGACAGTAGTGTTGCCATGGGGATTGAAATTCATCAAAAGAAGAGACAAGAGGTCAAGTGAATACCAGTAGACTAAGACTGGGAGCCCATGATGAAATTGTTTGGACTATACTATATTTCCATCAAATCCTTCTTTAATTCTTATTGATGGTAGGGAAGAAGTTGTTTTATCAGCCAAATTGGGAGATTCTTTTGTTTGTTTTGCTTTATTTTTTCACTGTCAGTCCTGTGTTAGGAGCCTCTAGGTCAGTGCTTGTCAGACTTCACTGTGCACGTGGATCGCCTGGGGTGGTGTTAAGAAGAGGGTCTTGACTTGGTAGAAGTAGGAGTCCGCGGTTCTGCAGTCCTGTCAAGCTCTGGGCCACACGCTGGGCAGTAAGAATTGGAGGTGAAATCAAACTTCCAAACGTTCTTCATGTCGTTTCAAGCAGCTCGAATAGTCAATGGGTAGAATGGCTCTGCTGGTGGGCAGTAGCAGAGCACCACGCAGAAACAGGTGCCCCTGCGTTAGTCCCAGGAACCAGGTCAGGGAGCCAGATAGCTTTCCAGCCCTTCCCGACAGAAGGCTTCACATTGTGGGTGTGTTGCTCTGTCTGAGATTTTGGAATTTTCCGGATAGTTTACATAGCAAATTTTACAGCTAATAGTTTTCAAAGCAAATCATGAGTTATTGGGGGAGTTCTGTTACCTGTGTGTACGTGACAGTGGTTACATCCTTTTCCTAGTGACATGCCCCACTTCTTGATATATTGCATGGGTTTGAAAAAGAGAGCAGGTTGACAGCTGGGGGGTGGGGGTGGAGGGATCAAGCGAAAAAGAGGAAAAAACTTATGGATACAGAGAGTAGTGTCGTGATTGCTGGGGGTTGGGGAGTGGATGGAGGGGAGGTGGAGGAGGGTGGAGAGGGGACAGATGGTGATGGATGGAGACTTTACTCGGTGCTGAGCACTCAATACAGTGTACACATAACGTGCTGTAGAATTGTGCATTGCAAACCTATACAATTTTGTTAGCCAGGGTCACTCCAGTAAATTCCATTGAAAGGGATTTTTTTTTCTCTTGAACTCAAGTGTGTGAATATCTTTTTATATATATCGTGCCCTCTTAGCTTACTAAACAGTTCTATAAGAGCTAACATCCAAAAAGTCTTTTGAGTACTATTAAATGTTATTACTCTGTTGTGACCCAGATCAGGGACAATACACTATTTTTTAAATATCGGGCCATTGCCCCATTGAAGTTAAGAGACGCTTATCTCGCACACAAAGTGAAGGAACAATCTATTAACCATTACATTGATTTGTTTTGTCATCTTATTCCCCAAAGATTTTAATTCTTTGAGTTAGTTTTGGAATTTTTAGAAAAAGAGGAATCGTGCTTTTTAAGTGAAGACTAAAGATCATGGAAAAAAATAGTCTACAATTTAAAAACAAACAAACAAATACCGGTTAACTGAGGGAGGCTGAGGAGGGTCATGAAGTTGAAATGACAAAAAGAGAGACATGCTTCAAGGCTGCAGGGAATCCGGAGAACTATGAAGACGGTGTCAGGACAAAGCAACTTTTACTCTACCTTCGTAGGCTTGTTATCTGAGGGCCTGCGAATTAAACTGGGGAAAGACAGAGTAGCAGGAGAAAGGAAAGTGTTAACTTGTGTATGCAGGGCACATACATGCAGGAGTGCTCACTGATGAGTAAGTCAAAGGGGTGGTTAGAATTTGGGGCTTACATGCCTAACTTAGTAAGGGAAAGGGATGGGAAGAAAAGGCTCCCATGAGAAAAACCAATAGGTGTCTTTCAGAAAGACCCCCCCCCCTTTTTCAAGAGAACAAACATGACATAAGGAAGTTTGTGATGATGTGTGTTTATGCAGGTGCAAGCAGTTTTTCTATCTTCTTCATGGCCATGGAACTCTCCTCCAAAGAGGGGATTAATGACAGTCTTCTTTCCCGAGAGTTGCTGTTTTTATTCAGAGAGAGGAAGCTCTGAGAAGGCCTCTTTCTACATCTGTTGAATCTCAGATGTCTTTAGCTTAAAATAATTCTTATGCCAACTCACGGCTTCTGAGTGCGTCCCCACAGAGGAAAAGAGAAAGTTTAGGCAAAGGAAGGAGAGTCTCTGGTTGAAGAAGAGGGAGGCTCAGTCGACTGTGAAGCCATGTCCTTCAGAGTTAAACTCTTTGTTTCTCTGTCCTTCGGACATTTTATCAGGACTTCTAGAGTTTAGCAACTTCCGCTCTTGGAGGGTTTGTTCTGAATGAGGATCTGCTCCCGCCTAACACAAGTATTCTGGAGCCTGCACTGGTCGGGCTTCCTCAAGCCTCAGGTGCCCTCCCCCAGGGCCCGTGACAGTCACGCTTTCTATCTAGGTTTTAATTTTTAGTTGTCATTGTCTTTGAAATGGATAAAGCAAAAAATTTCATCTACATGTTCACAATATAATTGCTCAAATAAAAATGTATTATTGTTGTTTCAAATATTCAGTATTAATTGGGCACCACGTACCAGAGTGATCCATCGTGGGGATAATTTTGCATGTGTTTTTAAACATTTGAATTAAAATTTGAATTAATTTGTGTAGTTTTAGGTGACAAGTATTACTTTTTTTTGTTCTTTTTAATATATTACCCCTTTATTTCCAGCCATCAAACACAGACAACCTGTTGGGATCATCCTAAAATGACCGAACTCTTTCAATCCCTTGGTGAGTATTATTTCATTTAATAGTGATGAATGCACTTACACTGAAAAGAGTATATGTTTAAGTGAAAACTAATCACCAGTTTTTTTTTCATGGCATTTTATGTTAAAGGATCATGACAGTGACATATAAAAGTAGAGAAAATTAAGGGCAATGAAGTTAATAGGTTCTACCTTTCTTCTTATGAGAATGTAAGGTTTGAAATAATAGCATGATCCAAAAAAGCATGAGTTTCATAAAAGGAGAAATACAAATGGAGGTTTTACCTCCCTCCCATTGGATCACCTTAATCTTCAATTTGGTGTGAAAACAAAAAACAAATACATACAGTTACAATACTGCCACCTCTAATACACTGCTTTTAAATCTGCTTGTAGCTCATTCTTTATTTAACACATCTTAAGATTAAATTAGCTAGCCTAGAGACGAACAGCTGAATTCATTTTAATATGAAGATGCAAGAGAACTCAGGAGATGAGAATTCTGGTCTTGCAGATTTCCAGTAGACTATAATCTTGGGGAAAACTATATATATATATCTTTCCCATAGTCAGTCCAGACATTTGGAAAGAGTTTTCTCTCTTTGGGGAGCAAAGGTGCTGCTACAGAGAAAGGAACAGCACCCTAAGACTCTTAATACCCACTCCCATTTCAACAAGTGAGGAGCATCCCTTTCTAGCTCTTTAAATCAGGCTCCTATGAGAACTTTAATTTCGGTGGGTGAGGGCGGCTTCAGAGGTTGAACAAGTGAGAAAAAAGCCTCAGGTTTGTTCAGTTAGCAAAAGAAGAGGGCAGTTTTGATGATTTCGGAGTTTTCTTCTAACTTCTCCAGTCTCTGATATTGTCTTTAGGGGACAGAGGAAGACATGGTAATATTTATTATTTCCAAAGGTTTGAATATGGACTATAGGTTGTGTGAGATATTGAATATAGGATACTGACTAGAGGGCGTACGAAAGGGCAGAAGCAGCAATAAATCAGAACGGAGGAATACAGAAATAAGAGTAGCTTTCTGAGTAGTGAGGTAGTTAGGTTGACAGAAAACTGATTGTCTTCAGGGAACATGTCACCGGAAGAGAATCTCTCTCAGCTCTACAGAGGAAGGACCAACTACCTACCTGCCATGCGTTTATTAAGCCATTGAAAGTTCACAGGGCAGGTGTGCTTCCTTTTCCTCATTTCTTTTCCCTTTCTTGTAGTTTTCCATCTTTTCTACAGTGCTGATGAACTTTTAATTATTTTCTTAACTAATAGCTGTGGATTTTAGGAGAAGACTTTTTAATGCAAATAGACATTAGAAAGAAACAAATACATACTTGCCATTCAATATAAGTCAAATAATAAGCATGCCCTTGAATGTGTTCCCTTTTCCATTCATTTCAGCTGACCTGAATAATGTACGTTTCTCTGCCTACCGCACAGCCATCAAAATCCGAAGGCTACAGAAGGCACTGTGCTGTGAGTTATTCTACCAAAGTTAATCACTCTGTTCTTTGGATTTCCCTTTTGTTTTGTTTTGTTTAAGACAAAGATAAATTAAGAGGGTGATGTGTTTGTAGAGTTAATGTGATTTTCAGCGTACCTCACTCACGGAGTTGGCTGTGTTTTTATAAACGCTCTATTATTTGCCCCATCAGCGTGTATGCAGCCGTAAAACAAATGAACATGACATTCTCAGCTGCCCAATGAAAAAGATTAAAGCAAGGAATCAAAGTATAAACAGAAGAGATCATTGCCTTTTTAGTACTTTGTATCTCTTTGGAAGTATAGGGTTAGAAACACTTTCAATCAATACAATCATATAGTAAATACACACAGAAAAAAATTTACATTCCTGATCCAAATTGAACTGTCACCTTAGAAAATTAGCTAAAAGGCTTTGTGTTCATGTATAGATGTCTTGAGACATTTGATATTACCAATATAAACTTTCCTTGCAGAGAGTATGTTCTGAGTGATTTCTATGATAATCATTTTACTAAAGGGTTATTCTCCCCAAATAACTGAAATTTAAGTAGAAGTATGAAATATGTTTTTATAGAGTATAGATTTAAGTTCTCTGGATTCTATCTGTGGTTGTAGTTTTAGTGATGGAGTCTACTCAAAGAACATTTAGGTCTTCAGTAGTTCATATGGGAAGTGGCATTTGCCTATACTTTAAAAAGGGGAATTTGAATAACTCCAAGCATTCTTGTTTGCTGCCTTTTGTTAACAGTTATATGTCTAGGCAGGTCAGTGAAGCTCTGACAATAACCCTTAGAAAAGTGACATGGGAAGGTAAAAAATCTGGTCCTTAGAAGTTAGTAGAAATTAGGAATACATTTTAGGCTGGTTAAATGAGTTGAGGAAGGACAGTGCAGAATCACCCAGAGAAAACACAGCAATGAAATGTTTTGAAATAAGAAAGACATAAGCCCTGTGTGGAAGGAAAGTCTACAAAAGGCGGAAAAGCACCCCCAGATTAGGTGACAGAAGAAAGGACGAGATGACCTTACTGCACATAATCCACGGAGCTCCGAATATTGGCAGGTTGTAGTGAGGCAGCAAGAGTTGCAAAATTATCAGTGCAGAAAAAAAGCCAAAGCTCTCCAGCCAGTGGTGTGTATAGTGAGCCAGGAGGAAATGGGGGGTGAATTAGGAACACACAGTGTGGATGTTCTGAGCTCAGTGCGTCCATGGTGACAGTCTTGAGAGAGGTTCAGCTGCATGTCCAGTATCAAGCTGACAGTTCTGGAAGGTCTTCTCAGGCCTGATGAGCTATGAAATGAGGACGAATGACTCAGCTGCGGAATCTCCATTGATAGAAGACTACCATGTGTTTGTTCATTGTGAACACAACCATGTTTTCACTAATATTCTGAGTGGGTAAACATTAATGCATTTGGTGTTTTCTTTTGTTGTTGTTGTTTTATTTTTTTATTTCTGTTTAGTTTTTTTACTCCCAAAGAAAAATTTCCCCCTTTCAGCTCACTGTTTCAAACCCAAGAGGAGCAGAAGAACGATGCCTCCACTTATAAACCAATGGCATTTTTTAACACTTAGGAAAGTGCTGGCTGTGCCAGGTTGTAAATACGGGAGGCGATGTTCTGAGAGCTGCCAGCTTCCACTTTCCCCATACTGCTGCCCCCACTGCTCTCTAGTCTGGGGCTTTGCACCACTTGTCAAAGTCGCCTGTTCATGATTAATCTGCTCTTTCCTCTCCCATCCTTTCTGTCTCCTTGGAGGTCCCTGACCCTTCCTTGGCAGTGGTCTGTAAGCCTTTAGTCCCCCCAGATGCTGTTAAAAATTTACTCCTTTTGGAAACATTTACAAGCTAATTCCACCTGCCACCAATTTTTCTAGCTCTTTATGATGGCCTCTAACGACCGCATCTCACATAAGTGCCATACGTGTGCCTCTGTGTGATAGATAACATCAGGACAATTGCCCTGGATTCCCTGAGAGCTGCGTTAGGTCAAGGGTTGGCTTTCGTTTTGTGTAAATCTCCGTGCACCGTAATGTCCCAATGGAGAGGATGCACTGTCAGTTTCTGTTACTCTTCATTTCTTTTTGGGCTCCAATATTGTGCAGTAAATAAGGCCATAGAAAGACTTGGTTCCCATGCTCAAGGAACTTCAATTCGGAGGGAACACAAGACACATGGACACGGCTCTCCCATTTACAACAGATTCCAAGTGCCCTGGAATGAAACGCCGTGGCTTCCTCTCCATTCACTCCTTTCTCTGTGCTCCGCTGCGGGCTCTTACCTGTTCCAGGGGGCAGTTGAAATGGCAGGCTCTGGACTCTGCTACTCCTGCCCAAGAAGCTCTTGTCTTAGCTCTCTGTGCTTATCTCCTTCCCCTGGCCGGTACGGTCTCTCCCTTTAGGTCCTATTCAGTTCTTTTGTGATGCTTGTCCTGATTTATGATGTTCTGTTTATTTTACAGTCTGTCTCTCCACATGAATTCAGCTTTATTGGGAGGGATGAGTCTGTTTGCTTCTCCATTGTGGGCCCTGTACAACTTCCATCACAGAGTAGTCTTCTAGGGCATACCAAGTACATGATTTGAGTTTGAAGAGTATAGGACTATACCTGAAAATATGTATCAGAAGATTTATAGCTGCACTTTTTAATAGTCAACTTCATTTAATTTTCACATAGTCATAAATGTGATATGATACAACAGCAAAGATAAATGAATGAATAATCAAATCAACATGGTTGACTCTTAGAACTAGAAAGATGAATAATAATAATAAAAAAAAATCAAGTAGCCGGAGAAATCTTCATGGTTCTCTTTCATTGATACATACTTCAGAACCATGTACAACTAACTGCTATATTATTTAGGGACACATGTATGCATTCAATAACTGAGAGTGAACTAAAAAGATGGGTGGTTCTCCTGTGATTGCAAGGGGATTAATTAAGGAGGTGTTCAAAGGGGCTTCTAAGACATCAGTAGCAGTCTATTTTGTTAGCTGTATAATGGATTAATGGGTGTTGGCTCTGTATTCTTAAGATCACACATGTGTTATACGCACTATTTTTTGTATTTCAATTTTAAAGTGCTTTGTGAGATTGCAGCAACAGAGAATCCAAAGGGAAGTGCTGTCAGAGGAGGGGAGATCCCCTTCATTGTGAAGAAAAGAGTAAGCATCTTTGAGGAGGGAGCATATGAGCCAGGCCTAGAAGCCAAATGGGGTTTAGGCAGGCAGCTATAATTGAGGGTAAGAGGGGAGGGAATTATATTCTTGGCGCTCATGGCACTCAAGGCCTGGATGGAGTTCAGGGACATCACCTAGTAATGGAGTCTAATGGAATAGCCTATGGCCTATTTGTCCAGTATTCAGAAATGCCATTAAAATCAGTCTCGGTTCCAGTTCAAAGGTCATTTTTTAAAAAATCAATCTTTTTCTGATGTTTTTAGTCATTTTTGTTCCTCAGGCTTTCCTAATGTTGTATTTAACGTTTGGAGTGCGTGTGCACGAGCGCGCGTGTGTGTGTGTAACAGAATGCTGTGGAGCCATTTTCTGTTTTGTGGGATTTAGGAGATAGGACCAGTCATGGCTTTGGCTTTAGACAACATCTAGGACAGATCAAAAGACAGTGGGAACAGAGGACAGGGAGCAGAGGGGATGGATTTGTAAAGAAGAGAAATAACTGATGCCTGGGGGGATGAGTAGTTGATAAATTGCAGAGCGTAGAAGGAGTGTTAGGATAGCTCAAGATTTGCAGACGGATGATCTATGACAGGTAGTGACACTGATACTGGGCTTCAGCATAACAGGAAGGCAAGACCTTTTTTGTAACGTATTAAGGTGGAAAGAGCCTAGCGTAGCTCTACTTGGACACAGAGCAGCGGGAGGGTGGATCACGTGTTCAGGGAGGAGAAAAGAGAATCTGGAGTCATCAGGAGAGAAGTAACAACTGAAATTAAGAGAGTGAGGATTATAGATGTGAGACCTTGCGCACCACCTATAATTCTCTGATGTCTGGGGAAGAAGGGATGGGAAGGCGCTCATCGGGAATGATCAAACCCTTGGAGAACAGGAGAGTCAGAGAAGCCCAGGGTCGGGTGCTGTGTGTGTGTTTACAAAGGAGACTGATTATCTATTTTCATTTGATCACCTGTGACTCATATTTTTAAAAAAATTGGTTAGAAAATGATTCTGCTATTTGTTTCATTTGCCACATGACTGAGCTGTCATTTGTCTCCCTTTGAAAAGAGATCATAATTTTCCGCGATTAAATGTAGTCAGTTTTTAAAGATACCTAAATGTGACACACTTCAGGAAGATATTTGCCTTGTTTAGGCACTAAGGCAAAGTGTCAGTGTAAATCACTAAAAATTGAAGACTTGACAGTCTGTGGCAAATTACTGTCATATTTACAATGTGTATTAGCAAAGGAGACTTTTCCAGAAGAAATGTAAGGACAGCTTCCTCCAGAAATGGTCCTTTTGGAATTTGGTCTATTGTCAATTTATGCCATGTGGGGGGGATACAATAGCAGTGCTGGGCTGCTGGCATGATTAGTGCTGAAATTCAGAAACTTAGAGCTTTGGGCAATATTTGAATATATTTCTTTGTATCTGTGTGGAATTGTATAGTTCTGTAGCTACCATCATTATTAAGACTTCCTTTTCTCACACACTGTGAAGAGTGAATCTGAATTTTGCTCCTGCCTTCTGGGAGCCTGTCATTGAAAACAGTGCCAAGAAAATGAGCCATTGAAAATTTCAGGTGGCCCTTGTTTTTTTGTTTTTTCCCCACACCATCTCAACTTCATGTGAACTTCACACAGTTACTTTATATATTAACTAAAATTTTTCCAATGCTATATATTCAACAACTAAAAGAAATGGATTGACCTGTTATCCAGACTTGTGTGTTTTATATTTTTCTCTCTTTTAAAAAATGAGTTGTTTTAGAAAGAATTTTAATCTGTATAATTTTTTTTTAAATATTAATGAACCCAATTTTATTGAGAAAAATTTTATCTGCAACATATACATTCATATCAATATAGCCTTGTACTGTATAATTACATAAAACATGCTTTGAAATTCTTTAAGATAATTCTTTACCAGAAGAAATATTGCCTGAGCAATAATCTAAATTCCACTTAAAACTTCTATTTTTCCAGTATTTTAGGTTAACACACTACCACTTTTTGTCATCATTTAAAAAAAATTTTTTTATATATATATTTTATTATTATTAATTCTAATGGGGTGACATCAATAAATCAGGGTACATATGTACAATGAAAACATCTCCAGGTTATCTTATCATTCAATTGTGTTGCATACCCATCACCAAAAGTCAAATTGTCCTCTGTCACCTTCAATCTGGTTTTCCCTGTGTCCCTCCCCTCCTCCCTATCCCACTCTTCCCTCCCTCCCCCCATCCCATAACCACCACTCTCTTGTCCATGTCTCATACCCTCACTTTCATGTCCCACCTATATATGTAATCGTGCTGTTCTCAGTTTTTCTTTTTTTCTGATTTACTTATTTCACTCCGTATAATGTTATCAAGGTACATCCATTTTGTTATAAATGATCCGATGTCATCGTTTCTTATGGCAGAATAGTATTCCATAGTATATATGTACCAAAGCTTTTTAATCCACTCGTCTTCTGACGGACACTTGGGCTGTTTCCAGATCTTCCCTATTGTGAACAATGCTGCCACGAACATGGGGGCGCATTTCTTCTTTTCGAACAGTGCTATGGTGTTCTTAGGGTATATTCCTAAAAGTGGGATAGCTGGGTCAAAAGGCAGTTCAATTTTTAATTTTCTGAGGAATCTCCAAACTGTTTTCCACATTGGCTGCACCAGTCTGCATTCCCACCAGCAGTGCAGAAGGGTTCCCTTTTCTCCACATCCTCGCCAGCACTTATTCTGTGTTGTTTTGCTGATAAGTGCCATTCTGACTGGTGTGAGGTGATATCTCATTGTGGTTTTAATTTGCATTTCTCTAATGATTAGTGATGTTGAGCATTTTTTCATATGCCTATTGGCCATCTGTATGTCCTCTTTGGAAAAATTTCTATTCATTTGTTTTGCCCATTTTTTGATTGGGTTGTTTGTCTTCCTGGTGTTGAGTTTTATAAGTTCTTTATAAATTTTAGTTATTAACCCCTTATCAGATGTGCTGTCGAATATGTTCTCCCATTGTGTGGTTTGTCTTTTTATTCTGTTCCTATTGTCTTTAGCTGTGCAAAAACTTTTTAGTTTGATATAGTCCCATTTGTTTATCTTGCCTTTTATTTCAGTTGCCCATGAAGATAAGTCGGCAAATATACCGCTGCTACAGATGTCGGAGAGCTTGCTGCCTATGTTTTCTTCTAAGATGCTTATGGTTTCACGGCTTACATTTAAGTCTTTTATCCATTTTGAGTTTGCTTTTGTGAATGGTGTAAGTTGATGGTCTAGTTTCATTTTTTTGCAGGTAGATGTCCAATTTTCCCAGCACCATTTGTTAAAGAGGCTGTCTTTACTCCATTGTATGTTCTTTCCTCCTTTGTCAAATATCAGTTGTCCATAAAGCTGTGGGTTTATTTCTGGGTCCTCTGTTCTGTTCCATTGATCTATGTGCCTGTTCTTATGCCAGTACCAGGCTGTCTTGAGTATAATGGCCTTGTAGTAAACCTTGATATCAGGAAGAGTGATACCTCCTGCTTTATTTTTTCTTTTTAAGATTGCTGAGGCTATTCGTGTTCTTTTTTGGTTCCATATAAATTTTTGGAATATGTGTTCTATATCTTTGAAGTATGTCATTCGTATTTTAATTGGTATTGCATTGAATTTATAAATTGCTTTGGGTAGTATAGACATTTTAATGATGTTTATTCTTCCTAGCCATAAGCACGGTATATGCTTCCACTTGATTGTATCTTCCTTGATTTCTTTTATCAATGTTCTATAATTTTCCGAGTACAAGTCCTTAACCTCCTTGGTTAAATTTACTCCTAGGTACTTTATTTTTTTGGCTGCAATAGTGAAGGGGATTGTTTCCTTAATTTCTTTTGCTGATATTTCATTGTTGGTGTATAGAAATGCCTCTGATTTCTGAGTATTAATTTTATATCCTGCCACCTTGCTGAATTCATTTATAAGGTCCAGTAGTTTTTTGACTGAGACTTTAGGGTTTTCAATATACAATATCATATCATCTGCAAATAAGGACAGTTTTACTTCTTCTTTTCCAATTTGTATGCCTCTTATTTCTTCTTCTTGTCTGATTGCTGTAGCTAGGACTTCCAGAACTATGTTGAATAAGAGTGGTGAAAGTGGGCAACCCTGCCTGGTTCCTGATCTTAAGGGGATTGCTTTTAATCTTTGTCCATTTAGTATGATGTTTGCTGTCGGTTTATCGTAGATGGCCTTTATCATGTTAAGGAATGATCCCTGTATTCCCACTTTACTGAGAGTTTTGAGCATGAATGGGTGCTGGATTTTATCAAATGCCTTTTCTGCATCTATTGAAATTATCATGTGATTTTTGTCCTTCCTTTTGTTTATGTGGTGAATCACATTGATTGATTTGCGAATATTGAACCAGCCTTGCCGCTCCAGAATAAATCCCACTTGATCGTGGTGTATGATTTTTTTCATATATTGCTGGATCCGGTTGGCTAATATTTTGTTGAGAATTTTAGCGTCTAAATTCATCAGGGATATAGGCCTATAATTTTCTTTCTTTGTGTTGTCTTTGCCTGGTTTGGGGATCAGAATTATGCTCGCCTCATAAAAGGAGTTTGGAAGTCTTCCTTCCTCTTGAATTTTTTGAAATAGCTTGAGGAGAATAGGAGTTAGTTCTTCTTTGAATTTTTGATAGAATTCACTTGTGAAGCCATCAGGCCCAGGACTTTTCTTTTTGGGGAGTTTTTTGATAACAGTTTCGATCTCATTTGCTGTAATTGGTCTGTTTAGGTGTTCTGATTCTTCCAGATTGATTTTTGGAAGGTTATATGATTCAAGAAATTTGTCCATTTCACCAAGATTGTCTAATTTTTTGGCATAGAGTTCTTTATAGTATTTTCTTACAATGCTTTGTATTTCTGTTGT
The DNA here is from genome assembly GCA_037038555.1 of Rhynchonycteris naso. Classification (NCBI taxonomy): domain Eukaryota; kingdom Metazoa; phylum Chordata; class Mammalia; order Chiroptera; family Emballonuridae; genus Rhynchonycteris; species Rhynchonycteris naso. Next base: position 293,028,415 of record CM072997.1, read on the forward strand.
GTCAGTTGTTATTTCTCCACTGTCCTTTCTAATTTTATTTATTTGGGTCCTCTCTCTTTTTTTCTTGGTGAGTCTAGTTAAAGGTTCATCAATCTTGTTTACCTTTTCAGACAACCAGCTTCTTGTTTCATTGATCTTCTGTATTGTTTCCTTAGCCTCTATGTCATTTATTTCTCCTCTGACCTTTATTATTTCCTTCCCTCTACTTGTCTTGGGTTTTATTTGTTGTTGTTTTTCTAGTTCTTTTAGATGCAGGGTCAGGTTGCTTATTTGAGCTTTTTCTAGCTTCTTATGATATGCCTGTAGTGCAATAAACTTCCCTCTCAGAACTGCTTTTGCTGTGTCCCATAAATTTTGAGTTGATGTATGCTCATTATCATTTGTTTCTAAAAACTTTTTTATTTCTTCTTTGATCTCATTGTTAATCCATTCATTATTTAATAACATGCTATTTAGTTTCCAAGTGTTTGAGTATTTTTCATTTTTTCTTTTGTGGTTAATTTCTAGTTTCATGGCATTGTGATCAGAGAAAATGCTTGATATGATTTCAATCTTCTTAAATTTATTGAGACCATTTTTGTGTCCTAACATGTGGTCTATCCTAGAAAACGTACCATGAGCGCTTGAGAAGAATGTATATTCTACTGCTTTAGGGTGAAAAGTTCTGAAGATATCTATTAAATCAAGTTGATCTAGTGTCTCCTTTAAGTCTTCAGTTTCTTTATTAATTTTCTTTCTTGAGGATCTATCCAGTGTTGTTAGAGGGGTATTGAAATCCCCTACTATGATAGTATTGCTGTTAATCTCACCCTTTATATCCATCAAAGGCTGCTTTATGTATGTCGGGGCTCCTATATTTGGTGCATAGATATTTACAATAGTTATATCTTCCTGTTGAATTGTTCCCTTTATCATTATGTAGTGCCCTCCTTTATCTCTTACTACAGCCTTTGTTTTAAAGTCCATTTTGTCAGATATAAGTATTGCTACCCCTGCTTTTTTTCATTTCCATTTGCATGAAATATTTTTTTCCATCCTTTTACCTTCAGTCTATGAGCATCTTTTGTTTTAAGGTGTGTCTCTTGTAGACAGCATATGTATGGGTCCTGTTTCTTTATCCATGCAGCTACCCTATGTCTTTTGATTGGATCATTTAATCCATTTACATTTAAGGTTATTATTGATATGTAGTTGTTTATTGCCATTTTATTCTTTAAAGCTGTATTCTTCTTGTGCTCTATTCATTCCTCCCTTTAAACTGTTCACAAGAGGCCCCTTAGTATCTCTTGCAGAATTGGTTTGGTTTTTATGAGTTCCTTCAGGCTTTCTTTTTCTGGGAAGCTCTTTATTTCTCCTTCAATTTTAAATGTTAGCCTTGCTGGATAAAGTAGTCTTGGTTGTAGGTTCTTGTTCTGCATTACTTTGATTATTTCTTGCCATTCCCTTCTGGCCTCAAGTGTTTCTGTTGAGAAGTCCGATGTCATCCTTATGGGGGCTCCTTTGTAGGTGATAGTCTTTTTTTCTCTATCAGCTTTTAATATTTTTTCTTTATCCATTAGCTTTGGTATTTTAACTATGATGTGTCTTGGTGTAGATTTTTTTGGGTTTCTCCTTAATGGAGTTCTGTGTGCTTCTTGAATGTGTGGAGTGTTTCCCAGCTTTAATTTAGGAAAGTTTTCTGCTATGATTTGATTGAACAAAGTTTCCATTTCCTGTCCTCTCTCCTCTTCTTCAGGCACCCCTATGATGCGAATGTTGTTTCTCTTCATGTTGTCACAAAGCTCCCTTAGAGTTTCCTCACATTTTTTAAGTCTCTTTTCCTTTTTCTTCTCTGCTTCTGTGCCTTTGTTTATTGTGTCCTCTAACTCGCTTATTCTATCCTCAGCGTCATCCATCCTGCTTTTAATTCCTTCCATTGTGGTCTTCAGTTCTGATACTGTATTTGTCATTTCTGTCTGATTCTTTTTTATTATTTCAATTTCATTTTTTATACTTGTTATCTCTTTATTTAGGTGTTCATAATGACTATCCATTGTTGCTCTAATTTCTTTGAACATCCTAACTATCATTATTCTAAATTCTGCTTCTGGTAATTTGGTTATATCTGGTTCATTCAGGTCCTTCTCTGGGGATTTCTCTTGATTCATTTGGGTTGCATTCCTCTGCCTGCCTATTTTTTCTGTGTATAAGCAAGTTGTGGCCACTGGAGTCCAGTAGGTGTTGCCTTTGTGTTCTCTAGGTGTGGTCTATCTGCAGGCCCCCCACCCCCTCTGCCGGTGCCTAGGGTGGTTGGGTATGAGCGTTGCCAGCGCCGGCCCACTGTGGCTTTTGCTATGATTTCTGCCTCTGCTCCGTGGGAGGGGCTGTCACTGAAGCCACAAGATTAGCACCAAGCGTAGAGGTGAGCACCTTTCCTCAGCTGCGGACCCAGCCTATTTCCGGACTTCCACCCAGAACCAGCAGTCGGAGCCTGCTCGCTACAGTTCCGCGGGTTAGGCGGGGCTTTTGACGTGCTCTCAGCTGTAAGCTTTTGCCCGTCCGGAGCTTTAGCCCCGCCCTCGACGCCAGGGCCCTTCTGCGCAGGGTCGGAAACCAAGGTTTATTGGGGCGGGCGTGTTTGCTGGCTTCCGCTGAGCTGCGTACTTCCGCTCGTCCCGGACTCTACCCCGCCCCCGCGTTCGGAGCCCGCTCGTGCACGTATGAATGCTATCCGGGGTTTCTCCGGCCGGGTGCGGATAATAGCGTGGGCTCAGCTGCGAGCCTCCACTTGTCTCGGGGTCTACCCCGTTCCCACGCTCGGAGCCCGCTGGCGCACGTATACTGGCCAACCACGGTTTCTCCGGGCGGGGGGGGGGGTTGGGGTGGGGGAGTCGGGGACTGGTAGCGTCAGCTCAGCCACAGCCCCTGCCCGTCCCAGCCCGGTCCCCGCGGTCAGGGTCGGCTTGCGCAGGGCCTGCCCGTTCCTGGCCTCCCGCTTTGACCCCGTAAGTGGGATTAAAGGCGGGCCCGCAGCTTCCAGACCGCTCTCGCGCTTCCCCTCCGACCCTCTGGGCTAGACCGATCTCCCACCGGCTTGGCCTCTGCCCACGCCGACAGAACCGCCTTTCAGCGTCCTGCCGCCCCAAAACCTTAAGCAGCCCTCAGCAGAGTAGGAAGGGACCTAATACTCCACACTGTAGGCCTGGGAGCTCCCTCACTTGTTTCACAGCTCAATACTGTCCAAACGCCTCTTCTAGGCTCTAGGACTGGAGGCTGGGGCTTGGTTCCTGGGACCCAGGTCCCTCCCTCTCCGCCAAACTCTCCTCCCGCCACACAGGTCTCTCCGGGCTGCCGTTCGCTCCGGGGAGCTGGGCAGCCCTCTTTGCGTTTTCGCTATTCCTACCAGTCTCAATGTGGCTTCTTCTGTGTTCCTTGGTTGAAGAGTCCACTTAGTTTTGTTCAAAGTTGGTTTATCCAGGTGGTGGTTCTTAAAATTGAGTTGTAATCCACTTTGGTTCTGGGAGTTGGAAGTTGGTACGTCCGCCTACTCCGTCGCCATCTTGCTCCTCCTAATCTGTATAATTTTAAAGTTGTTTTTTTTTTCCATCAGAGATAACTTGAAAACATAAACCATTCTTTGGTGTTTAAGCAGCTAGAGTGGACATATTTCTTAAATATCTTTAAAAAGTCAAAGTTGTGGTTATTTAATAGTTAACAATAGGTAAATATGATCCTTGTATAGTTCACAAGTGTGATGATCGGGTGTTCATGCTCTTGTGTGAATGTGCGTTCCTCACACCTTTTTATGACGACGTACCCGTGTTTCATGTGGGGAAAAAATGGTAAATATAAAGGGAGCTGTTTATTTCATTTAACTATCAAAATTGTCGTTATATTTTTTGAGGGAACAGTTTTGCATCTGGCAAAGAGGAATTTGTTGGCTGTCTATATTTTTTAAAGTTCCCCTGAGCTGAATTTTAAAAGAACTCTTCAACGTTACATATGAAGACAGGAGGAGCACTTTCTAAGGCAGTAATTTCCATCGGAAGACTTTTCATTCTTTGGATTTTCTAAACCACGTGTTTAGAATTAGAAGAGTCATCTCCACATGTAATAAATATGTAATGCCATGCTAGTGTGATAATCGGTATATCCCTGTTTTCAGTTAGGTATTGAATAACTCAACATTGTTTTAAAAGAAAGATTGTGTGAGATTTTTTTTTTCCTTTTTGTTTAAAATCTTACCCCCAGCCTTTGAGAGCCTGCCCTGGGGCAGGGTGTGCCTGGCCCCATAAGCTGGTGTGTCCCCGCTGGTCCCCCCCATGTCACCCGTGTGTGAGCCTGCATCACCCTCCCACACTGCCGCTGGTCATCCGTGGAGCTCCTGGAGTCCCTTGAATTCTTGTCTTTCCTCAAGCAGTTCTGTCTCCTGGGAGCCCTCCCCCTTTTTCACGTGGGTCTCCTGCTCCAGCGGAAATTGATGGCCCATTTCATATCCACCTTCCCAGAGAGCGTCTTCTAGTGGTCCTTCCACTCCCTCAGCAGGAATAGCTAGCTCGCACGGAAATTGATGGAGTCTTCTTTGGGGTGCTTCCACTCTTCCTTTTAGTAAAGCCACCAGGATGCTTGTCCTCGTTCTCAGATTGGCCTTTGAGAGCAGCATCTCGGTTCTGTCCTTCTTTGCTCACTGTTTGTGCTCCAGCACTGGCCACGCCCATGGGAGATGATCACATGAAGAGTAAGAATTAGAGCAAATGCAGGAAGACCCATGCATGTGGGCCTTCCCTGCGAGCCTCCACGAATCCTGCCTAGTTACCAGTTGCTTGTGTGCCAAAGCATCATGGGAAGTGAACAAAGTTAGGGCCACATTGTGAAGGCACTATAGATTAGGCTTCATTCAGTAGGCAGTGGAGAGCTATTATTTTTCTACAGAGCTCATTTGTTTGTTTGTTTAAATTTTTATTGAGGTGACATGTATATAACATTATATAAGTTACAGCATTAGAATTCAATGTCTGTATACACTGTAGCATGTTCACCACCAAAAGTCTATCTTCCATCTGTCACCAAATGTTTGATTTCCTATACTCATATTGCCCTACCCTCAACCCTCTGTCCCTCTTATAACCGACAATCTGTTCTCTATATCAGTGACTCTGTTTTCATTTTGTTTGTTCATTTCTTTCTCTTTTGTTTTATATTCCATGAGTGAAACCGTATGCTTTTTATCCTTTTCCTTTACATTATTTCACTTAGCATAATAATCTCAAGATTCACTTATGTCACAAATGGCGATATTTTATCTTTTTATGACTGAATAGTATTACATAATTTATATGTATGCGTACTGTATCTTCTTCATTCACTCATCTGTTGATTGTCACATAGTTGTTTCCATCTTGACAATTGTGAATAATGCTGTAATAAACACAGGGTTACATACATCCTTTTTATTAGAGTTTTTAGATTTTTTAGATAAGTACTTAGAAAAGGAACTGTTTGATCGTGTGGTAATTCTATTCTTAATATTTTAAGAAATCTTTATGCTGTTTTTGCATAGTGCAAAGCCCATTGTTTTTTGTGTATTTTTTTAATTCAATGTCTTTAGTTAACTTTGTATCCCATGATGTACATGTTTAGGAATTATTTAAGAATCATTGGTTTGCCAATGAGACAAAGGATGAATTAAGAGGGTGGTGAGCAAGCTGTTCTCAGGAATTAAGAGAGAGAAAGCAATGTAACATCTGGGACTTTCTACCATTTGGAGTAGATTTAGAGATTTATGCCTTCCTATATTTAAAAGTAGGAAGAACATGGATCTAGAAAAATAGAAAAGTAAAGCAAGAAAATTTCCAAAGAGAGAAAAATGCAATCCAATTGAAAAGTGGCAGAGCTCAGATTCCAAAGCATGGAAATGTGGATGAAAGAGGTTAGAAATGGAAGAATGAAAATTCTATTATTATTTTTAAATCTGAAATTAGCTTAAAAAGATCAATTCTTTGGTTAAAGAACAAACAAGCCAAACACTTTAGACTGGAAGTGTTTTTGTTTCAGTGATATTATATAATGTAATGAAACATACTCCGTTTTCTTCCCTGATTAGTGGATCTCTTAGAATTGAATACAACAAATGAAGTTTTCAAACAGCACAAGCTGAACCAAAATGATCAGCTCCTTAGTGTTCCAGATGTTATCAACTGTCTGACCACAACTTATGACGGCCTTGAACAACTGCATAAGGACCTGGTCAGTGTTCCGCTCTGCGTTGATATGTGCCTCAACTGGCTGCTCAATGTGTACGACACGTAAGTCTGTCCCCATTAAAATACAATCACTGAAAGAAATATGGTAATAATACAAAATATATAACTTTTTAAAACGCGTTTTTTAAAAGTGCTTTTATCCAGTGGAAATGTTTATGTTAATGGTTGAAACTAAATGACTTTCCAAAAATTGACCAGTCAACCAACAATAAAACAAAAAAGATTGTCCGTGCATTATTTTACAATTTTGCTTCAATTACAAAAGCTATCAAATTTATACGTGTTTTTTTTTTGGCGGGGGGGGGGGGGGTGCTGTACTAGGGAAAACCTAATATAAATAAGTTCAATTTCCTTCTCCTTTAAGACTTTCTTTTAGTACTTATTTCAAAAGACACTATTTTGTAGTTATTCTTATGAATTAAGATAATTTATTGGCTCATAATAATCCACTCTGTGATTTTTTGTGTGACAACTTAAGAGCAACTTGAATGGCAATTAGAAGCATTAAAAAAAGGGGCATGTAATGTCTCAGTATAGCTTTAGTTATCGCAGTGGTGTTTGTGTATGTATATGGTTTTAAATAATTTATGCTACAGGGCATTAATATCTGTAATTTGATTAGGTACTCACTGTTACATAAAGAGCTCTCTAAGCTTTCAGCATAACTCACTTACCATTAATCTGACTTTTTTAAATGTGACAATGCATTTGTGAAATGATTCTAGAAAGACCTGCTGTGAGCTGACATTTCTAAAATACTAGGAATTACTCATTCTTCTGGCAGGGGGTTAAAATATGTGAAGATGAAATAAGAAAATTAGAATGGTTGTTTTTCTTTCAGACCCTAAAGTTATTTTCTATAAATTAGCTGTATGAAAATTTGTTTTTATCAGGTTTTCATTTGATTTTCAGTAAAAGAAGATTGATGGTAGTTTATGAATGCACAGTGTTAGCAGCTAATTCTACATAAGTAAATGATGATGACGATAGCTTTAGAGAAGATTTAATTAAAATTCTGTTTATACTTTTGATTAGAATTTTTTTTTATTTTTCAATTTTCACAAATATCATAAACGTTTTAAAAAGTAACCAGTGGGATCTACTCTATCCCTATCTGACGTACTTTAATACATTCCATTTTAATGCCAATCTGTCCTCCCATGGTAAAATAAAACTGTTAGCAATTATGTGCTGAGTTGATTTTCAATTTTTTAAACCTCCATGAAAGACTTTTTCTATAGCAAACTCACCAAATTAACTGGTTAGTTAGGTGTTTGAACTACAAAAATACAAAGCCCGTAACTTAATTTTACATCTGAGGTAGAATACTATATCCGTAGGCTACTTGGGAACTTCATTAAGCCTGTGGAATATGGTAGAGTGCACATCTTGAACCATTATTAAAGAAAGAACTGGGGGAGACTTCAGGTCACCCCCTCAGCATTTTCTGTGGCTCTAACATACTGTATTAGTTTGCATTGGCTGCCATAACAAAGTACTGCAGAACTGAGATGCTTAAACAGAAACTTATTTTCTCACAGTTCTGTAGACTAGGAGTTCTAAGATCAAGATGTCAAAAGTGTTAGCTTCTCTGCTTGTCTTATATATGCCTGTCTTCTCCCTGTGTCTTCACATGGTCTTTTTTCTGTTTGTGTCTGTGTTTTAATCTCCCGTTCTTATAAGGACACCAGTCAGATTGGGTTAGGGTCACCTGAATAGCCCCATTTTAACTTAATCACCTCTTTAGAGATCCTATGTCCAAATGCAGTTGCATTCTGAGGTACTGGGATTTAGGACTTCAACATATGAATTTTTGCAAAATATAATTCAGCCTATGACACATATATATGCTGCTTTTCGTGGACAGCCCAAAGGGAATAGTGCCACTTAGTTGGGAAGAAAGCAGTATATGAAATGTTGTGATTCATATTCTAGGTAGTTACATGTTGGAGTAGTTCTGTTTTCCACCATCAAATGCAAACACATGGGAAATGCTCTACTAAAGCACTATTTCTTATTTAGAAAGATGGTATCTTGAAAATTTCTATTTTAAAAGCCAAAATGCTTTTAAGAAATAATTTCCTTTTATGTCAAGAAAATATAGCAAAGACTACACCAGGTCAGAATGCTGTCTCTTCGGTCTAGATTTTTTATCTTGGAGAGAAACATTGTAACCTAACCTTACTAAAAAACAGTCCCTTTATAATGGTAGTGTCAGATAGCCAGAGTTGATTGCCCAAATCTCTCTAATAACTATGACTCATTCATTTATCTAAACAAGAGCACTTAACTCTTTTCAAGCTATTAGTTCCCTCTGAGAATCTGATTGAAACTATAATCTACTTCTTCCAGTGCACCAGAAAATAATAGACACCCAAAGAGTCTCTGAATCTAGGAAATGGTACTATGATCTATCCCTTTCATTTATTCAGCTATCTGCCATTCATGCGGTAACCATATATTTTTGACTGCCTGTTTTGTATAGCATGTTATAGCCAGAACTGTCATGTGTAGCTCTTTGAGTATATTCAACTAGCTCTTGAAATAATGAGTGATGCACGCACAGGAGATCATCGAATTTTGGAAGTAGGACTTTGAGAATCTACCATTTTGCTCTTTTCATTTTATTGTTGAAGGAACTTACTTATCCAGGGAGCTGAGGCAGTTTATCCTTGGTCACCTTTTGCAAATTACTGGTAGATACTGTACTAATATTTGTATTTTTGATAATCTTGATTCTTACCATATTGCCATATCTAAGAAATGTACTTTAAATTATTTTGAGTTTACTGTTTCTTTTAAGTTTCAATATGTTCCCCACTTCTAATATTCTAAATTATATTAAAAAAATTTTTTTTCTTCCGCTGAGGTTAACAAGTATCCAAATATTTGGTCTGGTTGCTATGCAGTTTGGTAGTCATTTCATTTTTGATATCTTTGTTTCTCATCTGAAAAGTTAAGATAAAATATCTGCTTGGTTTACCACACATAGATGACTATGAAGGGCAAATAAACTAATATGTAAATGTCTTTATAAATAATTAAGATGAAATTGATTCCATTTGAGAGTTCATAGCTTCATTCAACCTTTATCTTCCTACAGTAAAAAAAGTCTTAATTTCACAATCTTCCTTATAGATTAATGAAAATCAAAGCAAATATAAATTATGATTGCAAGAAGGAGTCTAGAATATTTGGTTTAAATTTTATTGTCCCTAGAGAACATTTTAGCCTCACTTGCTATAGGGTGAGTTCATTTTTTCTATTTTTCCAAGATGGATATAATTTTATAAGGTACATATCTTTCTATTTAAATTATTATTAGGAATTAATTATGAAACTACCAGGGAGCTAGATACTTAAGTGTTGGGTTATATAACTCAATAAATTTCATTAGCTCTTTATTGTCTCTCAAATACATATACCTTTTATAATATCAAAGCCCTCCATCAACTGGCCCTATGTCACCTGGCCTTTTAAGCAAGTCCTTGGCACCTGAATAAATCTTGTCACTGACGCTCACACACTTTCTGCTGTTCCCTTTTTTAAGGCTTTTCTATGATACTCTCTCCTAGTTGATGAAAGTCATGTCATGTCTTTAATGTCCAACTTACCTTCTTTATCAGATGTTGTCAGACTAAGGACTACTCAGACTAATTACCAATCACTAGTTATCTTGTACTTGATGTACATACATAATGGTTATTTTCATATTTTCTTATGATTCTCTGGTTGTTTTCTTATCTCACTTCCCCAGCTAGTGTGTGAATATATAATGGGTAGGAATTGTGTCTTGTACTTTTCTATTGGTCCTTATGGTAAGTAGAACAATACTGGGATCACAGTAAGCCTTCAGAATTGTTGATAGTGTGATGAATGGATGATTGACATTTTCAATAGTCTTCCTGATGATGTTCTTTTCTTGTGCTGACACCATAGACTGGAGGTCATCCTTTAATGCCTATCATTTAGATCTCTTTTCCTTTACGGGATTGCTTTGTCCTTAGGCATATTCATGTACTCATCTATTCACACAGCCTTTTGTTATCTCTGCAAGGCTATACTATCTGATTGTGTCTGAAGAATAAAATATCTTGATTTCCGGAGGAAGGAAAACAGACATTGTCTATTTTTATGTGATAATTAGAAAACAACTAAAAAATACAAAGTACAAACAAAATTTCTAACATAGCTTGGTTTACGGTTATATTGAATCTAATACTATAATTGCAGAAACTGGCATAAATATATTAATTTGAAATTCTGCTTATAATAGCTATATTCATTTTCTAATGTAAGTGCATATTACTTATTTCATAAGTCAGTTCTGAATGTTGTACACATATGTAGTAAGTGTTCAATAAGTTTGTTGGATATGATTTAATATTGATATATACTCTTAAGTTATTGAGGGATTGTTTTGAAAATATATTTTACCAATCCCTAAGCATGTTATTTTTATTTATTTTATACTTTATATATCATAGTATGTATATAGAAATTTACCTTAGTAATTGTAGTTTGAGAATGGAAGATATTAATTAATATTGATAGGAAAAATATCAGTAAGATCAAGATCTAAATACAGTTTGACAATAAGACAACTTAAAATTAGAGTTCTATAATATAAATATTAACCTGTTTTTAAATAGCATGAATTACTAAATTTAATGAATTCATATGATTATGTAAAAATTTATTTATAGGTTTAAATGTATTCTACTTATAAGTTAAAAACATTTTAAGAAAATGAACAATAAAATATTAAACTGTAATGTGATTCTGAATATGAAATAATAGAGATAACAATAAAGACTTTTCTTGACTCTGTATTGTTCCATCACAAGGATCATAATATTATTAATTTTTATAGTGTGTGTATTTACCTTTCCCCATCCCCAGGAGCTTGTATAGTGACTAACTTTTGGTGGATAGCTCAGTAATTCTTTGAAAAATTATGAAATAAGGACAATTTTCTGCTTTAAAGATAAAATAAATTCTTTCTTCTGGTCTTCTTGTAAGTAAAATTAAAGGGGTCTCTTGCTTTGGCTGGATAGCTTGATTGGTTAGAGCAGTGGTTCTCAAGGTGTGCACTGGTGCTCCCTAGAAGATTTCCAAGTGCACCCTGTGGTATTCCAGAGAAATATGTGCCTGTTGGGGACCAAAATACCAACAGGGTTTTTGGAGTTTAGATTTTGCGGGGACAGAGGTGTTGGGAATTGGCTGTAAGCTGAAAGTCTGCCCAACACCCCCACCTCACTTGCCTGATTAGGTTGCAAAAGGCTGTTAAGCTTTGGTGTTGGATTGTTTACACTACCCCCCCCCCCATGTTCCCCAGAAAGAATGAAGGCAAGTTTTTTCTATCTTTTATTTGGTGTAAAGTTAAGATGATAGGTATGGTGGGGGTTTTCTGCACTCAACACTATTAAAAGTCAAAAGAGAGGAATTCTTCAATGTATTGACGAGAAAATGAGAGTTTGCCTTTCAAAAATATGCCCAAACATGGAAGAAACCTCTAGGACACACTAGGCTCATGTTTCTCATAAACACAAGAATGAAAAAACTTAACATATTCGTGTCGGGACCTGCCAAATTTACTAAATCTTACTAAGAATGTATCTATCTATATAAAAAGATAACATATTTGTCTTTTCTTTATTTTCTAACCCCTTACTTATGAATTCTAAAAAGCATAACTCAAAAAAATGTAACATAAAAATGTTTTTTAATGTCAGAATAAATTTAATTTTGTCATTTAATTACCATAAAAGAATACTTGGACTTTATATTTTTTCTTTAATATCTGACTTAATTATTATAACATATTTCTCAGAAATTTTATATAGTGCACCTACAATTATTTGTAGGATTTTAAATGCACCCTAACTTCAAAAAGTTTTGAGAACCACTGGGTTAGAGCATCATCCTAAAGCACAGAGATTGCTGGTTTGATCCCCAGTCAGGGCACATACCGGAACAGGTTGATGTTCCTTTCTCTCTCTTACTCTTTCTCTCTTCCTCTCTATCTAAAATCAATAAAATTAACATTAAAAATGAAAGAAATGGTCTCTCATTGGAATAGTGTAAAGCTATTTTTTTTTAAATTGAATTTATTAGGGTGATACTATTTAACATAATTATAGATTTCAGGCTCCCAATTCTATAACACATCTCTGTACACTGTATTATATGTTTATCACCCCCAAGTCAAGTCTTTGTCCATCACCATTATGCCCCCATCCCCTCCTTCGTTTCTTCCCACTCCTGGCAATCACCATACTGTTGTCTGTGTCCATGATTATTTTTGTTCTTTTTTGCTCTATTCTTCCACCTCCCTTGCCCAGCCCCCCATCCACTCCTACTCCTAATAGATGTTAGCCTGCTCTCTATGTATAAGTCTGTCACTGTTTTGCTTGTTAGATGAGTGGTACATTTACACAATGAAACACTACATGGCCAAAAAAAGAGAGAGAGAGAGAGAAGGAAATCTTATCCTTTGCGACAGCATGGATGGACCAGGAGAATATTATGCTAAGTGAAATAAGCCAGTCAGAACAAAACAAGTACCATATGATTTTACTCATATGTGGACTCTAATGAACAAAGTGAACTAAAGCTATTTCCTCATATTCATTAATTAATACATTTTGTGTTTAAATATAATGTCATTGCTTCCCAAATAGAGATTCCACGCCTAACATCACTGACTAGAACAATTGTAGTAGTAGCACAGAACTGCACTGACAGAGACCAACATCAATAAAGACAGCACATTTTTAAGTATTCAGCAGTTATATGCCCTCAGTATATAAATTTTTCAGTTTTCTTACATTTGATCTTAGATGTCTTGCTGAATTAACTCACATGCATATTATATGTATCTCTTTTGCATCTTGCATTTATAATTATTAAATATATTTTAATTCATAGTATTCATAAAAATGAAATATTTTCAGCTCTATAATTAAAGTTCTTATTTTGCCTTAATTTGTTTCTCCTAATTCATATGTTGCGTATAAAGTGACTTCAGGCTGTATATTCTTAGGTCGAACATACTATTAAAATAAGTCATGAAATTACGGTGTGGGTTTAACATTAATTATCAAATGTGAGTAGAGAAGTTATATCTTTAAGGTGCAATTATTTTTTAATGGTTTACCCTCAAGAAAATAAATATTCAGAAATATTGTAGATACTGTTTTAAATTCATATAACATATTAAGATTCTTGTCATTTCAGGGGTCGGACTGGAAAAATCAGAGTGCAGAGTCTGAAGATTGGATTGATGTCTCTCTCTAAAGGTCTCTTAGAAGAAAAATACAGATGTATGTAAGACCTTTCCTATATCAGTACTGTTTTTAGTAATGATAATGATAATGTATTGGAGACTTACTTCATATGATTTACTAGTAATGATAGTTCCCATTTTTTTATCCAGTCCAGGCTAGACTAATGAAAAGCTAACTACAGAATATTGAGGTGGGGTGCCTTGATGGAGTGAGAACCAATTACAAATTATATCCTCTTTAATTCATAGAAAAATCACCCCATAATAATGTAGGCATTGTGATTTTCATTTTTCAGTTGAAAAAATTAAGACTGAGCTAGATTAAAAATCTAGTCAAAGGCTACAGTGACAATAATTGTAGGACTGGAATTAGATCATAGTTTTCTGACTCTAAAAGCCTTTTGTATTTCTGTTTACTTCTAATGCTTAAAAAAAGGCTAAGAAGATGCCTGAAATGAAAGTTTCTGACATTTCATTTAACCCATGAGGTATGCTGTTTTAGGACTTAATTAAATAATAATCCTCTTGGGTTGAAATCTTTACATCTTTCTGTAGAGTCTTGAGACTCAGGAAGTGTTCTGAGGTTTTTTTAATCTTTTACTTTGAGGTCCTTAGCGACTCTGATTCCACTTTTGATTTCCTGAGTGATATCAGAACACATCCTCGTTATTACTTCCTTTGCTAGAATTAATATTCAAGACAGTTTGCTCTCCAAACTCAATGGCAAAGGTGCTATCTTAGGTTATTTGGGTCTGTCCGAACATTGATTTTGCAATGGCTCATCTCGGTGTCATTACTCTCGTGATACCTCCCTCTCTCTTCATGCCTTCCAGAGAATATCTCCTGATTAGGTTCTAACAGCACCCTGGCCTTCCTGCTTTTATAGCTGGTGGCTTCTTTGCCTCATCAAAAACGCATTTACAAAGATCCTTTTCAACGGCCTTTTGTGTTTCATCTGTGCTAATTTATTGGAACTTAGGTTTTAGATCGTAACTTTTCTCAGACCCATTCCCACATTCTGACACTCCTTTTTATTTCTGACTACCATATCAAATATGGGAATTTTAATAAAAATTTAGAATTTTTATAAAAATTTAGAATTTCTGATGTTAATTTTGTCTTTTCTCATGTTTTGTGTGTAGTTTTACCTTAATAGTGACATAGCATACAGCTATCTGCTTCAAAAGAGAAAAATTGAGCGTGATTGATCTTGTTGATAGTGTGCACTCACCTGTACAAATTTTTATACATATATATCAACTCCATTTAGCTAAGGGTCCTTTTCCCAGGCGCTGGTTTACAATGAGCATCATAGTAAGAATATAGACAAATATTTTCTGGCTAATAATAGTCTCAGTTTTGACAAATGAAAAGAAATAAGTAGAACTCCAACCAAATCCAATTGAACAAATTATAATAAAAGTGAAATTTATCTTAATTGAATTTGCTTTCCCTAGGTACGATAAAATTAAAGTCATATTTCATTATAATTACTGCGTCGATATCACTAAGCTTGGTTCAGTTGTTTGAAAATTCAGTGTTAACTGTGTTAGATCTAGCATTATTCCTTTTAAAATAAAGGAACTATACATCAAGTGTTTTTTTGAAAATTGTTTTTAGGATCCAATAAATATTTACTCCCCTTTCTTCTGTTCTTGGAAGTTTTACATAAAAGCATTTAGTTGCATGATTATGAATATTCAGAACTTGGATATTTCTTTCCAAAAAGTATAAGTTTCCATAACAAAGTTGGTCATTTTTACGTGAAATTTCTTACTGCTCTTAAAGAAATTTATTTAAAGCATATCAGCTTTATTGCTGAAAACAAGATAATTTTAATCTTCAAAATATTTCAAGTGGTGAATAAAAGATAAGCCAATGCTGGAGAGAAGGGTTTTAATTTTATTGAATCAAGAAACTTAGAAATTAGTGGGTTTTATTTCATAAATAAAGAAGCCTAAGAACTATGGAGAGTGAGCGTGAGTTTTGTTAACGCGTCCTTAAAATTTGAATGAATATATTTTATTACATGAAGTGAACTAATACAAAAATAATTTTTATAGCTACTAAGGAATGAGACTGATTGGGACTAAAAAAGCTTGAAAATAAATGGTGCCTCCTTGTACTTTTTAATGTTTCTTATATAAAATAGATTTGAATATAGAAATCTTAGAATGAAATAAATATATTTATATTTAATAAAATATTAAATTTAGGAGTGAACACAAAAAGTTAGTAAACAAATTTATTAAAATTTAAAGATTTGTTTTTTAAGGAACGTTTATTCCTTTGACAAGTCATGAAGGCAGCTTCCTTTTGGCTCAGTGTCTTTCTCAATACGAAGGAACATTCTTATTGAAACCACTGAATGAAACCCACTTGCATTTATTGTGCCATTTGAAAAGGAAATGTATGGTTATTTGTCTACTTACATGTAGTGACATACAACAGTAGGTTGTTTTTAGAAGAATGTGGGTAACCATTCCTGATTACAGGCACACAGAATATCAAGGTGGTCAGAATTCAGGATTTGACTGATTGATTCAAGTCCCCATGACTTGTTTTTTGACCTACATTGTTCAATCCCCAGAACCAGAGATCTAAAAGAACTTGGGGAGCAGGTGGAAGTTAACCCTTTGCCTCTCCTCCTTGTAGATCTCTTTAAGGAAGTGGCAGGACCGACAGAAATGTGTGACCAGAGGCAGCTTGGCCTCTTACTTCACGATGCCATCCAGATCCCCCGGCAGTTGGGAGAAGTGGCAGCTTTTGGAGGCAGTAATATTGAACCCAGTGTCCGCAGCTGTTTCCAACAGGTAAACAGAGGATCAGCGGTATGTAGGGTGTATTGAGGAAGGATTTTAAGGATGTTCCAAGGGAAGGAACAGGGATTTTGGTTTGGAGGCAAATGGTGGAGGACATTGAGTACCATCCCAGTAAGTGTATTTTGCTTCTTAAGGTATATTTGATTCAGGAATAACTGCCACCTCAAGAGGACTGACAGCTTCCCAGTGTATAAAGTCCAAAATCTTTAACATGTGATATCAGATTGCTGTGATCTGGACCTGCCTTGGCCCTGGCCTCATCTTTTGTCACATGACCTCTTGCTTCCTGCTTTCCACCCACACTTTTTAGTGCCTCCGTTCTTGCGTTAGTGCTTTTGGACACGTGCCTTCTGTTCAGAATATTCTTCCATGACCTCCCTTCTCCTCTCTACTCCGTTTTCATTCTTTAGATCCGTCTTAAATCTCACCTCCTCTGCAAACCCTTGTCTGACCCGTTCAGATGAGGTTACTTTCTCACTGTATGCACCTAAATCTCCTCTATGTTGTTACGATGCTCAGTGCAATCATAACTACAGACTAAATTGTGTAATTGCTTATTTAGTTATTTTCTTCCATCAAAACCCAAGTTTCGTGAACATGGACAATATTTATCCTTTTATTATTGTATCCCTGTGCACAGTGCCTTCAACATCACAACTACTTAATAAATATTTGCGAAATAAATTAATGAAAGAGTCTGATTTCCTTGGAGGCAAGATTTTTAAAATATGTAAATTTAAAATGTTACCAAATAAGGTTTTTTCTTTGAGAACTTACGTTCCAAAGAATGGTATCTGAAGTTTTATCCTGGCCTAAGTTACTAATGTTACGCTGGAAAAGCATTTTAGTTTCTTTTATTGCTTACTATATATAAAGCACTTTGGGACTGTTCCTACTGATATTGTACATTTGCATAAAGTACAAGTCGACAGATATTTTCTCAAAGCATATTCAGCGATTTATCATTGCAGAGAAAAAAATGCTCACACCATCTCTTTAAGGCAAATTGATGTTATGGGTTATTACATTTTATAATAGTCTTTTTCTTGTTTTAGGTATACAAAATAATACCAATTGAAAATTCTAAATATAATTTCCCATGTGCTGGTTCATTGAATGACCTTGACAATAGCAGAAGAAAGATATCGGTACAAATTTAACTTTGCACATATAAAAATAAATTAGTATTAAGATTTGCAGGGGGACTAAGATGTTTCATACATTTAGTTATAAATGTTAAAATTTTGCCAAGTACATTCGTAGTAATATGCCCCCAGGTGATGTTGTAACAGACTGGAGCAGGACACAATAATTGCAGTTTTTATGTACCACTTATAATGGCCTTCAAGTTTAGAAAGTAACCAGTGAGTTTTCACTTTCACAAATTTTTACTGTCTTAGATGAGTGAACTTCATGGGGTTAAAGTATATATGTGAAAAGAGTCCATAGAATTGTATAGTTTTTGTTTTTTAAAAATCTGAATATATGATCGAATTGGGACTTTATTCTTCTTCCTATATGCCAATTTCTGCTTTTTCTCTTTTTAAATTGCAAAATTTTCTTTCCTTGAAGAACCTTAAATATCTCCTGATTTGGCTGACCTGGAAAAAACTACATAACTTTTCTAAGTTATGCACAGATTTTCAGAAGATGATGTAGCAACAGCACTCCCTGCAATTTAAATGAAGATGTTCCCCTCACTTTTAATGTTTGCTTCCTCACCAGAATAACAACAAGCCCGAGATCAGTGTGAAAGAGTTCATCGACTGGATGCGTCTAGAACCACAGTCCATGGTTTGGCTGCCAGTCTTACATCGAGTGGCAGCCGCTGAGACTGCAAAACATCAGGCCAAATGCAACATTTGTAAAGAATGTCCGATTGTTGGATTCAGGTAAGATCCACCACCCGTGATGACAAGAGACGATTCTCTGTTCTGAATGTCACCTCATCTGTTCCATTTATTCCCACTGAGGGGATTGCCTCCTATATAAATTTTAAACATACTCTATTCATCTAAAAATGGCATATCTTCTTACAGCCAGTACATGAAGCTTGTGATATTGTTAGTATCAATATTATTTTGCTCCAGAACCAGAGACTCTTCCAAATTACTATTACATATTTCACAGAAATGTTCATGCATGATAATTGCAGAACACTATACAAATATAGCCCTGATGGAATTTGGTGATGTTCTGAGGTCTTTGGGGTCAAACTTGGCAAACAGAAAGCAAAATTGACATAAAAACTGAGTAGTAATCGAATTACTTTGTTTTACTTCTGCCAAATTGGGTATGAAGTAGATTAACCCTGTTCACCTTCACACAAGGAGCACTGCTCACTCAATACCCCGAACACCGTACTTGACCGTATTCAATGTGTCGGATTCGTCAGTTTGTGACCCGGAAGCAGAGAGTGCAGGGTTTATGGTTGTCCCCAAGATGAAGTGTCTTGGCCATCATGATCCTTTTGCCTCTTTGTCTTAAGTAAGTACAGATTAGGATATATATTCACCTTTTTAGAGGACTTTAGAAAATAACTCCAGTTTCATTTGGAAATCAATTATGAAGAAAGTACTCAGCACTGGCACTCCAAGTTCCGTAGGTGCCTTTCATGCAGACATGAAGAGGACTTAACTGAGATGGTGATTTCACTGATGGAGAGTCAAGCAGGACAGCTAGGATGGGTTTGGTTGTATGTGGGATCTGTATCAGTACGCTGAACTAAACAAAATTTTGCTTTCATTTGACGGACTTTACCAGCATAGTTTGTATGAAGAGTATCAATGCATTTTCTGTGCATGGCCAACTAAGACATTGCATGTGAAGTTCCTGCTCTTGCATTAAGCATGTTGGGGAGCCAGTCTGAGGGTTACAAGTTCTGCGTGCTTTGGGACCAGAGAGGCTGGACAGTCTTAAGAGGACAGAAAGTACATAGCTTGAGTGGGGTGAGCCTGACAGCCAGGGGTAATGGGTGGGAGCCGGTGGCAGTCAGAGGGCAAACACTGGAAAGGGGAAGATGGGAAAGTTAGTTTAAATGCAGCAAGTTTCTTGGAGAGGCTAAATGTAAGGCGCCTGGTGAAGAGACAGATACAGAAGAAAGGAACAGCTGGAATGCAGCAAGCTCAGGATACCAGCGGGGAGATAATCCAAATGTGATATAACCATCAGCACTAATAACCGCTGCTGTTCATCAAGTGCTTACTATATGCCGGGTGCTGTGCTCAAACACATTGTATTTGTTATTTCATTTACTCTCCATAAAAACCCTGCAAGATTGGTAGGATTAGCTCTGCTTTACACATAATAGAACTAAGACTCAGAGATTAGGCAACTTGCCCAAAGCCCGATATCCAGTAAGTGAGACAAATCTGGGATTCAAATTCAATCTTTCAACTCTGGAGTTCATGCTCTCAGTTAATATGGTATTTTTTTTTCACAAAAGAATATTAAGTTTTTAGAAGAGGTAAGATTTGACATTAAGAAGCAATTAGATGGTACTGAACGGAATGACTGATTTAGAACATTGGTTATCAGACCGAAAAATACTGTGCTGTATATAAAAAGTAATGTGAAACCACAGGAAACATCCAGATTAACTGATTTTGGGAGATTGGGCTGTATAAAATCTACTACATTAGCCATTACTTTGGCCCAGAGTTGTGTGAGGGGCCCAATTTCTTAGTAGCTGTGGATACTGAAAGACAGAAGACTCTAAAACAGTGGTTCTTAACCTGGGTTCTTTCGAACCCTAGGGGTTTGATGAGTCGGTCTCAGGGGTTCGGAGAAGCCTCTGCCACGGAGGCCAGAATAAAGGAATACCATAATTTGTTGTGAGTTCATGCACTTTGTTGGTTTTGTTCTTTGAGCTAGGTGATGTTCATGCACGGCTCATTTTGTGCACCAGTAAAAAAACACATACCTATGTCTTGAATTTGGAAAAAAAATCATATTTTATTTATCACTAAAGAAGGGTTCAGTGAACGCGCATATGAAACTGGTGGGTTCGGTACCTCTAAAAAGGTTAAGACCCACTGCTCTAACAAGTACTAGCATTTGATTTTATGTTTAATGCTTTCTTTCTTAAGTAGAAAAAAGACCTGAAATAACGGTAGCATAACATTATGATTTAACAAAGCTGAAATGTGGTCACATGGATGTTTATTCTGCTGTGTTCTTTGCTTTTGAATAAACTTGAAATATTTCATAAGAGAAAAATAAAAGAGCAGTTACAAAAGGTGAACTATGTTAAATGTTGAATTTCAGGTGTTTAATGTAAAATGTATATGTAGATGTCCCTAATAGGAAGATGTGGAGTTGACCAAGTGGGTGCGCAGAGATTATAGTCTATTATAAGGTTGTAGTAGGAGTGCTCAGGGAGCCGGGGTGTTGAGACCTAGCTCTGGAGTCTGGCTGCTTAGGTTTGAATCTGAAATCAACTGTTTGTGTGATTTTGGATAAGTTACCTGGCCTTCCAGAATAGGAGCATCTTTAACTGTATGTCCTATGAGCATTTCCTCCCAGGAATAGTTAATACATGAAAAGTGACGAGGACAGTACCTATCACAGAAAGAGCAGGCATTCAATAAACGTTAGCGCTTTTTATTATTACCAATAAGTAATACACATTAGGGAATAGTAGCTCAGCCTGTAAGTGATATTGCACTGTTTATTGAAAAGCTTAAACAACGACGATGCTCAGTAGAAGGCAAGATTGGTAAGAGAAGTATAAAAAGGAGAGAAAGATTATCATGGTTCTTAAGAAAAGTAAAGAACCGTAGTGTTATAGAAACCAGAGAGGGGACTTTAGAAAGATGGTAGAGATGTTACGTGCAGCAGGGAGATTCTAAACATTACAGGTGAGAACAGAGCATTGATTCAGAAGTCATTGGTAATTTTAGAAAGAACTCTTTCCATGCCATGATAAGGATGGAAGGCATGTTCCAGGCTCAGAAAAATGAAGAGGTTAGTATCTGCAAACAACTTGCTCAAGGAGTCTAGTTATAACTTGAAGGAAATAGGCCCTGGCCAGGTAGCTCAGTCAGTTAGAACATCATCACAAAACACCAGATTGCCAGTTCTATCCCCGGTCAGGGCACATGGGGAAAGAACCAATGAGGGCTTCTCTCTCTCCCTCTCTCTCTCTCTCTCTAAAAGCTATCAATTAAAAAAGTGGAAGAAAATGTCAATATTACCATTTTCCTTTTACTTGTATACATACTTCCCAGTTTTCTGTTTTGAGGATATAGTCTATTTAAAATTTTTAACTTCTGAATGGAGGAGATACAGATCTAGAGACAATACCTGGTTTAAGGATGAGATCAAGGAAAGGTTCCTTCAAACTAATCAATATAATAATTGCACAAAGGTTATCTGTAGAAGGAATAATGTAATAAGAACTGCAATTAATAAAACAGGACCAAGATAGAAAAGGTCTGATTACCTCTCCTTCTTTGAGCTAGAAGGAAGAGTGAAAAACCATTTCCAGAGATATTGGAGTATGGGCATTGTGGAATAATAATGTTAACTTTGTCCAGGTTGACTCTGCTACCACTTTACATATTTCTTTTAGTTAGATACATATTTTTTATTTTTTTTTATTTTCTCTGAACTTTTATATATACTACTAGAGTTTTCCTGTAATTACTTCCAAATTAAATTTTAATGAAATCTCAGATTAGCAGAATGTATTACAAGCTAGGAATTGTTTCAGTGAGGATTACGCACAGCTGCTTAATGAAAGCATAAATAAATGAGAAGTTTGGGTTCTTTTCATGTAAAAGAGAAAAGTATCCTAAGAAAGGAATCCAGAACTGAATGGTGGCTTTCCAGTCATCTGGCTCCATTGTTCTATTTTTCTCTGGTTTTCTTGGGATAAAATGGACATATAACATCATGTAAAGTTAAAGTGTATACTGTGTTGATTTGGTATACTGTTCTTGCAAAGTGATTACCTCCGTGGCATTAGAGAACACCTGCATCATGTCACATAATTATCATTGCTTTCTTGTGCTGAGAACATTTAAAATCTCTCTAAGCAACTTTGAAGTACATATAATAATACAGTATTATTAACTGTAGTAACCACACTACACATTAGATTTCTGGGACATATTCCTCTTATAACCAAAAGTTTGTGCTATTTGACCAACATCTCCCTTTTCATAGTTCTGGCTTTATGCTCTGCCATCCGTATCATGTGGCTTCCATCTTCAAGGTCATCACATGCTGACAGAATGGCTCTTCTTGATGTCAGGACCATTTCTAAGAAAGAGGAAGGTGGACCATGCTTCTTCCCAACTGAGGCAGTCCCTTGAAATCCCAACTAGAAATCCCACCCAGTGACTTTGACTTGTGATGTACTGGGTGCTACCGTCAGCAAGAGAGGCTCGAACATCTATTTTTAGCAGGGCACACTGCCCACTAATACTACAAGGGTCAGGTACCCACAAAGAAAGAGAGAATGACTTTCTGCCATGCAGTGCTCAGAATAAATCAAACGCCATTTAGAAGACAAGATGTCAGTCATATGTGTCAAGCCATGCTGATAGGGCAAGAAATATTAGTGTAGGTGAACACTTTCAAAGCAGGCTGCTTCCCTGGCCAAATAGGCTGGATGTGGTTGGTATATGCCGATTGATTTTCTTGAGATCAATTTGCAAGTGATCTTTGCAGATCATGTTAGAAGCTACACAGCACTTAATGGTTTACAATGTTAACCTCATATAACCTTTATATTTGTTCCCATTTTCTTTCTGTTAGTCCTGTTCTTTAATTTTCTTCTTTTCTGTAGATACATACATATTTATGTTCTCAGTTATTACCTGCCACTGTGGCCAACGAAGGATCTGGGAGATGTTTTCCACTCTAACTCATAGAAACAAATCTAGAGTTTTATTCTTCTACATAAGAGTCTGAAAATAAAGGAACGGCAATGTACAGTGTCACTAGGCACTGGCCACAAAATTTCTCATTTGTGGCCAATATACTATTTGTGGTAATTTGGTTTTTGTTTTAAATTTGTTTTATTATTATTTTTTTTACAGAGACAGAGAGTCAGAGAGAGGGATAGATAGGAATAGACAGACAGGAACGGAGAGAGATGAGAAGCATCAATCATTAGGGGGTTTTTTGCTGCCATTGCGACATCTTAGTTGTTCATTGATTGCTTTCTCACATGTGCCTTGACCGTGGGCCTTCAGCAGACCGAGCAACCCCTTGCTGGAGCCAGCGACCTTGGGTCCAAGCTGACGAGCTTTTTTGGGCCCGCGCTCAAGCTGGCGAGCTCGGGGTCTCAGACCTGGGTCTTCCGCATCCCAGTCCGATGCTCTATCCACTGCGCCACTGCCTGGTCAGACTATTTGTGGTAATTTGGATGAATGAAATTCCTTCCCCAAATGATTGATTTGGAGTAAACATAAGCATGCAGGCCAATGGATTTTCTTTTTTCTCTCTAGGTATAGGAGCCTAAAGCATTTTAACTATGATGTCTGCCAGAGCTGCTTTTTTTCGGGTCGCACAGCAAAAGGTCACAAATTACATTACCCAATGGTGGAATATTGTACACCTGTGAGTACTGAGTCAGTTTGTTTGTCTGTTTGTTTTAATATATTGCTTTTGAATTAGCTAGCATCTACAATTACTCAGTTTAGACATATTTGGAGGGGGCAATTACTTTTTAACATGGCTCAATGGTACTTTTGTGTTGTTTTCTTTTAAGTAAATGTCTATGTTGTAGTCATTAACACAATCATTATACTTTTTTCAGAAAAATTAAATAATTAAATTTTATTTGCATCTGTGTTTTGATTGTAAACAACATTCTTAGCAGTGTACTCTTTTAAGAGCTTATGCTGACATGCATTAAAAATTATAGCTATGTAATGGGAAATCATGGTTTTTTAAAGACATATTTAAAATGTGTTTTCATTATTATATATTTATATTAACATAAATGTAGAAAATGAAGAGAGTAAAAATATCTGTAAATCTAGCTTCTGAATAAGCTACCTTCCAAAATTTTTCCATGCCTCCAATTTTAAGATTTTATTTTTATAATTATGTAATTTTGATCCTGCAGTTTGTAGTGAACATGTTGTATAAGTTTTCCCCTCTGTTGTCACTCAATATAATTTTTCTGTGTTACATATTATTTAATTGAGAGAATTACTATGCATTGCCGGAAATGTGGATATTTAGCTTATTTTCAATTTTCTGATATGATAAACAGCACTCATAAATATGGTTTTGAAGATAGCTCTTCCCATATTTTACATAAGTAACACTTCCATAGAATAAAGTACTAAGAATGGACAATGTGGGTCAGTGAATATGAGTATTGTCATGGCCAAAATACTTCATATCAACTTATTTTCCAAAAGAGTTTTATGCCATATTATTATCACATTTTGTTAATGTCAACAGTTTACTAGCACTGGATATTAATTCATAATGTTCCTGTGATCTAAAGCTCTGCTTTCTGGAGTTATCTTCACTTTTGGTCAATAGCTTTCATTAGCCTCCTTCCAAATAGTGAACCAAAATTATTCATAGCTATACATTTCTTTGGTTTAGGGAATTGAGTTACTTTTTGAACAAAAATAAACAAAAAGGAAGCAATACTTGTAAAATATATACATATAAATCATTCACAATCTTAGGTATCTTCTCAAATAAATAGGTACCCTATATGTGAAGTGGAAACTTCTAGGCACTGTTGCAGAATTATAGTAGATAAAATACCCTTTAGTGCACAATAACTTCACCTAGAAAAAAATTTCCCCCAAAAAATGTATAAAGCACCATTTATTATTATGATTAATAAATTTATTTTTCTCAACAAAAAATATAGTGCTAACCATGTGTCAGACACTGTTCCCAGCTAATAATTTATCGGAATACTATCAAAATATACAAGCTTACTGACTCCCCTGCTACTTTTCATTGAGGAGAAGGGGATCTTTGACAATGAACAAGAAAACAAATGAGAGCATTACAGATTATAGTAAGCACCTTTGAAGAAATAAATGGGCAATGAGACACAAGGTTAGAAGAAGCACGTTAGATAAAGAAATCAAGGAAAATCTTTCTGAGTAGTTAACATTTGAGTGCACATTGAAGGATGAGAACGAATCAGCTGTGTGGAGAACTGGTGCAGGGAAGAGACAGCATATAAAAGGGTCTGGAGGTGGAAGAGAGGTTGGCATGATTGGAGCGCGGGACAGAGTGGAGCATACTCCACAAGCAGAGTGTAGTAGGGAGCACTGGCTATCTACTTTGAAATGACCATAGTGAAGTAAAAATGTGGGGCCCCTTGTTAAAAAATCACTGTGATTTTTCAAGCTGGCAAAAGCAGAGCGCAGAGCCAATTCCGAGCCTTTGTGAGCACGGGACCTAGGGCAGCTAGCTACACAGGTCACACATCCATGAAGCCAGCCCTGGGTGTGGGACAGAGGTGGGACTGACTTGAGCAAAAGAAGTTAAAGTGAACTTTACAGAGCGTGAGTCTCTCCCATTGCTACAGTGAGAATAGTAGGGGATATGATTAAGAAGAAAGGCAAGAATCAGATTGTGCAGAACTCTGAGGTCATTGTAAGGGATTTGGGTAGGGGAGAAATACAGTTTTTTATTTCTTATTATTCAGTGAGAGGAGGGGAGGCAGAGACAGACTCCCATATGCACCCAGACTGGGATCCACCCATAAGCCCACTAGGGGGTGATGCTCTGCCCATTTGGGGCATTGCTCTTTTGCTCAGCAACTGCACTCTTTAGCACCTGAGGGGGAGGCCATGGCGCCATCCTGAACACCTGGGCCAACTCACTCCAGTAAAGTCATGGCTGTAGGAGGAGAAGAAAGAGAGAGAGAAAGAGACAAGCAAGAGGGGGGTGGGGGTGGAGAAGCAGGAGCAGATGGGCGCTTCTCCTGTGTGTCCTGACTGGAAATTGAACCCAAGACATCTACATGCTAGGCCGACACTCTACTACTGAGCTAAATGGCCAAGGTCAAAATATAGTATTAATATTTGTATGATCATAGCTAGAAATTTAGGAAATAATAAAAAGAACTAATGCCAAGTGGGAAAAAGTGTAAAGTAAGTATATGATGAAGAAGTATAACAATAACTACATATTCAAAGACATATAAAGTAAGCAAAGATGTATTTTTCTTGGTCTTAAATACAATAATCCCTAATAATTTTGCAAAATACCCACAGAATTTGAAAGCTCTATTTCTTCCATATCAGTTATTGGCCAGTGTATGCATACGTGAGTATACTCTGGTGAATTTCACTCTCCAACTATCATTTTGATTTAAATTTGTAAATTACCTAAAACTCTTCATGTTACATTGTCTTCCAAAAGTCATTGTCATTATATCTAAGATTATAGTTTATCCTGTATTATACAGGTTGGCTTCTTTCTGCAGTCATGGTTTGGGAAGTGCTTTGTCCCTTTCTTAAGATTTCATAGTGATCTTAATTAGCAATCTACTCATAAATCATCTTATGACTGATTAGTTTCTGCCTTTGACCTCACAGCTTTTGATAAAATGAAATACATATTGAGTCTTTGAAAGGTGTGGTCTTGAATTTAATAGTAACAAATTATTTGATTTAACAGCTTTTTTTCTTTTAAGTGATATTTATTTATGGTGCATCCATCTTTTACCCAACATTCCCTAAATTCATTTGATGTCCGCCTTAGAAATGAACTTAAATGTAAAATTTTCAGTGCAGTGATAATAAACACCTTTTGAGCACTCAGACCTTTCCATACAGAGCTTCCTGTTTGAATTTCTCATAGCACATCTCCATTTATAGTTAGGAAAGTGCTCTCATCACATTACTGACTTGATTTATTTCCCCTTTAAGTTCCTTTTTTAGCTTAATCACAGTGTTTCTGTGTTAAAAGTTTTTGAAGATTATTTGCCTTATCTTAAACCCTCAAAGCTCCAAAAGTAGATCTTGGAACATAATCAGCTTATTATCTGTGCCAATGTCTTTAGATGTAGGAAGACTAATAGTGTATAAATTAGCTATCATAATTTATGAAGGCATTTTATGAAATTGATAATAAGGCATTTATATATAGAAATGAAGTAGAATTTTTCTCTCTGAAAAATAATGTTTTAAACTAACTTTCCCTGCGTGACCTGTGGTGGTGCAGTGGATAAAGTGTCGGCCTGAAACACTGAGGTTGCTAGTTTGAAACCCTTGGCTTGCCTGGTCAAGGCAAATATGGGAGTTGACACTTCCTGCCCCCCCACACACACTCTCTCTCTCTAAAATAAATAAATATATAAGTAAATAATCTTTAAACTTACTTTCCTGCTCATTCTATAATCCAAATTTGTACCTTTAAGAATTCACTCATTAAACTCAATAAGAGTTTAAAACAGACAATATGACATAGACTATATATAATGCCTGTCACTGTTCTCTCTGTACTTATTCAAATCCCACCTTTTCACAAAAATAGCTCAACTCTTCGTGTCTGAAATCTTCCCAAACTCCTCTAGTTTCCCCCAACCAAAACATGTTATTCTGTGATTTCTAACAACAGCCCTTCTTCCCAAGTTAATATTGAGTCTGTGTTATCTTGTATTGTTGTGTGTGTGTGTGTGTGTGTGTGTGTGTGTGTGTGTGTGTGTGTGTGTGTGTGTGTTGTGGCACTTTTGCCTCCTCAATTGTCTTTTTAATTCCTTCAGAACTCTTTTCTTACTATGCTTCGTTAATTCTGGTCCATAAAACCTAAATGAGCTCATGTCTGTTGTTATGAATACTAAATATAGAATATTAAAGCTGGCAAGGATCTAAGAGGTCATCTAACTCATTCTCATTTTAAAGAAAAAACTAAATCTTAGAGAAGGTAAATGATTTGTTCAAAGTTAGTGGCATGGGTTATGATTTAACTCCATTAGGAAAATATATGCACAATTTAGCACATAAGCAAACGGTGCTTTCTGTATGCTTGCTAGACTGTTATATTTGCTGGTGTCCTGTTTTATACCAGACATGTTATTGGGAACTGGAGATACAGAGAAAATACATGGAAGGACAGAAGACCTCTATATGGAGAATTTTGAAAAAAGACTAGTATTTTAAATGATTAAGCTTATGGATCAAGATAATAGTCAAAATATTTTCTTATTACCTGTGCACTACATGGTTGAATTTGGGGATTATTACTTATTTTAAAAGTAGATATGTTTTATATTATTTTCACAGTGAGTTACCTTAATAGAATCTTTAAAAAAAAAAGTTTTTTTTTATATTCTCTACTGCAAATAACCTAAATTGAATTCAAATCAAATACCTTTTTGTATGTTTGGACATGTGATAGTCCAAATTAAACAGAGAGGATGATGAGTTTTACATATGATTTATAAGAGTTTTTACTAATAGCCCTCTGGGAATAGGGCTGGGTGACGGGTGGAGGGATTGAGCAAAAAAAATAAAATAAAATAAAAAACTAATGGACATGGATGACAGTGAGGTGATTGCTTGGGAAAGGGGGGAGAGGTAGAGAAGGGTAGAGGAGAAGATAAATGGCAATGGATGGAGACCTGACTCGGGGTAGTGAACACACAATATGGTGAATAGATGATGTGTTGTAGAATTGTGCACCTGTAAACCTGTATGATTTGTTAACCAGCGTTATCCCAATAAATGCAATGAAAAGGAAAAAAGGACCATCAAAAAAATAATTAAAAGAGTTTTTGCAATTGCTGACAGAGTTGGATAGGTTTAAATATGATGGATAGTGGAAAAGGTTTGGAATTGGTAGTCACCAGGAATTGAGGAGATTGATTGCTGTTCTGCCACAAGAGTGCAGCTGAGTTTAATGGGCAAGGATTCGCCGTTTGTGACGCTGTCATTGCTCAGCTGCACTGGATTGAAAAGGTGGTAGGTATGGGGAAGGCCAGGGGAGTAACGGATTCAAAGGTGTTAGTGATGCAGGGAGGAATCTGGGCGATCCTCATGCTGAAGAAATCCCAAAGGGAGCAAAGATGGATTTATTTGTATTAAAAATGGAGGAGTAAGAATTGAAAGGTTCCAGTCAGTGAAAGATTTCTCGATGATAGAGATTTGTAACTGAAGATCTGGGGAGTTATGACAAGGCCTGAAATGTGGCCATATCCCAGTGTGGGATTGAAACAGGGCATACAAGTTTATAGAGATGGCCTTTGGAAGGTTATCCATTTCTAGAAGTGACAGGTGATACTGTGTCTGATCAAGTACAGTCAGTCAAAGGGGAGCAGACAGGCACTTCAGTTTTGGTGGGTGATCTGGATGAGACTAAGGGGAAATGGTGTACACTTTCTTTCTTGGCATTTGTGAGGGAGAGATTGTACAGCTCATGATGGAGATGGCTGCATGGGAGAGGGTGTTATTATGGGAGCATTAGGGATCACTGCAGGAGAATTTATTTAATACAAATAAATTTCAGCTATGAACAAGGTTTAGGGAAACGTCTTCTCAAGTAGAAGAACACATGGCCCTGATATCAGGGTCAGAAAGGTAAACGATGACTCTGTGCCTCTGCTGAGAGACAGTGGGGAGACAGTGTCCTCATCCATGCAGGAAAGAGGAGAAATGGGGAAAGGCAATGGAGTCCTTCCCCCCCGGTCAACACGTGTCTGGAACTGAAGGTCTGGCCAGCACAGGATGGCGGTCGGAGAGACAGGGGAGCTCAGTTAGCTCAGGGAGAAGGAATGGAATAGTTGCAAAATTTTATTGCCAGAAATTGTCAGCAACATCAGCTACTCCCAGCATTCACATTGTTGGAGCAGATTCATTGTAAAATGTGCTGCTTAGATGTTTGTTATCAACAGGAGTAGTTTGTACAAATCGTTATGTTAAGATTTTGGTGGGAAGACGGGAGGACAGGAAAAAAATACCTCGATGGGAACCAAGTTAGTAACACCTAAGCAGATCTGTATTGCATCTTTAAAGCAAATGCATGTTCCTTTTAAAGCAGAAGGTTCAAGCATATTGTTGTAGATATTTGTTAATATGTGGAAAAATAAACCAAATATTTTTAGGATTTTCAAAAACTGTAGAAAAATCACTTCTCTACTGAACAAAAATAAAAGAGATTTTATTTTTTTGAAGTGTAAAGTCATATTTTTTAAAAAACTATATGTTTTGGGGGAGAAACAAACCAAAACCAAACGAACAAAGAGAAAAACTAGAAATAGTTGTGTTTTCCACTTTTGACCACTTGTTAGCATCAATGTATCCATAAGCATAGAAATCAGATTTAAAAATTGTTGATTCATCTTTTGGAGAGCTCTACACTGTGTCACTATAGTGTGTATTTGGCAGTCTAGCTTCCTTGGATGAGACTTGAGGTGTTTGTCAATATGCTAAAAACACAGCATCATTGCAGTTTCTCGGACCTCTGCATCCACATGTGATTTCCACCTCTTTCCCCACCTTACATTGTTTTCCCCATAAGTTGAATTCACTTAGAATATGCCGTTAGCTTTTAAGAAAAGGTTGGGACCAATCCATTTTACTTTAGATGACATATTACTATTCTCATTCTTGATGCCTTGGTGATTCTGTTAGTGCTATTTTTTAGTTTCATGTTGTTTTCATTAGAACTTGAAAAAGGCTCTGAGCTTATCCTAATTATTTCATACTGTCCATGGAATTTAATATGTCTGAATTTCAACTTGTTAAAATCAATGAAACTGAAATCAAAACTGCAAAGTTGCTGTGCAATTTTTAAAAACCATCAAAATGTCTTTAAAATAAGTTCCATGATAATAAAATGTACTCCTTAGTGGTATGCATATGCCATTTAGGGTTACTGACTTATATCTTTAAGAAATAAATCTTGCTAATGCAGGTGCTATCCAACAGTGACTTCTGCACTTACACATGATCCAACTAATGCTTTTAATTATTCTACTAACGTGCTAAATGACTGTGTTGTTTCTTATATTAATACAACCTTGATTTCCTTTTTATACTGCTTTTTTTCCCTCTGCCCATAACTCATTCATAGAGTTAACAGTTAAAAATGTAATGTTAGGAGTATTTGTTAAGGAATTAGATAATACTGCCATCCTGGATTGTAAACAGACCAAAAATGTTGAGGAGATTTAAAATTAATATAGTTTTGTTTCTTTATTTGCAGTTCTGTGTGGTGTTTTGCTTAAATTGCTAAGTAATTAGAAATTGGGTATTTTTACCTTTAGCTTATTTGGCATCATTATATTTTTATGTCTCACCCCCATTTTATGTTTCACTTTGTGGATCTTTGGTTTTAATAGAAGGTGCTTTTTGAGCTGAAGTAGTAAAACAATTTATTGTTTTATTATTTGGCTGTAAGACTGTGAGGATTAGCATTTCTGAAGTCTAGATTTGTTTGCACCTTTGCCTTATTGCTCCTTGTGATTTGCATTAATGAGAAAGAAAGTACTTTCAGTCATATATCAATATTTTGAAATTCAATAGGACATAGGCGTCACTATTTATAAGAATATACAGTTGAAATATGAGCAGGAATGTAGAATAATAGACATGGATTTATATGTAGATATATAAACACAAGCAAAAGAGACTAAATTTTGTTCTGTATGATGTCTATATATATTTGTTCTCAATAAAGGAATTAAATGGAGGAAAATTTAAAATACTTCCAATCTCGGTTGGCAAAATAGAACTCAAGAAGAAATGATCTGATGCCAGTTTGCCAGCTTACACAAGAGTTATCAGGGCTTTGGTGGAAAGTTACATGGATAGACTTACCTCAGGGTAGATTTTATAATTCAGGAACACTTTAAAAATATTTTATTTACTCAGTTGTATTAGTTTGTGGGGAGCAAATGAAGAACTGATTACTTATTAGCCAAATAAATAGCATAACAGGAGAAGTATAATTTTGGGTATTCACATCCCACTTGCCTGTATAGGTTGAGTTCTAAAATATTTTTCATGATAACTCACCTTCTTATTTTTACAAAAATGATAATTTGAGGAACAGGCATAGTTGGACGTGTGAATTCATATTTGCTTGTTACAATCAATCCAGAAGGATTTCGAAAAGAGGGACATAGCAGTGACTTTTGTGGTTTTCCGTCTCTTTTACATTTGCCATTTTCTTCCTGTTAGTAAAGTAGTTACAAAGAAAGTACACCGAAAGACAGCAACTAGACAGCAAAAACTAACCCCTGGACAAGTAAGACAAAGTAATGAGATACCCTCAGATAAATCCAAGTGATGAAAAGCCACCAACAGTCACAAAACCTGCAAGAGAAAATAAAAAGAAGCGAAAGTGCCTGGAAAGTGAAAAACCCAAAACAGTCAACAGGTCTTCAGTGGAAATCTCAAAGGGCTAGTTTGAGCAGAATTGTGAACCTGGAAGAGGTGCAGATGAGAAAGTCTTCAGGCGCCTGAGTGCCCTGAGTCTCTGCAGCTTCAAGGCCTGACTTACCAGGCCTTTCTTCTAGGACAGAGCCTCGCACTGGATACACTGGCCAGAATGCCACCGACCCTGAGCAGGTCAGAGCAACAGAGACTGAAGATAGAGTTGGTTCAGTCCAAAATAGGGCACAGGGCCAGGAAATCCCCAAACTCAAGTGCCTTATTTTTGAATACCCCACAGAAGCAAAAGAAGATGGAACTCTGTAAAATTAGAAAAGCTTTTCTGAACTCCATTCTAAAATTTTAGGAAAATTCATTTCAGAAAGAAAATAAAATTGAGCAACAAAACATATCAAAATCAAATTTCACATAAAGCAATTAAAAAAAAAGGAAACAATACCATCGCAAATAAACCATGACAGAAATGGGTGCTCATTGATAAGGCAAAAATATAACCTACTATTTGAAAATAGTCTGTGAACCCTTAAGAAAGTGATATAAGACAAGGAATAAAAACATAAATCATTATTGGAAAATCTCAAAAATGAGGTGACAGAACTCAGGAAAAAATTAGCAATGAGAAAAAAAGCCCTCTCCAAGTCAAAATACCTGAGTTTTCCAACAGATAATTTGATAAGGAAGTGGCAAGTATGGAAGGGAAACCTGTAGATTAAAAGTAATTTAAGCCTGACAGTGGTGGCACAGTGGATAACATGTCAACCTGGAGAGCTGGGGTTGCTAGTTCAAAATCTGAAGTCACTGGCTGTGAGTACGGGCTTGTCAGCACCTGCTGTTGTGAGTGGGGGTCATCCAGGTGATCCCAAAGCTTGCCAGCTTGAGTCAAAGGTAACTGGCATGAAAAGCCCGGGATCACTGGCTTTGAGCAAGGGGACAGTGGTTCACCCTGGTCAAGGCACATAGAAGAAGCAACCAATGTACAACTAAAGTGAACACAACTATAAATTGATGCTTCCTACCTTCTTTTCCTCCCTCTACCTCTCTCCCTCTCTCTCTCTCAAAAACAAACAAATAGGAATGGCAAGAAATAATCAAAGTAATGCAGAACAAGAACCTACAACCAAGACTACTTTATCCAGCAAGGCTAACATTTAAAATTGAAGGAGAAATAAAGAGCTTCCCAGAAAAAGAAAGCCTGAAGGAATTCATAAAAACCAAACCAATTCTGCAAGAGATACTAAGGGGCCTCTTGTGAACAGTTTAAAGGGAGGAATGAATAGAGCAAAAGAAGAATACAGCTTTAAAGAATAAAATGGCAATAAACAACTACATATCAATAATAACCTTAAATGTAAATGGATTAAGTGATCCAATCAAAAGACATAGGGTAGCTGCATGGATAAAGAAACAGGACCCATACATATGCTGTCTACAAGAGACACACCTTAAAACAAAAGATGCTCATAGACTGAAGGTAAAAGGATGGAAAAAAATATTTCATGCAAATGGAAATGAAAAAAAAGCAGGGGTAGCAATACTTATATCAGACAAAATGGACTTTAAAACAAAGGCTGTA
This sequence comes from Rhynchonycteris naso, assembly GCA_037038555.1. Classification (NCBI taxonomy): domain Eukaryota; kingdom Metazoa; phylum Chordata; class Mammalia; order Chiroptera; family Emballonuridae; genus Rhynchonycteris; species Rhynchonycteris naso. The sequence goes on from CM072997.1 coordinate 293,062,677, forward strand.
GTAAGAGATAAAGGAGGACACTACATAATGATAAAGGGAACAATTCAACAGGAAGATATAACTATTGTAAATATCTATGCACCAAATATAGGAGCCCCGACATACATAAAGCAGACTTTGATGGATATAAAGGGTGAGATTAACAGCAATACTATCATAGTAGGAGATTTCAATACCCCTCTAACAACACTGGATAGATCCTCAAGAAAGAAAATTAATAAAGAAACAGCAGACTTAAAGGAGACACTAGATCAACTTGATTTAATAGATATCTTCAGAACTTTTCACCCTAAAGCAATAGAATATACATTCTTCTCAAGCGCTCATGGTACGTTTTCTAGGATAGACCACATGTTAGGACACAAAAATGGTCTCAATAAATTTAAGAAGATTGAAATCATATCAAGCATTTTCTCTGATCACAATGCCATGAAACTAGAAATTAACCACAAAAGAAAACCTGAAAAATACTCAAACACTTGGAAACTAAATAGCATGTTATTAAATAATGAATGGATTAACAATGAGATCAAAGAAGAAATAAAAAAGTTTCTAGAAACAAATGATAATGAGCATACATCAACTCAAAATTTATGGGACACAGCAAAAGCAGTTCTGAGAGGGAAGTTTATTGCACTACAGGCATATCATAAGAAGCTAGAAAAAGCTCAAATAAGCAACCTGACCCTGCATCTAAAAGAACTAGAAAAACAACAACAAATAAAACCCAAGACAAGTAGAAGGAAGGAAATAATAAAGGTCAGAGCAGAAATAAATGACATAGAGGCTAAGGAAACAATACAGAGGATCAATGAAACAAGAAGCTGGTTCTTTGAAAAGGTAAACAAGATCGATGAACCTTTAACTAGACTCACCAAGAAAAAAAGAGAGAGGACTCAAATAAATAAAATTAGAAAGGACAGTGGAGAAATAACAACTGACACAACAGAAATACAAAGCATTGTAAGAAAATACTATGAAGAACTCTATGCCAAAAAATTAGACAATCTTGGTGAAATGGACAAATTTCTTGAATCATATAACCTTCCAAAAATCAATCTGGAAGAATCAGAACACCTAAACAGACCAATTACAGCAAATGAGATCGAAACAGTTATCAAAAAACTCCCAAAAAAGAAAAGTCCTGGGCCTGATGGCTTCACAAGTGAATTCTATCAAAAATTCAAAGAAGAACTAACTCCTATTCTCCTCAAGCTATTTCAAAAAATTCAAGAGGAAGGAAGACTTCCAAACTCCTTTTATGAGGCGAGCATAATTCTGATCCCAAAACCGGGCAAAGACAACACAAAGAAAGAAAATTATAGGCCTATATCCCTGATGAATTTAGACGCTAAAATTCTCAACAAAATATTAGCCAACCGGATCCAGCAATATATGAAAAAAATCATACACCACGATCAAGTGGGATTTATTCTGGAGAGGCAAGGCTGGTTCAATATTCGCAAATCAATCAATGTGATTCATCACATAAACAAAAGGAAGGACAAAAATCCCATGATCATTTCAATAGATGCAGAAAAGGCATTTGATAAAATCCAGCACCCATTCATGCTCAAAACTCTCAGTAAAGTGGGAATACAGGGATCATTCCTTAACATGATAAAGGCAATCTACGATAAACCGACAGCAAACATCATACTAAATGGACAAAGATTAAAAGCAATCCCCTTAAGGTCAGGAACCAGGCAGGGTTGCCCACTTTCACCACTCTTATTCAACATAGTTCTAGAAGTCCTAGCTACAGCAATCAGACAAGAAGAAGAAATAAAAGGCATACAAATTGGAAAAGAAGAAGTAAAACTGTCATTATTTGCAGATGATATGATATTGTATATTGAAAACCCTAAAGTCTCAGTCAAAAAACTACTGGACCTTATAAATGATTTCAGCAAGGTGGCAGGATATAAAATTAATACTCAGAAATCAGAGGCATTTCTATATACCAACAATGAAATATCAGCAAAAGAAATTAAGGAAACAATCCCCTTCACTATTGCAGCCAAAAAAATAAAGTACCTAGGAGTAAATTTAACCAAGGAGGTTAAGGACTTGTACTCGGAAAATTATAGAACATTGATAAAAGAAATCAAGGAAGATACAAACAAGTGGAAGCACATACCGTGCTCATGGCTAGGAAGAATAAACATCATTAAAATGTCTATATTACCCAAAGCAATTTATAAATTCAATGCAATACCAATTAAAATACCAATGACATACTTCAAAGATATAGAACACATATTCCAAAAATTTATATGGAACCAAAAAAGAACACGAATAGCCTCAGCAATCTTAAAAAGAAAAAATAAAGCAGGAGGTATCACTCTTCCTGATATCAAGGTTTACTACAAGGCCATTATACTCAAGACAGCCTGGTACTGGCATAAGAACAGGCACATAGATCAATGGAACAGAACAGAGGACCCAGAAATAAACCCACAGCTTTATGGACAACTGATATTTGACAAAGGAGGAAAGAACATACAATGGAGTAAAGACAGCCTCTTTAACAAATGGTGTTGGGAAAATTGGACATCTACCTGCAAAAAAATGAAACTAGACCATCAACTTACACCATTCACAAAAGCAAACTCAAAATGGATAAAAGACTTAAATGTAAGCCGTGAAACCATAAGCATCTTAGAAGAAAACATAGGCAGCAAGCTCTCTGACATCTGTAGCAGCGGTATATTTGCCGATTTATCTTCATGGGCAACTGAAATAAAAGGCAAGATAAACAAATGGGACTATATCAAACTAAAAAGTTTTTGCACAGCTAAAGACAATAGGAACAGAATAAAAAGACAAACCACACAATGGGAGAACATATTCGACAGCACATCTGATAAGGGGTTAATAACTAAAATTTATAAAGAACTTATAAAACTCAACACCAGGAAGACAAACAACCCAATCAAAAAATGGGCAAAAGAAATGAATAGAAATTTTTCCAAAGAGGACATACAGATGGCCAATAGGCATATGAAAAAATGCTCAACATCACTAATCATTAGAGAAATGCAAATTAAAACCACAATGAGATATCACCTCACACCAGTCAGAATGGCACTTATCAGCAAAACAACACAGAATAAGTGCTGGCGAGGATGTGGAGAAAAGGGAACCCTCCTGCACTGCTGGTGGGAATGCAGACTGGTGCAGCCACTGTGGAAAACAGTTTGGAGATTCCTCAGAAAATTAAAAATCGAACTGCCTTTTGACCCAGCTATCCCACTTTTAGGAATATACCCTAAGAACACCATAGCACTGTTCGAAAAGAAGAAATGCGCCCCCATGTTCGTGGCAGCATTGTTCACAATAGGGAAGATCTGGAAACAGCCCAAGTGTCCGTCAGAAGACGAGTGGATTAAAAAGCTTTGGTACATATATACTATGGAATACTACTCAGCCATAAGAAACGATGACATCGGATCATTTATAACAAAATGGATGTACCTTGATAACATTATACGGAGTGAAATAAGTAAATCAGAAAAAAAGAAAAACTGAGAACAGCACGATTACATATATAGGTGGGACATGAAAGTGAGGGTATGGACATGGACAAGAGAGTGGTGGTTATGGGATGGGGGGAGGGAGGGAAGAGTGGGATAGGGAGGAGGGGAGGGACGCAGGGAAAACCAGATTGAAGGTGACAGAGGACAATTTGACTTTTGGTGATGGGTATGCAACACAATTGAATGATAAGATAACCTGGAGATGTTTTCATTGTACATATGTACCCTGATTTATTGATGTCACCCCATTAGAATTAATAAAAATAAAATATATATATTAAAAAAAAAAAAAAAACAAATAAAAAAAAACAAAAAGAAAAGAACAAAAAAAACAACTATTTAAAAGTAAAAGATATATTTTAAAAATACGCAAGACTATAGTATCTAGAGGTAGACATTGGAATGGTAAAAGCATTTTGAAAACATAAAAAAAATTATTATAAAATGAGAATAATGGTTACTTTGGAGAGTGGGGAGGGCTTAAGACTGGAAGGAAGCCTGTGGTAGGAGCTCTGGAATGTCTGGCACATTCAACTTCCTGACTGGATAGTGGTCACCCTGTAATTCATTAAGCTACGCTTTTGTTCGATATAGTGTTATGTATGTTTTATTTTACAGTAAAAAGGATTAAAAACAAATCAATCACAAACATTTAATAAATTCTAGACCTTTATATTTCAGTGAAAAGGGGGTAAAGGGAATAATATAAAACAGCACAGTTGGCACACAAAACAATAACCATTGAGGGAATGAAGGAAAGGAGGTGGAAAAGTAGATGGGGGAGATGGTCCCCATTATAAGCAGAAAAGGCAGTGAACTGCAATGCTCTGCATGGGAGAGACTGGCCCCTTCCTCCCAGGGTCGCTGCTCTGTCCCACCTTGTGCTCCCGCAGACCCTGGGAGGTGGCCTTGATGTGTTGGTTGGCATCTGATAATCTGACACCAGCTTTTTGTTTTTTGACAGAGACAGAGAGAGTCAGGGGGACAGATAAGGACAGATAGACAGGAAGGGAGAGAGATGAGAAGCATCAATTCTTCATTGAAGCTCCTTAGTTGTTCATTGATTGCTTTCTCATATGTGCCTTCACCAGAGAGGCTATGGCAGAACAAATGACCATGGGCTCAAACCAGCGACCATGGGGTCATGTCTATGAACCCACTCTTAAGCTGGTGACCTCGGGGTTTTGAACCTAGGTCCTCTGCATCCCAGTCTGATGCTCTGTCCACTGCTTCACCACCTGGGTAGACTGACACCAGCTCCTTGATGCAGGGCAAGTTCTGTGTCAAGATCACATTCTCCTGACAGTCATCTGAGAAATTTTCACAGGTTTCTTGGACCTTATGGGAGGCTGTGGCCCTCACCTCGGCTTCACAATCTTCTATCAACTTGTAGAAGGTGGGGACTAAGCCCATCTTGGTGATAACAGGCCACTCAGCTTTCTAGATCTTTGTGAACATGTCAGCCACCATGTCTCGGCCATGCAAGGCCTTGTTCTCTGCAGCCTGGCACTAGGTGGGCATCACCAGGACCTCCAGATCCATTAGGGGCAGGAGCTGGGTGATGTTCATGATTGCCCCCACATGCCACCACACTGAGTCCTGCTTGTTAGAGATCAGCCTGGAGAATATGGGGCAGTCTCACTCTTGACATCGTCCAGCTCCATCAACTGGCCAAACCCCCCCCATCTTGGAAACTGGGGCCCCACCATACCATGGGGTGTTGTCTGAGTACAGGTTCTGGAAGTACTGTCCAAGTTCTGCCATGACAGTGTTGGACAAGCTGCACTAACAGATGGAGAAGGGGCCACAGGCCCAGGCACAAGACGTGAACCAGCCACAGACCGAAGTGGGCCTCCTGGGCAGAGGACGAGTGCTCATGCCAGATGTCAAGAACTCTTCCGCCTTGTCCTGCACCAAGGCCTCATTCTCTGTGGCCAGCAACTCTCGGAGAGCAGCAGGCAGTGCACTACCCCAGGCCTCCCACCATAATGGAGAAGGTGCCCAGCTCTTCCGCAAGAGCCAACAGGACTCATCCTTATCATAGATGGTGTCTGTAAGGAAGTGCAGGGCCAGGGCGATGGTGGGCGACGACTTCTGCTGCTGAAGTGAGAATTCATATCCCCATTGCAGAGCTTGTGTATAAGCACAGAGATGGGGTGGATTGAGTGGCTGCCATCTTGTCTTGGTCAGTTCCTGTCAGCCTGTGAAGGGGGGCAGGCTCCTTCTGGCCACAGAGGGGCGGGGCCGGAAGTAGGAAGGAAGACCGGAAATAGGGAAGGCCCAGTCACAGACATTTAACAGTCCTTATCTCTGGACGTTAGAACAGTAAGCAATTTTAACTTTTCTCTTTCTTCTCTAGATAGGCTATGTAGTTGTGGATGGATTGTTTTAATATAAATTTTGCAAAAGTCAGCCACAGGGTATCTCAGTAGAATTTTATTTAAAATGAAGGGAAAATTCAGAATGTAATCATAAGTATATCAGTCAGTGGCTATGGGTGTTTTTCTCTCACAAGATTTGAAACTTTTCTTTTTTCTAGGAGTGACATATGGTGAAAAGACCCAGGTTTGCAATAGCAGCTTTCTCCTTACTGACTTTGTAGGTCTGAATCCTGAAAGTCTTAATGTCAGTTTCCTTATGAGTCATAAAGGTGATTCACTGTTCTTGATGGAAAAGAGAGATTGTAACAAGGCTATTCTTAAGGTGCAAAAGTCTATGCCAATATGTTACCTTTGTCTCATCTCATGAGAGCTACAAAATCTTTTGTTCCCCTTTCCTTTCTTATATCAATAAATGAAAACCTAGGCTTTCAAAAAATTTATGGATAATTTAAAATATTGGATAATTTGCGTAATGATGAGTGATTCTTTCAATTTCATTTTCATATCATAATATAAATAGCCATTTGCTTCAAAAAGAATAAAGTATTATAACTAGCATGAAGATAGAGTTGAGTTTGAATATATTAATCATGATAAGTAGATAGTTCTCTTTTTCATATTTTACCAAACCCTTGCTCTAGCACTTTAAAACAGAGAACTATTAGGAATGGCCATTACATTACGTAGCAAATTTGACCAAATATGTATAAATATCTTTTGACTTTTTTCATAAGAGGCTTAATTCATATTCTTGGAAATGAATTAAGCATAAACTAACTATAAGTATTATTTATATTCTGCTTGCCTAGTTCCCTTGGGATGAATTACTTTTCGCTTTTTCTTTTTTTATTATTATTATTATTTATTTATTTATTTATTTTAGAGAGGAGACACAGAGTGAGAGAGAGAGAGAGAGAGAGAAAGGGGGGAGGAGCTAGAAGCATCAACTCCCATATGTGCCTTGACCAGACCAGTGCAGGGTTTTGAACTGGCGACCTCAGTGTTCCCAGGTCGACGCTTTATCCACTGCGCCACCACAGGTCAGGCTCGCTTTTTCTTTTAATATTGCATAAAGTTTATGGCAGTGCATTTAGTGCCTTTAGATTACAACTGTTGGTGATAGTTTTTTCCTCGATACGAAAACTGATGAGGAAAAAAAATGACATTTCTGTGTGAGAATGAACTAACTTTTTTCAAATATTAAATTTGGGCATTATCAGAAACTTAAATTCCAGCCCCGGCTATAACTCGGTAGGCAGGTATGTGTTGTATATTTGTTGATCAGTTGGTTTTGCTTTGTACTGAAATATATTTAGCTAAAGAGTGTATTATGTGCAATTGTACTAGCACATTTGAATGATGTGTCATATTTTTTCAAAGTGGGAGTTCATACTGAATCCCAGATATAGATAAGCTAGAAGAACATTATGCCAAGTGAAAGAAGCCAGTCATAAAAAAACAATTTATTTTATGATTCTGTTTATAAGAAACATCCAGAATAAACAATCCATAGAAAGAGAAAGTAGATCAGTGGTTGACAAGGACTATGTGAAGGAGACAGTATGTGAGGGAAATAACTGCTAATGGGTACAGGCTTTCTTTCCTTGGAAATGATGAGAATGTTCTGGAATGACATAGTGATGGTATTTGCATGGTTCTGTGATTATGCTCAAAATCGCTGTATTGTACACTGCCCTAGCTGAGCCAGACTGGGAAAGCAATCTGGTACCTTGTGCATGTGTTTTTTTCCTTCTTCCTACTCAGAGGTGGCCAAGTTGAAAACCTGGTTGGGCTTGAACACCACTGACCTAAAATGTTAAAACTTTTATATTGTTATACTGTCAGAGATGTAGGAGGCCCAAGTAAAAGCTAGAGCCAATTATTTTATTATTTTCCTGTATAATAACAATGTTTTAAACACAGAAGTAGAAATAAATTGTTTTATAAATGCTTATCATTGCATAGAGGCCTTCTTTTTGCATTTGTATTATAAAAAGCTTATTTCCTTTTTCTTTTTTTTGCCAAAATATTTGGATAAATATATCCATAAACTTAATGATCTGCAGTTGTCATACCCGTTGTAAAAAACCTAAATGTCCTTTAGGGTAAATGGTTTGTCTTCGTGGCTTTATTCTTAGTCTCAGGCATTTCTTCTCTAGAAACTTCCTTCTTTATACCCAGCTGTATTATGCATATTTCTCCTATTCTGCCTAATTAAATTTTAATCCCCCCAAACCATCCTTTTTCATAACAGCCCTTCTTCCTCTACAGAGGACCTTGCAATCCTGCTCTTTTCAGTAGTAGCTTCTTTTCTATACTTCTTTCCATTTGGGGAGATCTGTATCCATAGAATTAAAGGTCATTATAGAGTTTATTTTCAGAGTTAATAATAGATTGGACATTGTGTGCCCGATGGTAAGGCCTAGTAATACTGTGAGCTGTTCTCACTCTTTTCCTCTTCTTGTTAATAAAGTGAAAATTGATGAACTTTAGATTATAAATAGCTTGGACTTATTCATGTTTTCTCTCTACTTGCAAGACTAAACAATCAAGTTTCTTAACTGTTTGAGAGAAGTAAACATATTTAGGTGGGATAGGAGCAGATATGAGGTAATACAACTACATAAGCATTAACTAAAAATGTAGTTGTTTTAAAAAAATAATTATGTATTTTTCAGCTTCTGCTTGCAGAACTATTTTGTGTACGTCCTAGACATGCTTGTCATGAAGGAAAAGAGACTAGGGAGGGTGCAAGAAAAGGGAGGCAGGCATCAGGTAAGCCAAAATATTTAGTACTCAGGTTGTTATTATAGAAAAGCTCTCAGGTCTTGTTTTATAATGAGACTGGACAGCCAATGAGGAGTCAGGTGCCCAAAGCTTTAAATTCAGTTCTGTGCAGATAATGTCAGTATTTAACAAGGACTGAATGAAGTTGATGTCTGTATGTCGTATTACAAATAAAAATTGCAGCTGGTGATAGAGAGTAGAAAACTGGGGCTTTGAGGACAGTTCATGGGGTAGGCTGAAGGGTTGGGCTTTGGGGTAGATTTTAGCCCACCTGTGAAATCCATTTTACCCATTAGCATTCATCCTCCCTTATCCACCGTCTCCTCCCTTCAATCCCTGGCAGTCACTAATCTACTTTCTCTTTCTATGGATTTGCCTATTCTGGACATTTTTTATAAATGGAACTATATAACATATGGTCTTTTGTGATTGGTTTCTGTATCACTTAGTAATAAATAAATGATTATTAAACATAATCATTTTGAAATGCTAAGGAAATGGTAATGTTTTATATCAACATTAAAAATATAGTCCAGGAAAACCAGATCGAAGGTGACAGAGGACAATTTGACTTTTGGTGATGGGTATGCAACACGATTGAATGATAAGATAACCTGGAGATGTTTTCATTGTACATATGTACCCTGATTTATTGGTGTCACCCCATTAGAATTAATAATAATAAAATTAAAATATATATATATAGTCCATGTTGATCTGATCCAAGATAGCAACAGACTATAGGTGGATGTTACACTCACCTTCTCCCAAGACCAAACTGGAATTCCAACTACAACATAAAATAATCAACCTGATTAACCAACTGAAGACTGAATAGAAGTCTGATAACCAAGAATTTACAGAAGAAGCCACATTGAGGCTGGTAGGAAGCGTGAAGATGGAAAAGGGCTGACCCCACTCCTATGGGTCAAGGCTGAGGTTCTGGAGAGAAATCTCATCTGCAGAAGTTTCCCCTGAGGAGGTTAGAGTCTCAAACCCATGCCCCGTTCTCCCATCCAGATACCAGTACAAGAAAGAAGTGCTCGTATAACATCTGGCTGTGAAAATCAGTAGGTATTTTGTCGGTCAGGGAGAGATAGGAGTCTGCTAGAGGCAAAAGCTCCCTCCTAAAGGGCCAACACAGTCTTGAGAAAGAAGATCAAAGTTGGAAGAATCAAGCTACCTGATATAAAACTACACTGTAAGTCCATAGTAACCAAGAAAGCATTGTTCTGGCATAAAAAGACACAGACTGGTAAATTAATAGAACAGAATAGAGAGCCCAAAAATAAACCCACCTCTATATGGTCAATTAATATTTGACAAGGAGGGCAAGAACGTAAATGGGTAAAGATAGTCTATCAATAAATGGTGTTGGAAAAATTGGACAGGTATGTGGAAAAAGATGAGATTAGACCACCTTCATACACCATACACAAGAATAAACTCAAAATGGATTAAAGATTTAGGTTTAAGACTCAAAGCCATAAAAATCCTAGAAGGAATCATAGGCACTATTTTCTCAGACATTTCTCATAGCAATATATTATCTGATATATCTCCTCAGGCAAGGGAAACAAAAGAAAAAATAAACACATGGGACTACATCAAACCGCATAGGTTTTGCACAGCAAAGGAAATTATCAACAAAATGAAAAGACACCCCACTGAATGGGAGAACATACTCGTCAGTGATACATCTGATAAGGGATCAATCCAAAGTTTATGAAGAAATTATACAACTCAACACCAAAAAGAAAAGAAGTCCATTTAAAAAATGGGTAAAGGACCTGAATAGTCACTTTTTCAAGGAAGACATACAGATGGCCAATAGACATGAAAACATGCGCAACATCACTATCAGAAAAATGCAAATTAAAACCACAATGAGATATTACCTTACACCTGACAGAGTGGCTATAATCAATAAATCAACAAAAAAATTGTTGGCAAGAATTTGGAGGAAGAGAACCTTCGTGCACTGTAGGTAGGAATGCAAATTGGTGCAGTAACTATGTAAAAGAGTATAGAGGGTCCTCAAAAGATTGATAACAAAACTGCCATATGACCCAGCAATTCCAGTTCTGAGTATATGTCTATAGAATCCCAAAACACTATCTCAAAAGAATATATGCACCCCTATGTTCAGTGCAGCATTATTTACATTAGCCAAGATTTGCAAGCTACCCAAATGCCCATCAGTAAATGAGAGAATAAGAAAAGCAGTGGTTAATCTCTTTACCTTTTTCACCCAGCCCCCAACCTCCTCCCCTCTGAAACTGTCAGTCTGTTCTCTGTTTCTATGATTCTGTTTCTATTTTATTTGTTTACTTTATTCTTTATATTCCACGTGTGAGTGAAATCATATGGTTCTCGTCTTTCTCTGACTGGCTAATTTTGCTGAGCACAGTAGTCTCTAGGTTTTTCCATGCTGTTGCAAAAGGTAAGATTTCCTTCTATTTTACAGATGATGTATTATGGAATGGTATACCCAAAACATGTATTTTTATTAACCATTGTCCCCCCAATAAATTCAATTTATAAAGAATAAAGTAAAACACAGTGGTACCTTTACACACTGAAATACCACTCAGCCATAAAAAATAGAAGGATATCTCACCTTTTGTGACAGCGTGGATGGACCTGGAGAGTATTATACCATGTGAAATGAGCCAATCAGAGAAAGACAAATAGCATATGATTTCACTTACATGTGGAAATTTAATGAACAAAATAAACAAAAACTAAATAAAAACAGATTCGTAGATGCAGAGAACAGACTGACAAGTGTTAGTTTGGAGGAGTTTTATAGGGGGTGAAAAAAAATGACAGGATTAAGCAAAGCCACAACAAAAACAACTCATAGACACAGACAACAATGTGGTGATCTCGAGAGGGAGAGGGGTGTGGGGGGAGGTAGAAGAGGGTAAAGGAGGATAAATGGTAACAGAAGGAGACTCGACTATGAGCGGTGAACACATAATACAATGTATAGATATGTATTATAGAATTGTACATTTGAAACCTATATAATTTTATTAACCAATGTCACCCCAATAAATTCAATAAAAATTATAATTAAATAAAAATAAAACATTCAGTTTGTCAGAATTATATATGTTTTTATGGTTGGGAAGGAACAAAGAAACTGACCGTATTTTTTACAATATAGAGTAGGAGTGTGGCATGCTCCCTCTTTCTTGTTACTGCTCTCCCTTTGTCCAGAATGCAGTGTATGATAGCTTGTGTGAAGTCATTATCTGCTATACAGCTCACCTTCATTTCTTCACTTCAGCTAAAACTGTGTAATATTCATAGTACTGCATAATTCCTAAATGTTTAATAGTAAACTGCCACTTGTTCTAAAGATAAGAATTGACCAAATACAGCCAAAACTAATTTTACTTCTTGGCCCAATTTTTAAAACATTGGGCAAACAAACTAGTTATGGGTTTATGTTCAACAAGAACTAAGAAATAGTAACCTAATTGCTGGGTATATGTAATGATGTGGCCTGATTACCATGTGTTTGTGACATTGTGTGTTATTCCAAAAACACGTCAAACTACTGAAACTGTTATCACTTAATGGCATCAATTTGCATCGTCTCATTTATCGTAGACCGTTATCTCCCTCCATTTTAATGAGAGAAGTGTAATATTTTCCAACCTAATAGACAACATCTGGAGAAGATGTACGAGACTTCACAAAGGTGCTGAAGAATAAGTTCAGATCCAAGAAATACTTTGCCAAACATCCTCGGCTCGGCTACCTGCCTGTCCAGACAGTTCTAGAAGGTGACAACTTAGAGACGTAAGTTTCACTTGAATGTTAAAACTTCTATGTACTTATATCTGATACCATATTTTATTATGTTAATGGTAGAAGAGAAATTGTTTGATACCAAGAACTATTTGTGCTTTGGTAAAATGTTTCATTGAGGTAAAGTAAGCTTAGACTCAATCTTCACAGCATGAATTTTTACTGTATGCTTTTGACAATCTCACAGCTAAAATTTCAGGTTTAACTTTGTCCTTGTTCCTAAACTTTAAAAATATATGTTCATGAGTCCTGGCCAGTTGGCTCAGTGATAGAGCATCAGCCTGGTGTAGAAATGTCCCAGTTTGATTCCCGGTCAGAGCATACAGGGAACAATCCATCTGCTTCTCCTCCTCTTCCCCCATCTCATCCTCTCCTGCAGCCATGGCTCAATTGGAGTGAGTTGGCCCCGGGAGCTGAGGATGGCTCCATGGCCTCCACCTCAGGTGCTAAGAAGAGCTCAGTTGCTGAGCAACAGAGCAATGTCCCAGATGGGCAGAGCATTGTTCCCTAGTGAGCTTGCCAAGTGGATCTAGGTTGGGGCACATGTGGAAGTCTATCTCTGCCACCCTTTCTCTCACTGAAAAGTGTGTGTGTGTGTGTGTGTGTGTGTGTGTGTGTGTGTGTGTGTGTGTGTTTTCATGTGTTAACCTTTGCATTGGTTATCTATTTTCCTTTTAAAAATAACTGTTATTATTTGTTCTTTTATTATTTTGTTTTCCATTTTCCTTCTTTGGGGAATATTTTACTATTTTTATGGTATATTTCACATTTATTTTATGTACTTCTGATACAAATGTACTAATATTTAATACCTTGCTTCAGATAGCTGCCTATGCTAAAATCTAATCAAAACCTAACATTACAGTTCAATATGTTTTTCTTGAACATGAAAACAGCCAAATAAGATAGTCTTCTATAGTATATGAAATAAGCACAACTTCTTTAAATTTTATAGTTTGAGTTACAAGCATAAATGAAGCAAAGTTTCAAAATAGCAAAATTACTATGGGATTTAAAGCAAAGAAAAAGATAACAATACATAGCCTGAAATGAAAAGCAGAATTTTGAAAACAAGCCAGAACAAATGCACAATTATGCATCAAGATAAAAAATGGACATGATTTTAAATCTTGAGTTTTTAAAATACCAGCGTAAATATGACTGCCAAAGCAATATTTTTATACTTGAATCTTGGGGAAAATTAACTTTAATTGCTAATCATCACCAAAGTTCCTAGACATAAAGAATAGTAAGATTCTTGTGACAGAAAGATGCCCTTTTAAATCACTATAAGACCAGCTCAGAAATGTGAAGCGTGGAGATTTTTTTTCACATTATACAGCAGAGAAGGTTATAGAAAGAAGTATAAAATGTGTGTCAAGTACAATTTATGTGAATTCAAACTTTCTTTAACCTTCAGAACACAGAGACATAATCTGGGAACAGTAATAGTCCAGTGAATTATAGCACTCCATGTCTCAAAAATGACCAAGTACTGTTTGGTCTGAACTTTCTCCATATAAAACCCTGTAGACCAGAGGCTCTGATACATTTATGTGCATATATATATATATATATATATATATATATATATTTGGTCTGCTAAGAAGTAGGAGAAAGTGCACAGCCGAAGCACAGTGCAAATCTTCATCCTGCTATAGGAAATATATGGGTGTGCATATAGAAAGAAATACTATATAATGCAGCTGTATATGTAAATAGATTCAAAAACACCATGTACACATTTAAAGCATATGGAAAACATCAAACTTTATGATAACTTTGCTTGATATTAAACTGTGTGCAATTAAGATCTATTCCTGCCAGTTATTATTTTCCATATTACACTCTAGAAAAAATTTTACTGAAGCAATTCCAGTTCAAAGAGCTATTCAAAGACTTCAATCCATAGGAAAGGTAGATATGTGTGGGTATGTTATTGCCCTTTACTTCATCAGGCTGTGTAATAATATACTCTTATTTGTTTTAGTATTTAATAATATAATATAACTGGGCTGAGGATAAAAACAAAAGTTTAGGATAAAGAGGAAATTTTACTACTTTTGGGATCAGATCTCATTACCCTTTGGAGTAGCTGCCTGAACTCAGAATTATGACACAGTACTTTTTTTATTTATGGGGTAATCAATAGGTTTGAACTGGTGATGGGCCTTTCATTCCTTTGATAAATCATTGGCATTTTGCGCCTCAAAATCAATATCCTTCCTGTGAACTGTTAAGCATTTTTGATAATTTGCCTTTTGGTGTCACCATAATCATTGGCATTCATCATTCTGTTCTGAGTGATTCAGTCAAAGTGAAAAAGACCAGCAAAGCATGCCAATAATTCTGTGCCAGGCTGTTTGGATTTAACTCTGAAAATGCCCGTTTCCTCTAATGTGAATTTCCCAGTGCTTTCAGGGAGAGGAAAACAAGAGAAAGAAAAGGAGTCTAAGTATAAGTCAGCTGTCACAAGATGCATTTTGAAAGAATGTATGAGCTCCTGTTTAAAGTGGGTAGATTTTCTTCTTTATTTTTAATCCTAAAACGTGTTCTTGACTCCCTATAGTTCAGTTTTCTGCTGGCGGAGCCCTTTCTAGTACAAGGCCACTTAATCTTCTTTCTGGTGTTACAATTGATGTGAGTGGGTAGCAAAAAAAGTTTGATTTCGTTTATTCTCCTGTTTGTGGGAGGAGAACATTGGAGAAAACCCAGCGAAGTGGTAAATGTGTTAAAGTTATTTATGAAGCTGATTAGAATTTCCTTTTACTTCTTTTCTCTTTTATCACTGCAAAACATAATTATACTTGCATGAGTGAAGGGGATTTAGGGCAAAAATGAGTTATAGCTAAAAGAAGGTAAACAAACCCATGCCTAGGTTGATTTAATTAATTTTTATAATTTTGCAAGACTTTTTCAAAGAATAAATCTAAATAAATGAATAGAGCTTGAATAAAATATTCTCTTTCATTATAAACTCTAGAAACAAGCTGAAATAGTGGCAATAGTAATTTGAGATTTCTGAGAGATTATTATCAGCTAAAAAGTTAGGTTGGTTTTTCTAAATTCTAAAGAATGAATGTAGACACCTGTCCCTGATATTGGCTAAGGAGAAATACAGGCATTGGGTGGTTTTTAAAAAAATTCTTACTGTAGCAAGAACCAAATCATAGTATGAGTAATTATGGCCATGGGAGCACTGGCCTGGGAGGAAATGACAGCTAAACTGAGACCTGAACGATTAAAGAGCCAGACATTCAATGTTTGGTGTGGTACAGGAAAGCCAAAGCGTTGGAGCAAGGGAAACATTTTCAAAGGCCCTGAGTCAAGATCATTCTGGAAGGGAATGGGCAGCTGGGAATAGTGGCGGGAAATGAGAGCGAAGAAAGAATCAGGAACCTGAAAATGAAGGGCCGTATAAGCCATGCCATGGTGCTTAGAGTTTATCCTGAGTGCAGGCGGGAGGCCTGGAAGGTTTATAGGTTAGAGAGCGATGGGACCCTACTTACTCTGCTCGGAAACAAATGGATTCAAGAATGCAAAAGACTGGAAGCATAAGGAGCAGTGTGTTCAGAATTTAAAACACTGAAGGAGTCACTAAGTTCCTCAGAGAAAGTCTGGGTGATATTTCATGTAATATTAAGTGTATTTAGTAGAGTCTGATTCCTCGCATATTAGTGTGTGATTAATCAAAATACTACCCTGCTCAGTAACCACGCTGGAAAGCAGGACTGGGCTGCTTTATTACAGCTAGGCTGACACACAGATTGATCTTAATTTTAACCCCCTTTAATCATGGATTCTAACTATGCAGTGAGAAGGTTGCCTTGTTTTTTTCCTTCCAGAGTTAAATGAGAAAGCTTATCACTTAAAGGTTTTTTCCCCACCACAAATCAAAATACTTTGAAGTCAATGAAGCCTTGACTCTAATTTTTCTAATCTTTAGTTCTTTTCTTTGAAAATTTCTCAATATATGAAAAGCGTTCTTTTGAGAAACCCTTCAGTTCAGCTTTCTGCCTTTGCCATTCTTATCTTAGTTCAGTGAATGACTTCCGTGCTCACTGAGTTAACTTCACAAGAACCAGTCAAGCAGTCTTACAAAGCTTTGCCAAGGTCAATTAATATTTTTTAAAAATACGTATTTTTCTTGTGTTTAAAGCACATGGTAAATGTTGTGTTACACTTGAGTTCTGGAAATGATCTATCTCTCAGGCACTTACAATCTTTTAGAACAAGTATTGCAAATCGTTTACCCGACATCTAACATCCATATTTCCAAGCTAATGAAAAGTAGTGATGTAAAAAGACTATTCAATAATAGAATATTGTTTTATTGTTCTTGTGTCTATTTTATACATGGACAACTAAGTCTATTTACAGTATAGATATTCTAACAAACACAGACTGGATCAGTGCCTGTTTTTGAAAGTAGGTCCAATGAGTCTTCGCTTTTCATCTCAATAAGATGACTTTTCATCTCTTTTTAGCCTTTGCTGTATGTATAATAGAAATGGGAGAATCAAATGGAACTGAAATAATTTCAACTTTCCTTCTTCTTTACTTCTTAGTTTCAATCAGCATTGGCTTTTGTAGGGGACTTTATTTAATTAAACAGAGAACTAATTTTCTTTAGACTTTTAAATGTCTATATTCAGCAGTACCTTCTGTCTACCACCAAAAAACCAACTTAGGGTTTGAGCTAGCTTTTAATTAGGATCAGTTGGTTTCAAAATGTATTTCATGGAGAATTGGGCATTTCTAGACAGCACTGTGAGGTTGGAGAGAACCCCCAGGGCCAGGAGTAATGCTGAATGATCATGCTCCAGACTCAAGCCCCGAGTCAAGCAGAACATGTTTCTTTATTAATTTCACAGAGTGAAGTGATAAAATTTTGTGTGAGGAAATGTATCATGATCTAAAAAGTTTGTTTTCAGTTTTATTGATGATGTGAAATTTTGGGTAGTGTTTTGGGGAGATATCTAACTTATGTCTTTTTTCCATGTATCTGTGAGGTTGAGATACTTGGTCTATGCCTGGATTTGAATATTTACATTTAAAATGGACAGAGAATCAGAAAATTCTCTTTTTATTGCAACTTGACATCAGTACATAATATAGTCTTTGATATTTATTTAACTTTCCCTTTCTGACCAAGTTTCTTGCAAACAAAATATTATTGTATCTTTTCCGAATATATCATGAAATATTGTCTTAAAATCTTTTCCATAATTTTGAGCTATTTTAGAGCATTCTGTCTCTTTTTTTCAATAAGACTGTTTAAAGATATGTTTGCACTCCTGAAACAACTATCTGTGATAAAGCCTTTGCAGGCATGTCAGTATCAGCATCTTCTCTAGAATAAACAGTGATTTTTGTGACTTGATTTGGGGAACAACTGAGAATGTTCCCCAAATCAAAGCTTCACTCCCCACTGCTTTTGTCTAAACTTGCTCTAAAGTGTTTGTTCTGTGACTTTTGTTTCCCTCTCCCCTCTCTGCAGTCCTGTCACACTCATCAGTATGTGGCCAGAGCATTATGAGTGAGTATTTGTGGCTCCGTTTGCAGAAAAGGAAGTTCTGATCAGTTTGGTTAACATGGGGCGATTACTAAACTCTTGTTCTAAAAGAATAGTTCTGCCTCCCGGGTAACAATCCTCGTGGTTTCTTTGCATGACAAATTCATTGTTTAACTAAGCTAATATTTCTAATAGGAACATCTATCAATATATGGGTATAAAACAGTTTCTTTGCATTTTCCTTTACAGCCCCTCACAGTCTCCTCAGCTGTTTCATGATGATACCCACTCAAGAATAGAACAGTATGCCACACGGTGAGAAACTCTGATGGGAGCCCTCTGCTGCACTGCCTCCCAGATGTATCTATTTCTGTATTATTCCTATTCCATTAATGTGCCTTGACTTTAGAAATATTGTTTTGTAGGAGTCGTGATTCCATTGTATTTGGAATCTGGGCTCTCATCTTTCCACGGTGTAATTTGCACTTTACCCAACACCTGCTACACATTCTATAAAGAGTATAAAGAGTAAATCAGTGCCATGTGATTACTGAGCTCATGAGAATCTAAAACTGCAAAAGCAGGATTTAGATAATGTAACCCAGTTTCATTGAATGAAAGAAGGGATTAAAAGTCTCCTCAGGAAATGCTGCACATATAACTAAAATAGATAATTAATGTATGCTAATGCTTTATACAGGGATTTATTTTAGATTCTCCTCAAAATATAGAGTAGGCTGGGGCTTGATGGTCTGCAGAAACTTTCAAAAAATAGGTACACTAGGTATTGGTGTTTCCAGTCACTAGCTATGCCTGGAAAGGTTAGTGTAAGTGTCATAAAAATAATAGTCACGTTTGAACTGGGTCTTGGCTAAATAGAATTTCTGGGGAAAGCCAAGCTAAGACTAATGGAAAAACATTTTCAAAAGCACTGGGCTGGGAAAGAACATGGCTTGTTTGAAGAAACTAGGTGGGATAGTGTCAAGGCTTAGGAATGGAGGGACAGAAGCTGAAGTTTGATAATGAAGGGCCCACTTGCTAAAGAGGTGGGTTACGTCCTAGGTAAAGGGACCCACGGAGAATTCTGAAACAGGAAAGACACGTAGTCAGTCTGTGTATGAATGAAGATGCCCTTGAGGGTCTGGGAAGTTAATTAGGAGGCTAGGTCAGTTAGGAGACTGCAGAATATGGTATAAGATAAAGGCCTACAGGCCTTAAGGCAGCAGTGATAGAAGTGTAACTCAACATTTGATGCTTTAATGTCACAATCTTGTTAGATCTGAACTTTTCTGTATTTTGTGACAATTCTGGGACTTTAGCATTGACAGAGGCTATACAGTTAACTGTGCCACCGTGTGGCTACATTGCCTAAACCTCCTTATTTTCATTTTTCAGACTGGCCCAAATGGAAAGGACTAATGGGTCTTTCCTCACTGATAGCAGCTCGACTACGGGAAGTGTGTAAGTAAATCCTGAAATTAGTGCTGTGGGGTAGGCTGCTTCTTGTATTATGGCTGTCGGGAGTCATCTGCACTGATTGTGGCTCTGCACTTTGATCCCAATCAGAACTGATGTGTGGTTACAAAAATGTCGACATAGATTTTATGCTTTCAAGCCATGATAGTATAAATTGGATATGTTTGTTTATTTAGTTTTATAGTAGTTAATGAAAAAATCCTGCATTTGGCAGCTAATCTGCTTCAGAGAATGCAGATTGTTTTATTTGTAAGTACAGATGTAGGTGGTCATCCCATTTGTATGACATCTCTTGTTAATGTAATAAATGTAAATCCACAGCACATGTACCTGCCTGTAAAACCATCTTCCTTCTGCTCTCATTGCCCCCACAATCCCTGCCGTTTCACAACTATGACCTTCACCCACTTGGACATATACTCCCACCCTTCATGCAGTGGTAGTCAACCTGGTCCCTACCGCCCACTAGTGGGCGTTCCAGCTTTCATGGTGGGCGGTAGCGGAGCAACCAAATGGCGCCACGATTGCATACTAATCAACTAACTGTTGACCAGTCAAGGTCAGGACAGCGGTCAGACTCTTATTATTATATGCTTTAACTTGCTGTAACTCTGCTTTATAAATTTTATAAAGTAAAGTTACTTCCCTACTTTATAAATCACCATTACTGTGGAACCGGTGGGCGGTTAGAAAACTTTACTACTAACAGAGATACAAAAGTGGGCGGTAGGTATAAAAAGGTTGACTACCCCTGATTGAAAAGTGTTAACTCTTCTGCCAGTGTTTGATTAGCAGCTAAGAAAAGCCTAGCTGATTTTAGAATATTTTATTTTTTTCCACAGAGTAAGGATTTTAGCAAGTTTATTTTATTTATTTATTTTTTTACAGGGACAGAGAGAGAGTCAGAAAGAGGGATAGATAGGGACAGACAGACAGGAACGGAGAGAGGTGAGAAGCATCAATCAGTTTTTCGTTGCCGTTGCGACACCTTAGTTGTTCATTGATTGCTTTCTCACATGTGCCTTGACCGTGGGCCTTCAGGAGACCGAGCAACCCCTTGCTGGAGCCAGCGACCTTGAGTCCAAGCTGGTGAGCTTTTTTTTTTGGCTCAAGCCAGATGGGCCCGCACTCAAGCTGGCGAGCTCGGGGTCTCGAACCCAGGTCTTCTGCATCCCTGTCCGACGCTCTATCCACTGCGCCACCGCCTGGTCAGGCAGATTTTAGAATACTTTTTAAAGACCTTTCTAGGCAACTATTTTGACATTATTGTGGGTTGTTATGCTTTTGGCACTTCTTCTCTCCCACTCCTTGAAATTAATCTCTTAAATTCTGAATGATGTCTGAAAGATTTCAAGAGTGTCGAGTTTACAAAGTTCATTGCAGCTTGCTTGGGTCTAACAGAAGCTGTAAGGTAGCCAGGAAAGTTGCCCAACATAGTACTTAGATGTGTTAGCTAAAAAGGACCATGGAGAGAGCCAAGTTAAACTATCTTAAGTATGCTAATACAGAATGTTTCTCTGTCAATAATTTACAAATAGTTTTACTATCATTAAGCCTATAAATAAATGTTCTCAGGAGAGTTTTCTATTTTAAATTTCAAAGGTTAATATGTTAATACTTTACATAATACAGTAGTGATTTATACATTGTTATTCATCTACTGTGAGTGTGGAGCAATTCCTAAACAAGATAATATCATATTATTAATAATGCTTGTTTCATATTTAACCTACTAGTATGCATTTCTTATAACATAGTTAAATATATGGAATACCTCCTAAATCAACAATATCTTTGAAGGTTGACAATAGCTAAAGAATTAAACAAAGTTTTAAAATAATACTAATTGGAACCAAAATAATTAAAACCAAATTTAAATTCTTTAAAATGTATTTGTCACAGCCTGTGAACAGAGTAAAGATAATGCTCAAATTTAGTACATCCTATCTTCAAATTAAAATCAACACTATTTTAAATTTAGAACTAATATCTGAGGAAAGAAAAATAATCAGATGATGAATAGCTGAATACAATTCAATATACTATCAACAGATGTTAACTCATTTATCCAACAAATATTTATTATGGACCTACTGGGGACAACGGGGAGCTGGAACCAATTGTGAGAGCCAGTGGTTAAATTTTTAAGAAGTTCTAAGCTGTTTGTTAAACAGACCATTATCTAAAATAGTTTATATACACTTAGAGCTAAATAACTAAATAGATAGGATTAAATTTAAAAAAAAAAATAATAATGCTCAAATCTCATCATGCCCTAATTGCTGTACTTTATTACAAATCTGTGTTGTTGGGTGATATTTTTGTATTTGTCAGATGGTATATACTTCGGTATCTTTTCCCCACTTCATATTCAGTGAACCCATTAGCTTAAATTGGACACGAGGAAAGTACTTAAATAATAAAAATAGAAAATACCACAAATCAAGGTCTTTCTGTCTTGTGAAGAACCCGAGCGCACCACTGCTATGCACCCAAAGCTGTGAGAGTCTGCAGAGGTAGCTCGTGTTTGTTCACTAACCCTACAGGCTAAACAGAAGGCAGATAAGAGCTCCTACTGGGAAAGAACACTGTGAGGGCATGTGTGGTAGAGAGAGGAATGGCTCCCCCCAAAGTCCACATCTTAATCTCTAAATTCTCTGAATATGTCACTTTATATGGCAATAGGGACTTTGCACATGTGATTAAGTTAAGGATCTTCAAATGGGGAGATTATCCTGGATTATCTGGGTGGACCCAGTGTAAGCACATGGATCCTTATAACAGGGAGGAGAGTCAGAGCTACAAACAGAGATGTAACCATGGAAGCAGAACACAGAGAGATCTGCAGATGTTAACACTGGCTTTGAAAATGGAGGAATGGAGGTGGCCTCTAAGCCCTGGGAAAGGCAAAGGAACAGATTCTCCCTGATATTTAAGATTAAATTAATAGTGTAAGATGGTATAAACCAATAAAGAGAAATTGCTTCCCAGTCACTGGTGCATTAATATTTTCTTAATGAATATGTTAATAAATCTTTTTTTTTAAAATAAGTTTGGTTTTGGCAGTCCTTTATTCTTCACAGTTTGAATTACTAAGTAAAGTAGGGTTATTTTTCTGGAACATACCGGGAATTGGCCATTCTAGTGAGAATACTAACAGGGAATCTGAATCATTAAGCCCTCCTCTGGACCATTATAAGTCAAACCTCTAAAAATCCAGAGGTTTGACTTATAATGGTCTCCTTTTTTTTCTTTTAATGTATATTTACTTATTTCAATATTTCTGTTTTAATCAGTGCTATTGACTTGACAAAATAAGAGTTGTACTGCAATAAATTCCTTTCCTCCCAGTGGACAGAAACTTACATAGAGGAGGATTACTACCATTTTTAGACGGGTGGTGTGTCTCTGGATTTGGGAAGGAAGGGTTAGGAACCAAGCCTCACTCTGTCTCTGGCTCTCCAGCTGTGTTTCCTATCAATTATTTAGCATCTCGGATCCAAGGTTATAGGAAGAAATGTTCGCTGCTCTTAACAAGACACCATGCTGTTCTCTCTTTGCTTTCAACTTGGATCAGTTTATGTGTCTTACAGGACCTGTTTGTAATAAGAAGTAGACAATATACCTTAACACTCTGTCCTTCCCCTGCAAACTTTCTAAAGCTCCCGCATTGCTAGGGTTATGACATAATTCCGAGAGACGATAGACGTCAGTTTTTCGTACTACTTAACAGTGTCGCCAACTTCTGGACAAGGAAGGGGTCAGTGCTTCTCAAAGCAGCCTTGTGTTGCAGTGTTATTTACAGTAGCCAGGATTGGGAAGCAGCCCAAATGCCCATCAGTAGATGAATGGATAAAAAAAGAAAACATGCTACATTTACACAGTGGAATACTATTCGGCGTAGAAAAGAAGGAAATCTTACCTTTAGTGACAACATGCATGGACTTAGAAAGTATGCTAAGGGAAATAACACAGTCTGAGAAAGACAAGTACGATTTCACTTATATTTGGAGTGTAATGAACAAAATAGAAACAGACTCATGGATACAGAGAACAGACTAACAGCTATCAGAAGGAATGAGGGTTAGGGACTATGTGAAAAAGATGTAGGGTTTAAACAAAGGAAAAAAAGTTATAGACATTGAAAACAGTGTGAGGATTGCAGGAGGGAGAGGAGAAGGGGCAGGATAGGTCGTGGTGGAAGGAGACTTGACTTGGGCTAGAGAACACACAATGATGTCTTATAGAATTATACACCTAAAACCTGTATAACTTTATTAACCAATGTCGTCACCCCAATAAATCCAATTAAAATTTTAAAAAACATTTAAAAAGTTAAAGGCAGCCTTGGCTCTTCTGCTTCACGCTCAGGTCTATCTCGAAGCAACCAACATCAAACTATTTTATTAGCAATTTTTGTCATTGCTCTTAGGAAAAACTAAAAACTAACTCTAAGTGTTTTAAGTGAAAAAAGATGGTATAAGTTGGCAAATTTCTATAATGCTTTTTAGGATTGTTTTCTTTTTCAAAATCTCCACCTTTCCCCAAGGTTCTCTTGAGTTGAGGTTTTTAGTATTTAGATCTGGGTCATAAGAATATTATTAGGTTTCTCTTGAATAATAGTAGTGATGATGCAACAAACAGCCACCACCTCCTCGTTAATATAAAGTGTACTAAGAACCAGGCGCTGTTCTAAGCACTTGGCCCATCTTTCCTTGTTTAATCATCACAGAACCCTGATTCTTTTGTTCTTGTTACCACGATTTTCCAGGTGAGTAAATTTTGAGGCCCTGAGACAGTAATGAGCTTGCCCAGGGCCTCCTAGTCAGTAAGGGGTAGAGCTGGGATTCACACCCAGGCAGCCTGGCTCCAGGCTTAGGCACTCCTGACCACACCTAACAGCCCCACTGACTCAGCTGATGTGAAGGGGTCAGAGCATCTGAAGCTCCATCCAGTCATCCTAGAGGTTATCACTGTCCTTGTCCCATTGCCCAGTCATGCCCCAGCTTCACAGTCAAAGTTTATCTGTGTCTTACAGGATTTCCTTGTAATAACAGGAAATATAAATAGGTAGATAGTAGCAGGAGGTATAGATGGAAGATTTTGTAACTCAACATTTGTCAGACCAGCCTCCTATATTTTGGTTGGGTAATCTCAACCATAGACACTAAAAGAAAGCCCTAGGCTTTGAGTTATGAATTTTGACATCTGAACCTGTTGTTCTTTCTAAGTTATTCAAGGCTCCTTAGTCATTTGTGTCTTCAGAAGCAATTTGAGCTTTCCTCTGTCCCTCAGATTGATCTGCAGAACCAATTGGCCGGCTCCCCACAGTGGCCATCTTCTGTGAAGCTAGCTAGTTAGCTGTTGCTTCTCTCAGCATCATGGGCTGCCACCTTCTCAGCATGGACATGAACCCATCTCACAGCTGTTTATCCTCCAGACACTCAGATCCCAGTATCCCCTGTTCCCCTGAGAGTCTGACTCTGGACAATTTAAAGGAGAAATAATTTTAAGGATACTAATTTTCTTTGAAGGAGGAATTAAGCAACCATGTCTCAAAGAGAGACGAGATCCAGGATCGTCCTGAGGAATCTCAGCAGCAGGAACTCAAGGACAAGTTAAGCCATTGCCATCAGGATGTCTCACTTCATCTGCCATATGCCCTAGACTAGGGGTCCCCAAAATTTTTACACAGGGGGCCAGTTCACTGTCTCTCAGACCACTGGAGGGCCGCCACATACAGTACTCCATACACTGACCACCAATGAAAGAGTTGCCCCTTCAGGAAGTGCGGCGGGGGTGGATAAATGGCCTCAGGGGGCCGCATGCGACCCACGGGCCATAGTTTGGGGACCCCTGCCCTAGATTGACACGGTTTTGTGTGGAAGGGTCAAATTGGGAAGCTGGTGTGGTCTGCACTGGCATCGCTGTATGCGACTTTGCAGCCTGGAACAAAATAACCCTTTAAAGGAAGGAGGTTATTGTTTTTATTTATGTCTTGCCTACCTCCAAAAGGCCATTAGATGAATCCCAGTTCTTTTGTCTTCTGGTATGTACCAATTTTGTAGTCTCGATAGTATTTACTGTGTGTGATTTAAACATAGTATAATTGTACTCTCTAATGGTATTTTGATGGTGCAGACCTATATTTTTACAACATTTTCTATTTTAGCGCTAGACACACTATTAATGTTGAATGACCCTAATCTGGTACCTCATGTACTCTCTGTGTTTAAAGGATATGCTCTTATTTTTCACTATATATAATTAAGAACTTGACTGTATCTATTTTTACATTTAACTTTTTGGCCCAATAATCTGTGAAAAACACTTAAGACTAAAATTATAGGTTCTATATAAGTAATTTTATGTAGAAACTGCCTTAATTCCCTTCCAAGATACTTTAATGAAAGAATGTAAAGAGAGTAGGGATGATGATAATTATAATATGTTAAATTCCATCAGCTTCCCAAGGGAAATGAATATATGTAAATGTTGACAACAAAATGCATCTCCAATGTAATTTTGACTCACCTGTGTGTATGTTTCACCGATTTTTTTTTAAGTCTTATGCTATAAAGTTCTAGACTCCAGAATTTATTTACCAAAGGTCATCAAAGCAGACCAGGTACAAACTGCTAAAGGTATTCCATGGCTGGACAAGAGGTCTGTCATTTGCATGTTTACGAGGAGATCTGTCTGGATCTCCCCATAAAGGAAGGGGAGGGATTCCAGGCCTGTGGGTAAACATTTTCTTCTCTTAAACATAGCAGCTTTGTCTACTTTGTTAACGCTTCAGTTTCTGTCAGTCATTAGATTCAACCACATTATTAATAATGTTTAGTTCATCAGACAAATAGAAAGTAGAGAAGAACCCAAGTGAATTAAATGTAGTTTCTTATTTTAATAAAGAATGATTAATCATAGAAATGACATGCTGATAGTATTAAGTAAAGTACCTGTAGATATTTGTAAAATATATATAATTTGTGCTGAGTTATTTAAATAAAATAATATGAGGGCGATCTTTTCCTATCTATGGGTTGCAAAGCATTACAAATTGACTTTCAACAAAATGCTAAAGACAGTGAGATTGGCGTCTTTCTAGTCCATTTGAGTTCCTTTAACAAAGTACCGTAAACTTGCTGGCCTATAACAACAAACACTTATTCCCGACAGTTCCAGAGGTTGAGGAGTCTAAGACAACGGCAGCCACAAATATGATTTCTAATGATAGCCTACTTGTTGTTCCATAGATGATCACTTTTTTGCTGTGTCCTTATGTGGTGGGAGGGGGGAACTCTGGTCTCTTCAGTCCCTTATAAAGGCACTAATCGCAGTCATGAGGGCTCTACTCTTATGACCGAATGACCTCCCAAAGGCCCTATGTTTTCTCAAGGGATTAGTTCCACAATCCATGGATGCTCAAGTCCTTATATAAAATGGTGCAGTATTTGCATGTAATCTATATTTGTTATAGCAGGGTATTTGTACACGTTGCTTTATTCTAGTGAATTCAGGGTAGTGCTTATTTAAGTGTTGCTTTTTAGAACTTTCTGGGAGTATTTTAAAAAATGATTTTTGATCCACAGTTGGCTGAATCCGTGTATGTGAAACTCACAGATATGGAAAGGGACAGTACCACATTGGAGATTAAGTGCCAACATGTGGGTTTGGGGACAATTCAAGCATTTAGTATATTAACATTTATTTTTAATTAATAGTCTTTTAATCTACTCTTTGGCATTTCATTATTTATTTTGCCTGTATATTTTATATGAACTGTTTGTGCATTGTACTTTATTTTATAGCCTCCACTGAATGAAATATCTCTTCTGAGGTTTGTGATAAACACATTAGATGAAGGCAAAGCAGGACACATTTTGGTGTGGGTAGTGCACATACACTTGGAGATAACTATCTTCCTAGAGTTGTAAAGGGAGGTGATGGGATGTCATAAGAAACATGGCATTGCATGTAAGAAATGTCTAAACCTGTAGAGAATATCAGCCAAACTGATGACATGCTGGGAAGCAAGCTCTAAAATGCTCCAGAGAAGGGCGATTCTGCAATGACTGGTATGCCCTTGGAATTAAGGAGGGAACTATGGAAGATTACATGAAGGTGGGAGAGAGCAAGGCACAGGACAGTTAATAGGACACGTGCTCCCCTAAGGACAGTGACACCTTTGAGGGGTCTGGAAAAGAGGATCACTTTAGGCATTTCAATGATGTGTTAACCTAGATGCACAAGATCAATGGACAGGGCTGGCTTAAACAAAACACTTTTAGTCCTGAAGCATGACTACCCTCTGTGACCTGCCCGGTTAGGAATCTATGATCGGGTCACCCTGTGAGGTTGCTTTTGGTTCGCTCTATTACAGCGCCCTTGTTCATTCACAGGGACTCTGAGCTTCAAGGCAAAGGTGGCCCTGCAGCCATCCTGATCCTTCATATTCAGAGACATCCACGTCCAGACATGAGCCTCTGTGTTTAATTTGTCTCCCTAGGGAGGACGAGCACGCCCTCATCCAGCAGTACTGCCAGACGCTCGGCGGGGAGTCCCCGGTGAGCCAGCCCCAGAGCCCAGCTCAGATCCTGAAGTCGGTAGAAAGGGAAGAACGCGGAGAACTGGAGCGGATCATCGCTGAGTTGGAGGAAGAGCAGAGGTGCACTAGATCTGGGAGGAAAAGACATGGCATGCCGGGAAAACCTGGAACAGAAAACCCTTTAACCATAGCTTCAACATGGCTGCTACCCATTCTCTTTACAAGCTACTCTCCAAAAAGTCATAGTGGAGTCCGAGTTTCAGAGGATGTCACCAAGCTGACCTGTGCCTCTAGCTTTCGGCTAGCTGCGTTAGAGAGACCTGGGGTGATGTCTGTTAGAACAGTTACTTAAAGCTACCATTTTATTCGTGTTTGCTCCTCTCACTGCTAAGAAATGTTTTTACCTAGGAGGAAATAAATAGCGTGTACTAGCTTTGGAGCTCAGGGACAATTTGGGGTAGTAGACGAAGTCCACAGTGGTCATTTCAGGTTTTGTTTTTCTGAACTAGAAGTCTGCAGGTGGAGTATGAGCAGCTAAAGGAGCAGCACCTGCGCAGGGGGCTCCCAGTTGGTTCGCCTCCGGACTCTGTCGTGTCTCCCCACCACACCGCTGAGGATTCGGAACTGATAGCTGAAGCAAAACTCCTCAGGCAGCACAAAGGTCGGCTGGAGGCCAGAATGCAGATCTTAGAGGATCACAACAAGCAGTTGGAGTCTCAGCTCCACCGGCTTCGACAGCTGCTGGAGCAGGTAGAACGGGCAGGTCTCAGTGTCACCCTTCCCCTTGCCACTTGTTCCAGTCCCATCTACCAGGGGCTTGGTTGGTCCCAGTGTCCCTGGAGAGGTCCACTTTTGACTTCTCAGTTCCAGAGTTAATTTAGACTTGCTTAGAAACCGCTCTCCAAATGTAAGCAGTAATTCCTGTCACACACACACAAAAATGTGCTTGCCCAGTTTTATATGGAATTTCCCATTCTCCTTTAACACTGAAATCTATCTCAGCTCTGAATGATTTCAAGAAAAAGATCCTATGATATCTGTCTGCATAAATTAAATATGGGAAACATCTGTGAAGATTATGGGAAACAAAGTGACCTGAACTTTTTATTCTAAAGCCTTTCTTGCAATGAGCTATTTTCAAGAAATTAAGTGACAGATGTTTATTAATTTGCTGCTCTCATTTTCTAACAGTGGGCCATGTTTTATGGCAGTTGTTTGTAAATGTTCTTGACAATAAGAAATACAATTTTCATTATGATGAATACATACATGTATGGAATATAAAAGAATTGCTGTCGTAAAGAAATGCTGTCTTCTCCCCCCCCTTCTTTCCTTTCTCCTTCCCTCCATCCTTCTTTCTTCTCTCTTTACCCCATGTTTGTGGCTGACACAGGTAAAAATCAGACATTCCAGAGGACTTAGAGAGAACCAGGCCTTGGGTCATTCTTGGGAAACTATTACTTTCTAATGATGCACAATTTGGAGGCTCCAAAGTAAGCTGTCTCCCAGACAGTCTCACACAAATTCTGAAACATGACACACAGAGAAGTAGATGGGAAAATAATAAGGGGTGATCTTTGGCCTGCTATGTAAATAATACAGAAATAGCACTGTTTTGAATGATTCTGACATGTTAAAAGATGCTGACAGCAACACTGAAAGACAGTTTTCTAAAATTCGAGAAAATCACTGGAAAGTTGTTTCTGCCTTTGAGTCAATAAATCATCTCTGGAGAAAGGCATGCCTAGTCACTGCCAAGGGGCCGCTCACTGTGGAGACCGAAGAACAGGGCAAGAGATGACATAAATGTTGATGTCAGGGGTTCAGGAGAGAGAAGCACTGTCTCTGGGATTCTCCACAATATGAACCTGCTGCAAGGGCACCTTCATTACTAGTTCTGCGACATGACTATTATTTAACTGCTACATGTCATTGAGTACTAGTTATATAATGTATTATATTATCTTGTTCTGGTCCCTAACAAGACTGTAGGCACACACACAAAAAGGAAGAAACTTATATCTCAACAGTTTTCTTTTTTCAGAAAATTTTCAAAAACAAAAACAGTGATTTTTCAGAATTGCAGGCTATTACCCATTGGTGAGTTATAAAATTGATTTAGTACCTTGGTGAGTTATAAAATTGATTTAGTAAATCTATTTTATTTTGATCGGTACTAAGAAAGAAAAAGAGAAGAAAAATGGAATGGAGGGAGGGAAGAAAAGAGACACAGAGGAAAAGAGGAAGGAAAGAAGGAGGGAGGGAGAGAGGAGGGAGGGGCAAGCAACCTTTAGCTCTCCTGCCCCTCCCACCTTCACTCTTGCCACACACTGGCCAGAGCTGCCTAATGGCTCGTGCACCTTCAGAGCTGCACAGAATGCTTTTATAGATAGCTGATATCCGAATGGCTCTGTATATCCCAGACTATCAAGCTCTTATCTCTTCTTAATGGCTTAACATAAACGCCAGAAGCAGACAGAAAATGCATCTCTGAAAGGGAACACTGGCATTGCCACCAGGCTTCAACTAATACAGATTCAATGAAAACATCAGCATCCAAGACAGTTTAACTTCTGCATCCCCTCTGTCATGGGTCACACTTTCTCATTGGACCACATACTTGTCAATATGTCCATCATATTTTAAAGCTTTGTGTTAGTGCATTTACCGAGTGTTTCCTAGGTGTCTGATTCTGTGCTGATCTCTTTACAAATCCTCACTGATCGCCACCCCACCACCCTGACAGGCGCTCCTGTCATCATCCCGCTTATTAAAGAAAGAATCCGAAGCACAAAGGTTTAAAAAACTTGCTCAGAGTTACACAGCTTTCTGAGTGAGAGAGTTTAAATCTAAGCATCTGAGTTCAAAATTGTGCTCTTTACCACTCTGTAATGTTGTCTATAAATATTGATTTAAACTTAAAAATGAGCTGATTTTGAAATTGGATCAATTTATGATATGACAAGCAGTGCTGATTTTTTAAAAGATGAATAAATATGTTTCTGAATTCACTTGGTTGACATAAAAATAATACGGAGAACAACGGAGAGATGAAACTGACATTGATACATAAATCTGGTGGTCTAGCCGAGTAGTTGTTCAGGGAGCCCAGACTGAAAGGGAAGCACCACTCAGGGCTCAGGGAAGCTCTAGCATCTACTGGTGCCAAAATGTATTGAAAATGTCTGAGGGTAAAGAACCCATGTGATTTAATTATCCATGGTGAGAAAGCAGTAGTTAGAAATGCAGATGATTTTCTTAATAATATTTTCATTCTTTCTCGTGCCTGACCTTGGAATGTGATTCCAGCCTGAGTCTGATTCCCGAATCAATGGCGTCTCCCCCTGGGCTTCTCCTCAGCGATCTGCACTGAGCCACTCGCTCGATCCAGACCCCGACCCACAGTTCCACCAAGCAGGTCAGTGTCCCCAAGATTGGTTACTGCCTCATACGGCTCTGGTCTTTGCCATTGTTTTTGTTTGTTTGTTTTCCTTTAAAATAGCATTTTTACACATGGGTGCCTTAAGGTACAACAAAGTTTTCTTTTCTCTTTGGTCTCAGATGAGTATAAAGCCATTTAACAATACCAAAAAAAGCAAACATTTTAGAATAACAGCTGTAATGCACATATGTAAATAGTGTGTAGTAGTAGATTGAATTTTGGTGAAAGATGAAAAAAGGTGTTCTTTCCTTTTGGAATGAGCAACAGTTTAAGTGTTTTGCCTTGGGAAGAATTCTTTTCTCTCTTTATTCATAATTTTTTTCTCTAAAATGTTATGTTTGTGTATATTCAGAATATAATACTAAAGAACATCATCCCAAACATAATTTTCTTTGCCCAGGTCTGGGGACTCAGTGTCCTGCTTGCTCCAGCCTAGTCCCTGTAGACATTGCCACTTCTCTCACCTCCATCTGAAGCAGAGGTCCCCTCCAGCCTGTCATTGATCAGAGAGGACCTGGCAATGTTGCGAGGAAGGACTTGGTCAACCAGGCATTCCAGAATGGCATTTTGTTATTGATAAAATCTCAAGTTCCAAAATTCTATGAGAGCCACGTACTTTAACAAAATTAATTTGTTTATAAAATATCTTTTGCTACATTAATCAGAAGAAAACAAACAATATTAATATTACTTTATTTCTTTTAAATAAATAAAATAATTATTTTGCTATTGATATATTATAGAACAAAAAGCACGAAAGTATTGTCTGTTATGAGCTCCCTCCAGTTTTTTGGTAGCATAGCAAGCCTATACTGAAATCTCCAAAACGAAAGGGAAAAAAATTTGGTAAAGTATTTTTTCTTATATGAAAAAATATTTGCAATGTAAAATAATGAAATCCCTACTAACACGTTGAAACAATATGACTACATTGTTTATTTTTCGCTCACAAATTTTCTCCTGGCACATGGATTCTTTCTATAGAAACATCTGGTACATTTCATTTATGTAGAAAATTATATTACCAACAAATTAATACAAAAGTGCTTTTGGTGTTTTTCCCTCAAATTGTCATTT
This sequence comes from Rhynchonycteris naso, assembly GCA_037038555.1. NCBI lineage: Eukaryota > Metazoa > Chordata > Mammalia > Chiroptera > Emballonuridae > Rhynchonycteris > Rhynchonycteris naso. The sequence continues at coordinate 293,095,264 of CM072997.1, forward strand.
CCTACGAGAATTATTTTCACATGATATTTAGATGCCCTAGCTAGGATTTTCTGCTGACGCTGGTTTTGGTGGAAGGCTGGGAGTTAATGTCAGCATGTCTGTTCCTTTTGTCTGCTGGCCCCGCAGCCGAGGACCTGCTGGCCCCGCCTCACGACACCAGCACGGACCTCACAGAGGTCATGGAGCGGATCAACAGCTCATTTCCATCCTGCGGCGGTGAGTATGAGCCCTCCCAACACCACCACTCGCCCTTCCCTTCTGTTTCTTTTTTCCAGCCTGGGGCACTTGGTCTTCTTAGGTAAGATAACAAAAAAACCTATATGAGAATCAGGATTGAATATTACCTTAAAATAAATCAGACGTTCTATATGTCAGCAAAGCATACGGAGCTTAACCCAGATACCATCACCGCCCTGGGAGCAGGGATCGAAGTCGGGTTCTCATAGATTTTCAGCATGCCTTAGGAGCGGTAACAGCAAGCAAATAAAGCAAGTCTGGTTTTAAGAAGAAATTATCCTCTTCGGTGTGAGACATAGTGAGAAACGTGTGTTATTAAAAAAAAAAAAAAAAAAGCTTTTAGTGGCATACCAAACAAGGCATGAAAATAGCCATTCCTGATGTCATCCTCTCTCTAGATGTTGTTCTCTGATGTCATCAGATTCATGCCAGAAGGGATTATGTTCAGATTTTCCTCTTAGTAATAAACAAATAAAAGCAGTCCAATTCCCAGAGGGACTTATTAATGATTCTTTTTTATTGATTTTCTTCCAAGCGTTTTGTCTTCAGTATCTTGCTCCCTTGAAGGTTTGGCTGAGCTCACACCAAAAACACTTCCTCCGACTCACACCGGAACGGTTGACCTGTATATGCATACACACTACTTAATGCCACAATTTGCGTTTTCAAAAATCTTATAAAAGAATATGAATAGATTATAAGTTTTATAAATTATAATTGATTTTTACATCCAGACGGCCATTAAACTAAGACTTTAGTATGTATAGACACTGTCATTTATTATGTATCAACAGCCTCTCATTTTACACTTTTTCTCTCTCTCTGAGAAAATACTATCCTAAATGACGAAAAAGACATCAAGAGTCTAGATAAACATGATGTATTCACTTCATTTAAATAGTATCCTTCGATTTACACGACTTTACAGTTTACAGAATTCATCATTAGCAGGAAGGGGAGAGAGCTATTTGAAAGAGTCATCTCTGAATTTTTAGAAGTATTTCCCTAAAGGACATATTACAGTTTCTACATCACATAAATATTAGATTTAGATTTAGGAGTGTGTCATCTTCCAGGTTATTATTTGTAATTCTGCTTCTCAAGGTTTGCTGAATCTTTTGCTCTACATCAGTCCCCCAACTCACACCCTACACACACACACACACACACACACACACACACACACACACTTACTTTTTGGCTCTGGAGAGACAGAGCATTAAGTCCACAGGCTATCAGATTGTTGTTCTTCTTCTAGACTTTGTAACAGCCATAAAAAAGGAGCAGAATAAATCTTTCATATTAATTACACTTCAAGATTGAATTTTTTTAGAAAATTGGGTTCTGAGTTGTATGTTCCTTAATGACTAGATAAAACCTCATCATAGTCTTTATAAGCCAGAATTTCAAAATTAAATTTCTAAATGAAATTACTTTTTAGGTCAGCTTAAAACCAAATACATTAATAACTAATTAACAATAAATTCTGTAAGCCAAAGCCAATTCAAAGTTTTTACTTAAATGTCGAGATGGACATTTTCAATTATAAGGCAGCTTTCAGTGAGAGCTAGGATGGGAAATGTTTAAATATTTGCTTTATAAGTGGATATAAATATATGATTTCCATATTAAAAATATTATACTAAAAATACATAATGTATCCTTTAAAACATTTAATTTTCTAAGACAATTGCTCTTCATTTTCACACAGTTTATTCTTCTCTCTTGATATTGTTAAAGACTGACCTTTATTATAATTTAGAAGAGCATGTAATAAAAAATAAATAGTATTTGCATTGATGCCTTCTCCACCTGCATAATTCTGTGTTGTGAGGATTAGATACAGAGATCTGAGATTTATTACTGAGACACTGGCCCTGTGTCCTCATAGTCTTAAGTTTGTACATCACAAATATTTTGAATATGTATAGTTTTCTGTGAATAAGCATTACTAGTCATGTGTTGTTGTTGTTGTTGTTTTGAAGAGCTCAAGTACATCCCAAGTAAGAAATGACAAATAGTGTACTTTAGAATCCTTTGAAATTTAGATCTTATGATTTGTGGTTTCTGCTATCAATTTGGATTTAGTTTGCTCTTCATGGCATTTATATTCTATATTTTGCTTTGATGTTATAAAAACTTCCAAGATAGGGACAGCTGTATATAAAACTAAAAGCTTAACTGACTGATTTTTAAGTTGATACATATTTTTTAAAATTCTGACTAAAGTTATTAAGCCTTTTAAAAAATTATGAAGAATAGAAATGAGTACCTCCAATACATGTTTCTGAATTGAATGGATGATGGATGGGTGGATAGATGGGTGGGTGGATGAATGGATGATGGATGGGTTGGTGGATGGATGGATGGATGGATGGATGGATGGATGGATGGATGGGTGGGTGGATGGATGGGTGTATGGGTGGGTGGGTGGGTGGATGGATGGATGGATGGATGAGTGGGTGGATGGATGGATGGATGGATGGATGGATGGATGGATGGATGGGTATATGGGTGGATGAATGGATGATGGATGGACAGGTGGATGGATGGATGGATGAATGGATGATGGATGGGTGGATGGTGGGTGAATGGATGGATGGATGGATGGAAAGATAATGATTACATTTTCCCACTAAGAAGGATAAGTTGTTGAAGTTTCCCCAGATAGTTCTCAGAATGTTCTGTAGGATTCATTTGCTGTGTTGTCCCTTTTAAGTTGTTCAGCTAGCAAATATTTTAATAAGCCTTCAAATTCCAAAAGCTTACTGACCACCTTTAGAGAGTTTTTCTAAGCAAATTGGCTTGGCACCCTCACAATGCCAAGCCAATCTCATGAGCCCCTGTAACTAATGAGAAATTTTAAATTGCTGTTACTAAATTACTAGCATACAATGAATTAATCTGCATGCTAATCTTGACTTTTGATCCTTTGTGGATTAAAAATTAGCATGGTCACAAGTAAATTTCTACTCCTGGCAATCTTGGAATTAAAATGAAACTGTATTCATAAATCCTAATTGCATGAATATCCTATTTTTTTATTGTATCTATATTTTGTTGAATATAACACTTTAGAATTCTGTCTAGAATTAATATCCCAGTTGACCCTTATAGCATCCTTGAATTACAGTCTTTTAAAGTCTTTTTTAATTATTTATTTAAGTTTCAGAGAAAAGAGGCAGGTATTTTCATCTCTTTCTGACAAGGAGTTAATGAAGGAAATTTAATTGGATTGCTTAGCAACCAGCATACATACTAAAATGTCCACTGACTTACAGAACTTTTTTTGAGTATAAAATGTTTTCTCAGTTTTTTTCATTTATGTTAACTAAATATAGAGGTTACTAGTAGTAAGCCGACTAGTTGTGCTTTTAAAACAACAAATGCTATTAAAATTGTTTTTATCTAAAGGCATGTTTTCACTGTTAATTTTCTATGTATATTAAGCTCAAGTGACGTTTATCAAAACCTCAGAACCCACAAAAAATACAATGATTTTCTGATTTCTTTTAAAAATAATTTGTATGATTTGTTTAGACGAGTACTCATAGCCTTTTATTTGAAAGAAAGCTATAGGGTTTTAAATGTTGGTTTGGAGATAAATGGATTAGATTTCTGTTGGGATTTGGCTATTTGTTACTTAGAAGGAGCAGCCTGACTCCCCCATGTTGTACTTACTAATGCAGCTAAGCTGCCCCTTAGATGTGGCTCACGTGTGTGAGGAGGTCCACTCGTCTTTGTCCTGTTGTGCCTTACACATCTGTTAGGACAAGGCTGGTGACAGCCTGATTCTCCCCCAAGTACTCCTGGGGCTCCCCCCTCTCTCCAGGCATCGTAAGACAGTCTTTCTTCTCATTTGCTCTCCCCCTCCCCCGCCCCCACAAAGCTACTGGCACTGACTGTGTGGCCACGGGTATCTTTTGTTGTTTCCCAAGCTCAGAAAAATGAGAGTGGGAAGGAGGGAAGCAAGCTAGATGATTAGGGATGATCCTTACTTGGCCCAGAACAGATGTTGCCATCATTGGCGAGGCAGGGCACCCGGTCCCCAGCAGGGTTGAGCGTGACAGGATAATTATGAGGTTTGTCAGTGAAGGAGAGATGAAGATGCAAAGGCCTTAAGAGAGGAGTGATGTTGGCACCCGTCCTCACAGTGCCCACCGGAGCGTGTGCTGTCGCTGCCCTCGGTAAGCAGGAAGGAATTGACCTGCAAATCAGATGTAAAAGTGAATTCGACACCATATTCTGACTTCTCAATGCTCTTAACTGGGGCCATCTCAGTCACAGTTATTAGCCCAGGTCCCTAGAAGACTGCCGAGGGTCAGGCCAGCCCTTTCCTTGGTGTAAGCACATCGCCACCATCCTCCCAGCCTTTGGGGCAAGGGTGAGCCCAGGGTGGCAGTAATGAGACACGCAGGCACCTTCATGTTTCTAATGACTTCTTCATTAGAACTGGTATTGTTCAGCAAAATACACAGAATTTGCTCTGTTCTGATATGTAAACCAAGATTTCAGTGGCAAATTGTGAGATATTTTGCAAAACTAAGTACTCACCAAATACTTGAGGGTGTACTTTTTAACAAAGCTAGCATATGCTTGCGGGTTTTGCTGGAACCTGTGTATCTTAAAGCAGTTGAGCTATGAAAACACTAGGGAAACTAGCCCCTTGCTAAAGCATCTAGCCAAATAGGAAGAAAAAATACCTGTTACTCATTTTCTTATTAGCATTCACTTAACATGCTGAGAGCGGCACACCTTTGCATGCCCGAGAGCTGGGGGACCAGTCAAACAATGGTAACGCCTTCAATTTATTTCTTGTGTTTTCTTTTTCAGCAAATCTCCCCAGCAGGCCACAGGTAAGGGTTCCTGGTTTTGTTTTAAAAATTCCAGCAGCAATCAAAACAGAGTTTTTTTTCATGCATGACTTTCAAATCAGGGATATTGCCCTCAGTATGAACCGAAGACGTGTTCCAAAATGGAGGTGATGGGCAAGGTTTTTAAAGGCAAAAGTTGCAAGGAGCTGATGATCAAAGACATGGTTGCTAGGGGAAACTAGACCACAACTTACATTATTCATTTTCTGATTGGTGGGGGCAATTGGACTCTCAATGGTCACCTACTCAGTGGTCAGCAAGTGGGGCTGTGCGGTGAGAACAGTGGGTGACATGATTAGGCATTTGTCAGCGTCCCAGTTCTGGTTCAAGCTAGTAGGACAAAAGCTTTGGGGTGACCCACCAACAGAAATCAGACAGCACAGCGCGGCTCTTCATTCCGAGTCCAAGGAGCAGTCCTGTGCTGTCAGCCGCCTCAGAGTTCAAACAGCAAGAATACACAAGTTGGGCTATAAGACTTCCAAGTTCCTATAAGTGTCTGGGTCGGTTGGCTGATGTGCTGATTACAACCTAGAGTAAGCAGATTAGCCACTGTTCATTTTAGTGCTACTTTATTCCCCATGTAAAGAAGTAAATAGCTTGACATTAGCTGATTCAGTACAACAGTTTCTCAGTCTGGAGAGGAGAACCCCTCCCAAGCCAGTTCTCCCAGATGCCCCAAATACCCACACTTGGTCCTTTGTGTTCTAATAGCTTCCTAACAGCCTCATCCGTGCTGTGGGGAGTTAGCCTGGAGAGATTTGGCTGGCCACCATTCTCCCAGATATCTACTTAGGACAGCTATCACAGAACGGTGACTTAAAAACAGTGACTAGAGGCTGACCAGGTGGTGGCCCAGTGGATAGAGCATCGGACTGGGATGCAGAAGACCCAGGTTCGAGACCCCGAGCTCACCAGCTTGAGCGCGGGCCCATCTGGCTTGAGCAAAACCTCGCCAGCTTGGACCCAAGGTCGCTGGCTCCAGCAAGGGGTTGCTCGGTCTGCTGAAGGCCCGCAGTCAAGGCACATGTGAGAAAGCAATCAATGAATAACTAAGATGTTGCGACAGCAACGAAAAACTAATGATTGATGCTTCTCACCTCTCTTCGTTCCTGTCTGTCTGTCTGTATCTATCCCTCTCTCTGTCCCTGTAAAAAAAAAAAACAAAACATTGACTAGAGCAGTACGCAGAGATGGTTTTGTTACTTTGGGGGTAGGAGGGAGTCTTAATTTTTTATTTAAAAATTTACTGATGAATGTTGGAAGCCACAGTCTTACTACATCTTACACTATTTTCCTTATCAGATACTCTAATAATAATGTGCCACAAGACCACAGATCTCTGGAGAACATTTGCTTCCATGACCTTGTTTATGGATCTTTTTGAAACAAAATGTCTTCTTCCAAAACTTGCTTTCTAGCCTGGGCAAGAGAAGAGGCCCCCATACATCCCCTGTGCGATAGGCTGCAGAGATATAGAGCAAGCTACATGAATTCAGGACAGGAAGGACGGACCTCAGCTCAGGGAGTGAAAGTCACATGGGAATACAGGGTCCCCTCTGAACACAGAAAAATAGAGATTTTTCATTCTGAAAGAAGCACTTTTATTTCCGTAAAGGGTTGACAAGTGCCTGCTACCTGTCATGGTTTTATGTAAACGTTGTTCTGACAGCACTGCTTTTCCTTCCCGCAGGCACTGTGAAGTGTTCATCTAGCCAACAAGCATTTCCTGGCTTTCAGTATTGCCCTTTCCAGCAAATGCCAATTCCAAGCTCCATTTAATCAGCAGCTCCATGGCTCCTTGAAACATGCTGTTGAGCGCGGACTGTGTATTCTACTGAAGGGTGAAACACTGACTATCCAAAGAGAAAAGGATATTTTGTTTTTTATATAATCGTATATTATTGTTTTCTTCTTCCCTTTCTATGCAACTGTAAATGAATGAACAGAGTGGTATTTGGAAATGGTAATACATTTGTCACTGATTTGTATACTGTATACAGCATCGGGAGAGTGGGTGGGGGCTTTCTAACATGATCCCTTCTTTGTAATAACCATGACAAAAATTGCGTGAGAATTAGAAGACAGTTTTACATTTTACATTCCTTTATATTAACCTTGTACAATAACTTCATTTAGTTCTTCAGCTCTTTTACCATTATGTTTTGGTTATTTATAACTCCTGCCACATGACCAAATAGATTTTCTATATTTGTTTTCATGATTTGGCCAATTAACAAATACATCTATTTCAGTCAATTACGTTATATGTATCTGGATTAGGCTACAGCGCTGCATATATTGTTTAACTTTATTTGACACCACACACTTTTTTTTAGCAACCACTTGGATAATTACAGTAAAAATCCTATGGGCCTAACTGGCATTTCCACTGGGATTTTTTTCCTACACTTTATTTCCCTGCTCTATATGAGTAGCTCTTGATTTCTTTATTTATTTTATGTCCCCGTTTATATGATTGAGGAGACTTAAAGCAGGATTATAATCACACAGATCGTTGTACCAATAGTTGCCCATTTAAGCATATTTTCATTTTGGCTCAGAAATAACACTTGGTGTATAGCTTTCGCTAGGTCCCAGATCTTGATTTTCACCCTTACATACACAGCAGACATTTACCCCATTGGAACGCCAGAACACATTATTGTTTCTGGTTGAAACTCCCAAAGTTAGTGCATGTCTCATTTTACCTTTTAGGTGAATAAACAGATATTTTATTATCCTCCTGTAGTCAACTACATTTGGGAAGACTTTTAGCAAAAGCTATCTCACCGCTTCTGCAGAAGGAAGAAATTAATGCTTAGCTGGTGGTACCCTGCCGAACTTTGAGTGCGCTCAATTAGGCATTTGGTTCAGCTTCTGATTTAGCATTCAAATCATTCAGTGTCAACATGTTCTGTAATGACCAAATGTAGAGAAACCAAAAGAAAACAAAAAAGTTACAATAATGTGTTTTGACTCAAGCAATTCAAGCACATGTGCTTTTAAAACGTCAGGACGTTTAAACTTTGGGTTCTCTTTAACTGGGGTCTGGCCAGAAGGAGGCTTAAAGTTAAGAAATTCCTATTCTTTTAGAATGGGTTGGGTGGGTTGGGGGGCAAGGGTGTCTGTTTGCAGCATAGATATTTTGAGAAGAAGAAAATTGTTTTATACAAAAGGAAAGCCATGACCACCTTTCTACCTCAGCCCCGTCTTCATCCATCGTATTGGAAATAGCTTTTCTCTGCTACGTCTGCAAATCCTAGAGCTTTCATCAGGCCACATCATACCCAAGAAAAGCACCTATTTAAAGAAAAGAACTTCCCTGAACTCTGAACTACAAGTTGTAGATTTGGTGTCTTCCTTGTTCTTTGAAAAGTTATGTATTAATTTTCTCTCTGCCTGTGATTGTGTGCAACATGTCCTCTATCTGCTATTAAGGAAAAACTACACAAAACACTACATTGTAACCTTCTAAATATTAATAAATAAAAAGAAACATATTGCAGTAACAGCAAGGGAAAATAAATATGTAGTTCTTTTGAAATATGTGGTAAAGAACTAATCAGAGACTATCATCATCTGGTTACGTGTTGTATTTTTCATCCTGAATAAAAGTAATTTTAACACAAAATGACTTTGATATTCTTCAGCTGTGTTCACTGATAGAATCTGAGGTTTGAATGCACATCTATGAAAATAAAATATAAAGATAGCCTGTATCCTGATAAGGCCACAGATTTTCCTGCAGTTTCTATCATACACACTGATACATTCTATGTTGCTCTCATTGTCTCTCTCGCTTTCTCTCTCTGTGTTTCTCTCTTATATATGTAATTCTCAACTTCCCTTACAGATGGAGGGCTCTCTCTCTGTGTTTCTCTCTCATATATGTAATTCTCAACTTCCCTTACAGATGGAGGGCTCTCTCTCTCTGTGTGTTTCTCTCTTATATATGTAATTCTCAACTTCCCTTACAGATGGAGGGCTCTCTCTCTGTGTTTCTCTCTCATATATGTAATTCTCAACTTCCCTTACAGATGGAGGGCTCTCTCTCTCTCTGTGTTTCTCTCTTATATATGTAATTCTCAACTTCCCTTACAGATGGAGGGCTCTCTCTCTGTGTTTCTCTCCTATATATGTAATTCTCAACTTCCCTTACAGATGGAGGGCTTTATTAATAGGCAAAAATAATGTTGGACATTAAGAACATACCTGAACCTATTAAGCTTTGTTTTAAGAACTTAAGCGATTATTTTTTCAAATCTACTTCAGTCTCAGACTCTTAAATAATGTGCTTTTTATATGTGCACTGCATTTTAACCACTCTGGTAGTAAATTTAATCTATTTCTGAAGCTATCCTATGGGAAGTGGTGTTAAGACTTATGTTACTTGATTCTAGCCTGACCTGTGGTGGCGCAGTGGATAAAGCGTTGACCTGGGAACACTGAGGTCGCCAGTTCAAAACCCTGCACTGGTCTGGTCAAGGCACATATGGGAGTTGATGCTTCCAGCTCCTCCCCCCTTTCTCTCTCTCTCTCTCTCTCTCTCTCTCTTTCACTCTCTCTTTCACTCTCTCTCACTCTGTGTCTCCTCTCTAAAATAAATAAATAAAAAGAAATAAAAAGAAAAGACTTATGTTACTTGATTCTAAAGGTAAAAGCTCTCTATAAAATAAAATAGAAATTCCAAAAGATATAATTGGTTAAAATCAAGAAAATTGATACATTCTAATGAACATGCATTTTAAACATTCTATCTAGCCCAAAGTAATCATATTCACATCAAGCATTCCTAAGGAAATAATTATTGGTTTTCAGCAATGTGCTGAGTAGAAATTTACAAATGAAAATGAGAACAAATGGAAACATTTGGTTTTATAGTAAGTCTTTAACTTGTTATTTCTCTCTATCATTGAGATTATATATATATTTTAAAGAATGTAGTTTGTTCTCGGCTAGTTCCCTACCACTACCACATTCAGCTCTGTGAGTAGATCAAGTTTTTAATTCATTAATTGAGAATTAGGTGAAAAGACACCACTAACCCCGTACCACCTCACGCTGTAAGTAGGGTCCAAACACTTCATCGACATAGAATATGAGCTTGAGTTTATGTGAGGTCAGTTAAATGACAAGAGTGAGCTTGGTGGTTGAAGCCTGAAACTAATCACAATCACATTACATCCAACTGCCTGTGGGAATAGGTTTCTCTTGCCACATAATGCAGCTTGCATGGAAGCCATAAAACTTCAGTTACAAGCCTTGATTTAGCTCATGGGATACGAGATTCAGCCGATTTGGTTAGGGCCCTTTGTGAGCCAGCTGTACTGGCTCACATGTCCGGGTTGACTGACTGGTGAGTGATGTGGAATGGCTAGACTGGCATGACTGAGGCAACTCAGCTGGGTTCTGTCATCCACAGGGGCCTTTGCTGAGAACTGACATACTGTCACTTCTACTGAATCCTGTTGGTCCAAGCAAATTAAAAGGCTAGGTATGGGGAATAGATTCCACCTCTTTTGTGAGACAGACGACAGGGACACAAGACACAGGGTATAGCTTCAAGGAGGGGCCCTTAGGTTTCCTCATATAAACTGGAGGTTGGCAAAGGAGAGGACTTGGGCCAGATTACTAAAGCATCCATGTCCTTGGATGTCATATTCACTGCCTCAGTGGAATGGGAAGGAAGTAGCCTTCTTATAATACTATCTTAAAACAAAGGTCAAGGAGATCAGCCCCTTTATCCTAGATTAAAATTCCATTTCAGAAAGAAAACACAGGGAAACTTAGCATGTGCCTGCCCAAAATCCTATGAGAGGGAGAAGACATCTAGACTGATAATAAAATTAGAAAAAATAAAAATAAGGAAAAAACCTCAATGAGAAACAGAATAAAGGGGATGTTATTATAAATGACTCAGATGAAATTTGTTCAAACTGAATTATTAATGTTTAGCTAAAAGAACACACGATAAATAGGAGGTATTTTACTTTGACCAACCGAGCAGGCATGTGTGATACTGTGTCCCTGCCAAGTATTTGTTTAGAAACATTCAATTTATTTGCACTTTGTATAAACTTATCCACTTGGTACTAATCTCTCGTTTTGAAGGCATTCCAATTGGTGACATAGTTTTTGCGTTTTAGAATATTTGCAGTGTATGCTTGGGTTCACATATTCTTCTGAAGACAGCTTAATTTTTGAATTTTGAGTGCACAAATGAAGTGTTCCGTAGTTTTAAAAAATGAAAAAATACAAAATAAAGGAAAAGTTAATTAACAATTTGCCCTCAGCCTAGCTCTGTCTTCAGTCTAGAAAATACTAATGTTGAATTTGTAATTAAATGAGAAGAGTTTTCAGACTGCTATGGTATGCAATTATAATTAGTTCCTAATACTACTTTTTTTAGATCATTTCTCAGAAGTCTTAAAATATTGATTTTTACTCAATTTTTTTTCTTGTAAAATGACATTATAAAACTTTTGGAAAGAACTAAATCATTCTCATGTACACCTGACCTGAGTGACCCCATGAAAACCTAGAACAGTCTTATTTATTATACTCGGACTCTCCTGAGCCACATTTACCTCGTGGAAAACTGGACAGCTGCCCGTGCTGCTCAGGATGTCTGGGAGGATAGTTTGAAAAGCTCACCCCCTGCCCCACAAGATCCTTCCGAATCCTGTTCTTCTCCCACTTCCACCTGCACCAAGCAGGTAGGTATATGTTGTCAATGATGCTTAATAGAAGATGTCGCTTAGCACAAACAAAATGCAAGCTGACCACCAGATCCCAATAATATCAATGAGGAATTTCTAAAATTAAAAACAGGGCTTTAGGATTAGTTAGGGGATGTAAATTAAAGCATGGATCAATATTCTGCCTTGATTTGACATTTAATGGCTATGACTGCCTGCACAACAAAATATGCAAGTCCCTGGGATGTGCAAGGCACTGCTCCTTGCCAGAAACAGACTAAGGGAACAAATTCCTGCTGGTGGAGGATGAGAAGAAATGTGCTAACGCGATGGATGAGTCCAATGATAAGCGAGTGGGTACAGCAACAGTAATGAAGCTGGAAGGAGGATTATCAGGTCCCTACAAGAGTATGCTGTGCACTCTAGATCCCCACAGGATCTGTACCCAAATATAGGGATACAGTTCAAAAAATACATGGAATTAACCATCACCTATATAGACCCATCCCCCCCCCCATTTCACTGTGATGTTTCAGTGTGCTTATCGGTGAGGTTAGGAGTTCTAAGAAGATATTACGGTGACCACTTAAAATGCAGTGGATGTATCGCTATTTCCCCAATAAAAGAATTCCCTGGTTGAGTAGTTTTGAGAAACACTGCATGCTCTATTGCCCTTGGAGACTGACAACACACATGCATATATTAAAAGCTTTGAGAAATCCTGAAGTAGAGCAACCTGCGTGAATGACTGTACGTCACTGTATTTCTAAAGCAATTAGCCACAGAACTTTTTGCCTCTTATCTATTAATATCCTGCATTGTACACTTTGGATGTTGAATTAATGCCATAGGCTTTGATCTTGGAAATATATATAGGTGGTGAACCCATGAAGTCTAGAAAAATAATGGCAAGTCAATAGTAAAAATTATCAGCCTTAATTTGAGGTTTTAAAATGGAAAGTAATCTTGTGTGCCAATCAGTATTTTGGTATCATTAAAGAGATATGCTAAAACATAGACCAGAATCAAGACAGTGTGTCCTCAGCCACCACAACACTAGCCATATGGTGTGAATGAATCAAAATTTTACCTGTTTGTCAGATCAGCAAAAAGGATGTATTTTGGTGTGCCGTAGAATTTAATTAGTTTAAGCATGGCATGAGATGAAAAAGGTTGAAAGTTGCTGCTCTAGACTAACGATTTTTGACAGTTTTGCTGGAAAAAAAATAATTTTAAAGATATACTGTCCCGGCCACATAGCTAAATTGGTTAGAACGTTGTCCCAATATGCCAAAGTTGCAGGTTCTAGCCCCGGTCAGGCACTTAGAAGAATCAACCAATAAGTGCATATGTAAGTGAAACAGCAAAACCAATATTCTTTTCTCTCTCTTTCTCTCTCTCTAAAATCAATAAATAATTTTTTTTCAAAAGCAGGCAATATATGACTATTTAGCATCATTGACCACTTCTCTCATAGATTGCCAAATAAAAAGAAATGACGATAGCCAACACAACAATAGCTCTTTGGCGTGAATGCTCTCTCTTGAACCATAGGTCATATAATAAGGTTGCATCTGATTGATGAATTCTTGGTAATAGGGTTTCATCTTCTTGGTTGCATCATGTAATAAAGGTTGAATCTGATTGCTTCTTGGTACCGGAAATCTTTCTAAACAAAGATAGGCATCTGATTTTTTAAATAGTCACTTGGAGCCAAAAGAGTAGGTAAGGTAATTACTATTATTTTTTGTATGTATCAATTGAAACTATACCTTTTTTTGTCAGACCAGCAAAAAATATAATTTTGGTGCACCACAGAATTTTAGTAATTAGTTCATGTGTGCCCTGAGATGAAAAGTGTTGAAAATGGCAGTTTATTAGATTGTCATAATTTGTTTGCATTATTTTCTTTTTGTAGGATATTCTTTCATTCTGTTTTCTTTGCAATTATATTTATTGATTTTTAGAGAGAGGAGAAAGAGAGAAGGAGGGGAAGGAGCAGGAAGCATCAACTCCCATACATGCTTTGACCTGGCAAGTCCAGGGTTTCAAACTGGTGACCTCAGCATTCTAGGTCGACTCTTTATCCACTGCGCCACCACATGTCAGGCTGCATTATTTCCTAAATCTATTCTTTTAGTGTATTGAGTAAATTAGCACTGGTTATTAAATTCATTTCCCACATTTTATTACTAACAAACAGAGTAGTCCTAGCTAGAATTAATTGGAAATGTGCACTATGAATATGAATGAATCCTCTTGAGATTTGTTATTAAGTATCCACACTTTTAGATTTTAGATTTTAGATTTAGAGATAAATTGTTTAAGTGAAGTTCCAGAGTTGGAAGAGTTTAGACCCAAATCCATAAATTACAAGGATAAGAGTATATGCCACAGCAACTGACCTAGCCTCAAAGACTAATTATTTAGTTGACTTCATCTTAACTGGTTTTCATAAGATTAAACACAGCTGGAGATTATAGCAGTAAATTGTCCTTGAATCACCTTCTTCAAAACCACCTGGAGTTCAATGAGGTCCCTCCAAGGTCCCCTGAATATGAAGTGCTGCAGGTCATGTTCAGGAAGCTCTGTTAAATATACCTGCTGCTTTCTCTAGCACCAAAGACACCTGTTGAGGAGAGCTGGGTGTATGTGTACAAGCATAAGGGGAGCTCTACTTGACGGAGATTCTGTGGCATCTCCGAGGGGAAAGGGCTTAAGGAGGACTGCAGAAGAGGGGGCTGATGTAATAGTTTAGGACTGGTAAGCACCGCAAGGTGAATGTTCTGACATGAGGATTTGAAGAATATGGGGATATACACCTGTTAGATGATGTCTGTTGAAGAACTGAAGTTTTGTGTTCACACCTATGGATTTTTCAAGAAGTTTCTGTAACGAACAATAAAGTTATAATGGAACCATGATGATGAAGATAGAGGACCAGCAAAGGTATGTTGGTGAGGACAGTGGACTTCTACAGTCATGGCAACGTGGACAAAGTAAGTGGGTTTGGATGCTCTTGGTTCTAAGCCTCTCTCTAGGCTGAGCCATAATTTCACCACAATTTGAGGCATCTCTGTCATGTATTATATTTCTGGGGGGAGGTTGTTTTAGCTTCTGTGCCTGGTTTTCCTGTGATTTTTGTTGAATAATCACTGGTTGGATCATTAGATGTGACAGCGGCTACATACAGTGTGCAAAACTCTGAAGATCACAGATCTGAACACTGTAACCCAGACAAACAATAAGAGGAGGTTTATAATCAGTTTGCAGACCATTTCTCAGCCATGAATCAAACAAAACCAGGAAAGTAGATCCCACCACCCACCCTAATATGGGGTGATTATGAAAAGTCTGGAAATTTATAATTTTTTCCTTTGCATTCTGGATCTGGTTGGCAATATTTTAGCCAATCAATATTTTACCTGGAGGGAAGTAATTGCAATGTTCTTCCCCTGAAACATCATCTGTTCCCCTTGAGAGGTCCTTATTACTTTTAGAGCAACTCTATTCTGACCACCTAATATTTTCCTGTTTCAATCTTAAGGTTTATCCTCTCAACAAACAAAATGGTCTTGATTTTCTAAAGTCATTTTCTAGCCAATTTATTCAAGATGTGCTAGATAGTTTGCAAACAGTTATTGGCACCGCCTTCTTAAAGAGAGTGGAGGAAGAGAAGCAGGATTCAAAGCACGACAATGAATAGAAATCAGTAAGGGAGGGAAGAATAGGGTTTCCTAGGATTTTACTTGCAGTGATTTGTCTATTCTCTGTGAGCAACAAAGAATGTGCAACGTGAGCGACTGTCAGGTTTAACAGAGACTCTAAGTACCCAGTCAATAGAGCCTCCTCTGGTTAACTGCTGTGATTAGTTGCCTTAACAAGATTGGTAGGCTTTTGCTACTGGTTAAACAGAGAAACTGAGTAATCTATTGGTCTCTGATGATTCACAAGAAGTTGAGTCAGAACACCCAGGGCTTCTTCAAGTCGGTGATATTCCATATAAAATAGACAGACAAGCTTACGATACTTGGGTAGGCCAAGAGTGGGTAGTATTTTTAACTCATAAAAGAAGTGCTTGTCCTTAGATTCTTGGAGAAGAGGTTGATTACAGAGAATTTGGCTGAGTCATGCAGTGATTGGGAGATTCAGAAAAGCTGGGACCTGTGGTAGCCAGTGAGATTCAGGAGTCTTCTTCACCGTCAGTCATGCCAGGGACGGGTCTGGGAAAGTTTTGAAAAATTAAGTCTGTTAAAAGAAAGGAACTTACCTTCTTGGGATAAGTCATGTTTTGGGTAATAAACTTTGACAAAATTATAAATTCTTTTTGGAAAACTTACACTCTTTCTGAGCTAAAACAGTAAGCAGATAAAATCAGTCTTAGAGCTCACCACATTTCAGGAGCACAACCAAAGGATCATCCACATATTGAATAAGAATACAATCCCAAGGAAATTTAGGTCCCTGTGGTTGTGGTGGGAGACTTGTGGAAAATAGGAGGGTGCTTCAGTAATACTTTCCTGCTGTAGCAGTCCAGGGACATTGCTGGGTTTTCCAGGAGAAGGCAAATGGGTATTGATTATTTTGACCTGCAAGGGCACTAAAACAAGCAGAACACAGATTTACTACTGTAAAATTGTAGCCTCAGGAGCAACCAAAAAGATAATAGCCCTTGAGTTTGGTACAACAGGGTAGCCAGGAATAACTATCCCCATGTCCTGGACAAATATATACGCCCTATCCCCTGGGCTAGTGACAGGGATGATCTGAGTGTTTTAAGAAACGCTACAAGGTATGATGGGTCCTTTATTAGACTTTTAAATATTGGTTGTCGTCCGGTTATATTGTACAAGTTTGAGTTGACTTTTAAACTGGACGATCTCATCATTGATGGGCCCATCTCCTGTTGACTTGGATCAGAGTATTTTGTGCACGAGAAGTCTGGTGCCTCCTTGAGATCTACAGTGTGGGCTTGGTTTAGATACATGGACATTGGGAAGTCACAGTCCAAATTAACTCTGCCATTATGAATAGGGGGTCCTCAGGGGTTTCAAGAAAGGGAACTATTAACCTGGTAATTTAATATGTACAGTAGACCATGCCCTGTGAAGTTAGCAGATGTGTGTGTGTTCATTATGGAGGAAAACATTTTTCTTGGTTAGGAGCAACAATTACAAATTGGGACACAGGGGTGTCCAAAGATTATTAGAGATACACACCTCCAAGTATTTTAACAGTTCTGTGTTCTGTTTTAATATATTCTAAAATTGTTCACTCTTCACTCCCAAAATGAGATGTATAACTGTGGTAGAATTTCAGGTGAATATTGCAGGACCTGTATCAATAAAAAATTCACAAAGTTTCTTTTTACTATTTAGAGAAGTTTCTCCTTGATAGTTTAAGGTCATAACGGGAAATAGGGTGCTGTTTCCCCTTGGCTCACCTTTACTAATTATTCACTTCATATTGTTTCTGTAGTTTCTTGGCTAACACAAGATAATTTATGTTTTAATGAATTTCTGTTTATAGTAACTACTTGTGTCTTCATCAAAAGATTGTCATTGCCCAAATAGAATGGCTGGCTGGGAGCCTCTAGTTGTTCTTTGTTTTGTTTTTATTTTTTATTTCTATAAAACCATACATTTATCCCGAGTCTCACTCTTTTTTACCCCCAGTTTTATTGAAAAACAATTGACATGCATTACGTATAAGTTTGTGGTGTAGAGTGTGATTGTTTGATTTATAGATATTGTGAAGTGATTGTCATAATGCATTCAGCTAACATTCTTTTCACACAGATTCAATAAAAAGAAAAAGGAAAACATTATTTCCTTGTGATGAGATCTCTTAAGATTTACTCTCTTAAATTTGCTTTCCTATATGTCATACCACAGTATTGGGCATCGTCATAATGTTGTACATCACACTCCTCGTATTTATTTATTTTTTAACTGAAAGTTTTTACCTTTTGACGATCTCCCTTTAATTTCTCCTTCCCGCACCTTTCACCTCTGGTAACCACAAGAAATACTATCTATTTTTCTATAAGTTTGAAGTTTTGTTTGTTTGTTTTAGATTCCACATTGTGAGTATGTGAAACACATAGTTTAGTCTTGTATTATTATTTATTATTGTATTACTTATTTGAATTATAGCTGTAAACCTACTTATGCCTACCCCTGTATAAGAGAGATCATACAGAATTTATCTTTCTCTGTCTGACTTATTTCACTTAGCATAATGCCTTCAAGGTCCATCCATGTTTTTGCAAATGATAGGATTTTCTTGTTTGTTTGAATGGAAAATAATATTTTATTATACACATATAGACATACACACCATATATACATGCCACCATATACCATGTGGTAGGTAGGTGTGTGTGTGTGTGTGTACATGGGGTAGAGCAAAAGTAGATTTACAGGTGTTCATATGGAAAATAATACAATAAATAATAATACAAGAATAAACTCTGTTCCATACACTCACAACTGTGAACCTACTTTGGCCCCACCTTGTATACATTATGGCTTCTTTATCTATTTACACATCGATTGACACTTAAGTTGTTTCCAGGTGTTGGCTATTGTAAAAGATGCTGCTGTGAACAGTAGGGTGCAGATATTTTTTTGTTATTGTTTTCTTTGGACATATTCCTAGAAATGAAATTGCTGGATCATATGGTAGTTTTATTTTTAATATTTTAAGGAAAGTTCATACTGATTTCCATAATGTCTACTAATTTACATTCCCACCAACAGTGAACAAAGGCATCCTTTCTTCCATATCCTTGCCAGCATTTGTTATCTCTTGTCTTTTTTGATGATAGCATTCTAACAGGCATGAGAAAATAATCTCATTGTGGTTTTAATTTGCATTTGCCGCATGACTAGTGATGTTGAGTGTGTTTTCATGCAAACTCTTTGTCCTTAATATATCTTTTTTTTTAAATATCTATTTAGATTCTTTGCCTATATTTTAAATTGGGTTAATTTGCTTTTTGCTATTTTGTGTGAGTTCTTTATATATATTTTTTATATTAACCTCTTCTCAGATACATGGCTTGCAAATACAAATTTGTTGGTTGTCTTTTTACTTTGTTGATGGTTTCCTTCATGGTGCCATCGCTTTTTAGTTTAATGTAGTCTCCACTTGTTTATTTATTTGTTGTTTGTTTGTTTTGTTGCTTCTGCTTATGGTATTGTATCCAAAAGGTCAGTACCAATACCCATGTCAGGGAGAGTTATTCCTTTGTTTTCTTCTAATTTTGTTCCAAGTAGTCTTCAAAATGTTCAGCAAGGCATTGATAATTGAGCTATTTACCATCCTAGGTTTTGCTGTCATATTAAATCCTTAAGACTACTGACAAAAAGTGAGGGAAAAGCGGGGGTCATATCAGCCTCAGCATCTACTCTTGAATTTTGCCTTTTCTTGAAGGATCAGATGAACTCATCCGTGCATTGCCTACAAGATTGTATCTCAGTCCAGTCTATTTCTGTAAGCACGTCTTTGGGGTTAGCCACCAAAGATCGTGCTCAACATTTCCAGCTTTTCTAAACCCCTCTCGATTTTTTAAAAATTTATTTTATTTTTATTTTATTCATTTTTTAGAGAGGAGACACAGAGTGAGAGAGAGAGAGAAAGAGGGGAGGAGCTGGAAGCATCAACTCCCATATGTGCCTTAACCAGACCAGTGCAGGGTTTTGAACTGGCGACCTCAGTGTTCCCAGTGTTCCCAGGTTGACGCTTTATCCACTGCGCCACCACAGGTCAGGCTAAACCTCTCTCGATTTTTATGTAATTAGGATACTTCAGTAACTTTTGAGATCTTTCCATTCTGTCTTATTCTCCTAAATTTCTCCATCTCAATTTCCACTAATATTTTATTAATTACTATAAATCTAGAGGTCTTGGATTATTGGTTTCTAAAACTATCCTATATTCTCCTATAATTTCTATCTTACATAGAGTTTAGAAACAATTTGACAATGGCTCTCAGTTCACAGTGAGACCTGGGATTAAAACCAACCATAAAACGTTTTTCCTGTTCTTAAGGCAGTTTAATTTTAAGGGTTAATTGAGTCTGGGGGTTTCCAGCCAGCCAGGCAGGAAGGAAGAGTACTACAGAGAGACAGTAGAGGGAAATGAATGTGTATGGTATGGTGGGAAAGGAATAATAAAATAATGGCTATTAGGTTTATCTTGTGATTTGAGGAAATCAAAATGGGATATAATTTTACATTTCTTAGAGTTTCTTTTGCTTTGGTTGAGAATTTTCTTAAGCAAAAATTTTTGGTTTTTTTTTTTTTAAGGAAACAATCTGAATTTTTTAGATACTTCCTTATAGCAAATTTTCAGACAGACCATTGGATGTTTGAAGTTTTAAGATAACTCTTGAATAAACAATTCTGACATATCAAAAGTTTCCCCAAACTGACTGCTGTAATTTTAATTTATTCTTAGTGAATTATATCATTTAGAAAGCTTAGAAAGCTAAGCTCATGATTTGGCATTGTAGTGTAAAAAACTGGAGTATTAGACTTCCATCCCAGAGGGGAAGCAGATGTCTATGTGGATGGAGACATATCCATAGGAATCCAGTAATAGTCAGTCAGAAGAGTGGTGTGTGTACTTCATGGCTGAAGCCCACCAGCCTAATGATCAGGTCATCTTTGACTAATCACAGAAGGTGGAAAAGCTTGGAGAAATCCTTCCCAGAACTAGACTCCCATGGACAAAACAAATTAAGTCTGAGGAAATTTCTTATATGGTTTGGGAAGTGACCGGGGCATTTTGTCCAAAGAGTAAGTTCTGATAATAAACCTTCTGAAATTCTCAGTTCCTAAGGTCACTTTGATGAAAGAACTCATTGGGACTTCTGCTTGTCCTCTTTTCTATTAACAGCAAAAATGACAAGGACAGATAGAAACAAGTAGTTGTACTAAAGCAGTTTGCACCAATAATATTTTCTTTTTCAAATAGCAAATAATGAAAATTTCTAAACTGGGTTCTTTATTCCTAGAAGTTAAACTCTAGGAAAAGTTTTGAAACTCACCACCAGAATTTTAAACTGAGTAGGTTTGGGGATGGAGCAAGGGTAAGAATTTGCATTTCTAACAAGTTCCCCTAATAGGAGGTCAAGAACTCAGAAAAGCAATGTGCTAGTCAAGGATTCTGGACTCCCCCAGTAAGGAGATCCAGACTGGATATTGGTGGGAACTCCAAGATTGTCAAATGCTGGATTCCTGAAAAAAACACTAAAATAATATATTGATAATACAAAGCTGAGTTTATTTTTATCATGGTAAGAGAGAAATTGTTTGGTAGAGTCTTGGATAGTGATATAAATGTGTTTTGGAGTTTGATTTAAGGTGGATCTTTCCATACAGGTATCTGATAAGGACTGGATACATACCATGATCTTAGAGCTTAGAATTGCCAGTACAGCAAGGCAAGTGTTTTAAGGCAAGTGTTTGAAAGAGCTGTGAGGAGTAAACAGATGTTTGATGCTATCTGATGAAGAATTGAACAGTTTGAAGTTCTTGTAAATGGTGTTTTGGAAAGTTTCTAGAATAAGCAATGGAGTTATTTACAACTTTCATCTTTCTGGGCAAGAGATTCTTGTAAGGGTAAAATCATGTTAACAAAGAGAGTGAAATTCTAAAGTTATGTTAGTAAAACAGCCTAACAGTAAAATCACGTAAACAGTAAGCTGTGTGTGTATGCATAGATCTTGGAGATATATTTTTATACTTCATTTTAAGCATTGCATATATGCACAAAGCAAACACCCAAGGTTCATGACATATGCAATTGTCATAATTAATAAAAATTAATTATAAGCTTAACAACATTGATATTAAAATTAACCAAGGAACATGAAATTAATATTGATTAAATAACACATCACTATTCCTTCGTTTCCTTCATCTTCCATATCATAAAAGTGTTTGTTGAAAATTACATTGTGATTTTGTATTTTGAATTGAAGGAAGCTTTATATCCAGGGTTAAGAAACAGAATAGGTAATTTATTAGCCAAGGGTGATGTGTGGGGTAGGGGTGAGGGAGGTTGTCTTATTTTATCAACTCAAGCTAAAAACACAATTCAAAAATTTGATTGACTTACTTTTAGAAATAAAGTGAATATTAGTGAGGGGGTAAAAATTATGTTCTAATATATTTAAGAGAAATACTATTAAGCTATATAATCAAATGAAAAAGTGGTTGTCAAATTTATTATTGATAAAGTGGAATCTTCAGAGCACTATTAGGTGACCCTTCTAAGCAATGCAGTCAAGAAATTTGCCTACTTTCAGATTGCGGTTCTCAAATTGTTATCTCTGGACCATGAGCACAACATCACCAGGCAACTTGTTAGAAGTACAAATTGTTGGTGCCCACTGTAGAACTACTGACTTGAAACTCTGGAGTTGAGTTCCACATTCTTGCTTTAAAAGACCTTACAGATGATTCTAATATAAGTACAAGTTTAAGAGCCTCAACTATAGGGCCAAATCAAATTACACTGAAACACAGATCGTCACATTTCATCTGAATATTTTGGGCCCCAAAGACTACGGGAACTGAAGGAACCAATCAGAAAGTCAACTGAAACTGGGAGAGTTTCGGCTATATTAACAAATTATGGTTTACAATTGTTTTTTAAAGGTCTCTGAGGACCAATAGAGTTAGAAAACAATTGTAACAATTTTTAAAAGGTAAAATTATGGGTCTCATAGCAAATATAAAAAGAGCACATTTCAAAATGTGTATATTCATAAAACTCACTAAATCAATGAGAGACCCAAAGATGTTAAAACCATGTAGTTGAATATTTTAGACTAAGGCAAAAGCAACAAGGTGAAGACTAGGAACTCACAATAAAAGAAATATGTGGACACATTATTTTTTTGAAGGAGAAAGTGTAGATAGGAAAGAGTAGGTGTCTGATGCATTTAAGTAACTTACAGATCAAGAAAGAACATGAAAATTTATTAGGAGATCATTAGAAATTTTGAGAGTACATTTTTGGTAGAAATATGCAGATCACAGGGGACTACTTCAATGAGGAGGTCATGAGAAATGATCTGTATTCACTCATTTAAGAATGGTAGCTGTAGAACGGAAGGGAAATATAATATAAACCATAGAGAAGCAGTGGAGGACCACACATTCCTTTGAGATGGGGTGTCCATTTCAGAGGCTTCTGGTCTGCAAGGGCTAAGTGCCAAGACAAGGAAGAAGCTTGACTAAGACCAAGAGAGACTGCATCTTAGTATTATTTTCCAATCAATCTCTATGATATCCACAAAGAGCACACAATTTAAGAAATTCTGTATCTGTTTATTTTGTAGTTAGCTAAGAAAGAAGTAAGTCTAAAACTTTGCTTTGGGGACCCAGGTCTTCTCTCTAATGGAGAATGGACCTATATCCATTCTTTTTTTCCACTTCTTTTCCAAGTGAGAGGAGAGAGATAGAGAGATAAACTCCTGAATGCACCCCAACCAAGATCCACCCTGCAACCCCAGTATATGGCTGATGCTCTGCCCAACTGAGATCATGCTCACAACTGAACTATTTCTAGTGCCTGAGGGGAGGCTCAATGGAACCATCCTCAATGCCCGGGGCTGATGCAGTTGAATCAATTGAGCCATGACTGCAGAAGAAGAAAAAGAAAAAGAAAGAGAGAGAGAGAGAGAGAGAGAAGAGGAGAGGTGAAGAAGCAAATGGTTTCCTCTCCTGTGTTCCCTGACCAGGAATCAAACCTGGAACTTCCACATGCCAAGTTGATGCTCTAATGCTGAACCAATGGGCTAGAGCCAACCTATGTCCATTCTATTAGTAAATATTTCTCTTTCTCTCAGACACAAACACACACACACACACACACACACACACACACACACACACACTCACACATACTCAAAGGTAAAGGAGTTGGATGTAATTCTCTGAGGAAAAACCTCCACATAAAAGTCTCAATGTTAAAATATTCAATTGTCTGGAGCCATCCCTACTTGGACTCCATTTACCATTAATCCTCAAGGAAAACAGGAGAAAAAAATAATTTCTAATGCTGAGATAGTAATTTTTTTTCCTAGTAAGGAGTTTTTCTTATCTTTTCTTTCTAAATTTTAAACAAGGAATACTCTGTGATCCTTTGAACAGGAAACGTCCTTATTTAGGCATTTTTAAAAGTAAGTCCCCACTGAGCAGTACCAGACTTCTCTATCCTATCAATTCTCAGTTTGAGGTGATCATTTTCTCTGTGATTAACTAGAACCAGGTGTTTTTCTCAGGAGATCATGAGGTAATATCTTTGACAATAGACTTTATGAAAAATTTAAGAAAGACCATGTGCTGTTACTTTGAACTCTTGCAAATCTATTTAATTATGGCCGATATTTAATGATCCCAGAACATCATGCCTTCATATTTTCATATATGACTTTCCCCATGGGAAAGCTGTCACTAAGTCTTGCGGCTTGTGAGTTGTCCTTTGGCGTTGGGAAGATATATTTAATCACCTCTACATTCCGCAATGCATTCATCACAGCACTTCACTAGAAAGAAAAATAATAAAACCTGCCTTTATGGAACACTTTCTGTGACGTTCAACACTTGACTGGGCTCATTACCTACATTGCTCCAGTCCTCATCAAACCCTGTGAACAAGTCATTTGGTCCCATCTTATAGATGAGAGAACCCACTCAGCAAGGCTGCTTTCTCAGCAGGTAACAGGAGGGCCTGGGCTTTGAACCTTGATGTGCCTCATTCCAAAGAATGTCTTACCTCAAAAACCCCCAAACAAACAAACAAACAAACATAAAACAAAAAATGACAACAACAAAAATAACAGCCTCTCAAAAGAGCAAGGGAGCCACAGATAATCTAACATCAACTAGGTTAACATGCCATTGAGGCAAGAACATCATGCAGTAAGGTTTGGGGGTGGGTGTCACCTGCTTTTAGTGAAACTTCAACTTTTCCTTCATGCTTATTACAAGATGGTGGCTTAGATACGGCAGGTTAGGTATTTCAAAGGCTATTCCCAACTCCCTTACATGAAAGTCCTTCCAGGCAGGGAGCCTCTTCTTTCTGTAGTCGGACTGGTATGGTGGGCTGAGTTCGTCATAGCCTCTGGTTCAAGTCACACTACTGCCAGCTTAGTGCCAGGTCCCTTGCCTGTTTTTATCTGTCTGATTATTTCTTTTATTGCCATTATTCACCACCCCTTGTCTTCCCCCTGTAACCAAGGCAAACATTTTAATGTGTCTGATGCTATCTCATTTGATATGTTCTTGAAATCTTGTATTGTGGTTTCTGTGCGAGTGTGTGGATATTCTGAAGCTTCACCACGAGGCCTAAACCCTGTACTGGGAGCATCTGCTAGGACAAAAATATGGAGTCTAGTCCCGTCTCTACCCCTTGCCAGCCAAAGGCATTTCTAAGGCCAGCTGTCGTCTGTGATTCTGTTCCTTCATCTCAATGTAAAGATAAGGCTACCTTGCCTCTTTCTTGTCCCTGTAAGAAGTAAATGAAATAATAACTCTCAAGACATTTTTAAGCTAGAAAACATTTTAAACTATGAAGTATGTGTAGCTCCGAAGCTAACATAGTGTTACGTGAGAAATCATCTGTGCTACTAACAGTGGTAACTGTTTTAGTAAGGCCACTCGTTGAAGTTGTGCCGTGTAGGAGACGTCTGATTCCAAGTTGTTAGGATGAATTGTTTTTCCCGAGAATTCATTATGTCGACACTCTAACTTTCGAAGTGGTTGTATTAGGAGATAAGGCCTGTCAGGAGGTAACAAAGAGTAAGTGACGAAATAAGAGTGGGGTCTTAGTCTGATAGGACTGGTGTCCTTATACGAAGAGGAAGAGACACCAGAAGTCTCTCTTTCTGCACAGAAGAACGTGGTCGTCTACAAACCAGGAAGAAAGGTCTCCTGGAAACTAACTCTGACAGCACCTTGAGCTTGGGCTTCTAGCCTCTAGAACTAATTAATTTCTGTTGTTGATGCCACCCTGTCTGTGGTGTTTGGTCATGGTAGCCTGAGCAGATTAATACAGAAGCACTCCTTGGTAATGTGTGATTTAGATGCAAAGAGAGCACCTTTAAAAGTACAATTGCCAACACTTGGATGTTTTTGACACCTTGGAATGATAACACATTCTCAATTTGAAGTTAATTTGCATTTTATGTAACCTAATATGTGCTAGATGGCATTTTTGGAAGGTAGTCACAGAATCAGAGCTGCCAGCACTGCTCGCTCAAAGGGACAGCATCCAGAAGAGAGGGTCACTCATAAGAACAAATGACCTAACAGCTGTTTCTCCTAGGATGTGTCCCAAGAGAATAACAACATTCTAGATGACCCATTTGTTGCTCTTTAACACCTAGAACAAGAAAATATAAGATCTGAGGAAAGTCTGGCTGGCTCACAGGTAGTGAATTAACTACTCTTGTCCACCTCTGATGCCTCAATTCATTCTTTAGCATAGTGGACACAAATGTCATTCTTGGGATGACTGATATAATTGATAAAAAGTAGTTAGTGTTATTACATAAACATTTGGCACTAGAATCCCTGTAGAAGAGAGCTGTTTTTGTATTTGGAAAAATACCCCAGCAGAGCTTGGGGATCGCCAATGACATCTTGTGGTCTCCTGGAAGGAATACAACTGTTTTAGTGAAGACAAAGGGGAGACTGTGTCTATTCTTCTGGAAAAAGGGAGGGAGAAGATCATAGAAAAATGTCTCTGAGGTCAATGAGAGAGATTTGCTGATGTCCGTGTGCGAGAAGACTCTTCCCTAAGAGTCCCTATGCTCCAATAAAGGTGATATACTCATGTGTATCGTGAGTCATCCATTATGTACTAGGGTGAAAGGTGAAGCTTTTATCTTGGCAGTGAAGTGGCAGCTCATCCGAGCACAAGATAGAAACAGAAGGCATCTCATGCCAGCCAACCACCAAGAATGGGGAGAAATCATGTGAGGGTTCTAGGTTCCTATAAGCTCTAACATTCCATTTTTTAGTTCAATTGACCTATAAGGACCCTGGTAGATGTTCATTTCACACCAATAGAAGGAGGAAACCCAGTGGCCCTAAATTTCTTAGACATTTGAATGAAATTTAGAGGAATGAATCTACTGAAGGACCTCTACCGCATCCTCATCCTTTCCTTTCACTTTAACTTCAGCTTCCCAGGATGCTGGAGTTCAGGACAAGCAAAGAACCATGTCAGTCTGCAGAAAAGGAAACGAAGAAAGTCACAGAGATACAGAAATGACTACAGAGAGCAGCGATATAGCTGGGCCAGGGCGACCCTCAGCTGGCAGCGTCAAATAGACTCTCAAAGCTCTGACTGGCTCCTGGGTACCACGCTAATAAGTCCTTCAATCTGCCCCCTGGCTATGACGAGCCCAGAACCATGCAGTATTTTCAGACATGTGGGAAACAGACCGGCTGTAGCGGAGTGTCTGACATGATTGATGCATTGCTCTCCTGGATATTTCTGCCCTCCATCCCTGACTTTGCTAGCGGCAGTTTTCTGAGGTTTGTGCTCAGCTTCTTCCTCTATATAATATGACGTCCATTTAAACGGTAGCATCTATTTCAATTTTAGAAAAACAGAATTGGAAAGAATTGAGAGGGTATAGGACTGGCGCTTTGGCTCTGAGCGTCCAAGCAGGATGCAATCCATCTCTCTGACACCCGAGAGCTACGGGGCTAATTTCATGTTGGGTGCCCTCTCTTGGTATTTAGCAAGTGTTAATGTCTAAAAAGAGGACAGAGTGGCAAGCGGTGTCTCTGTTCAGATCCTCTACTTTGCCTCTAGTGCCCTTTCTGCAAGCAAAGAGTGGTTCTGACCCCCTTTCTACTAACACTAATTTCAGCCCCTATCAATTTTTTACATAAGAAAATAGCTGTGGGGGAATAAAAGTAGAAACAGTGCAGCAGCATCTGGGGCTGAATAAGAATGTCCCTTCTCCTCCCCTGTTTCACGCCTCTCTTAACTGAGTGAAAACATTCCCTTGGAGGCAGAAGCCCTAGGCGAGTTGTGACAGAAATGGATATCAAGCAATTCAAGTTCATTGCCACTGAAATGTTATGATTTCAGTTTCAGTGGACAAGAAGTACCCAAGGAATCTTCTCGTTTTGCTACATTCTCATCTCAACTCTTTACCAAATGTATTTAATTGGAAATCAGAATTTACATTATGAGGATAGATGTTCTTTCTTCTCCTCTAGGGCCATCACCTCGAACAGCCTTATCACAGGGCCCACTCAGAGGATGATGGAGGGTGGGGATGGAAGGGCAGTGCTTCCCTGAAGGCGAATCAATACATTCAGGCGTTATCGTCCCTGCCAGGACCTGCATTTGGCAATATATACAGAAACCTCTGGGGACATTAATGTGGAGCTAGCCACCAAGAAACATTCTGAAAACTGGCTCCTTTCAAATGAACGTATGGGTCACTTGGAAAGCACTATTTCATAGTAAATTTGTCACCAGGCTCTCAAACATCGTGATGACAAAAAGGGCAGAGTGGGGGAGTGATATGACTGTGGGACGTGTGTGTGGCCCACAGGAACAACGTCGGAGAGACGCACAAGGTTTGGTGAGGCAGAATGAAGAAGGAGAAGAAGGAGGAGGAGGAGAAGGAGGAGTGTTGGGCAGATAGAATATAATATGTTCACTTTGTTAGGGATGGCACTGCCCACATGGAGGCCCATCACCCAGGTGATATTATTTGCCCTTATGCGTGGGATGGGTGTGGGGGAAAGGCTGTAATGTAAGCAGGCCGGGTCATTATAGTCTAAGGCTTGGTTTTAAGAGTAAGCTTTTCCCCACACCCTTGACTGATTGGATGATGTAGGGTGGTGCACTCTCATGAGGAATCTCATTATGCCTCAGATGGGTGACTTTGTATCAGAGACTTCCTTGTCTGTAGATTGGATTAAAGGTTGGGTTGGGATTTCTACAGTATAAAGTGGGACAGACCTGTAGCTTGCTCTCTCACGGTTCCTGAGATTAGTATTAGAGAGGAGAGCAGATGAAGGCCACATGGAGGCCAGGAGAAGCAGCCAAGATGGTGGAGTGCTGAGGGAGAAGCCAGTTTGTGCAGAGTTTGTGCTGGAGAAGGAGATGGAACAGAAGTGAATAAGTCTGGGGAGATAGGAACCTTTTATTTTAGGAAACTCGGATAAGTCAGTAGCTCTGTGAACACTGAATGAGTGGGTTTTGGAGCCCAGTGTGTGTTTTTGCTTGCCCGCCGGGTGCAAGCTAGAATTAAAGCTGATGGCTCACCAGTTCTTGGCTCCGTTGTTTCATTACCGACTGTTCAAATCTAATGTGAACCTGCATGGGCCAGGCAGCTGTGATAGTGGCCTTGCCTACTGGCCTTACAAGGAAGAGATGTAGAAAGAGAAGGAGAAAGAGAAGGAGGAGGAGGAGGAGGAGGAGGAGGAAGAAGAAGAGGAGGAGGAAGAAGAAGAGGATGAGAAGGAGGAGGAGAGGGAGAAGGAGAAGGAGAATGAGGAGGATGAGAAGGAGGAGGAGAGGGAGAAGGAGAAGGAGAAGAGCCTCCCTGAGCCCTTCCTTCACCAGAGATTTTTCTGGGGATGTCAAAGTCCAATCTTGCCATAAGGTGAGCCTTTTTACTGGAAACATAAGGGGAAGAATACAGCATGGCAAATATAATGCAGATGAAATGACACCAAGTGTTCAGAAATTGGAAAATAAATTGGTAGAAACAGCTGTCCTCCTTCCCTGCTTTCATATATGGCTCATTACCAGATTGCTCGGACATGCGTGGCATGAGACCATACCAGGAGTCTCAGTGTGATAGACAGTGACAGTTTTTAAAAATGTTTACTATGGTTGCCAACAAGAAACACTCCACTGCTTTCCTGAATCTAATGGCATTCAAGGTCAGCCTGTGCTGCTTAGGGAAATCCATGGTAGAAATTACTGCTTAGCTGACACCAAAGACAGATTTTCAAATGAGGAGACACGCCGTTGAACGTTGTTGCTCGTCTGTATTGGTAAGTATTCCGAGAAACAGCACTGCCTGGTGTATGAAGATAAAACCTGTTTGGTTCTGACCCTTAGGAGTCTGCATAGTCTGACATTTTTAGCAGAGGTCAGTATCCTCGCCAGTCAGAGAATAAGCCCGTAGGTTTTTCTTTTTTTTTTTTTTAATTCAGTGAGAGGAGGAGAGGCAGAAATGGACTTCTGCATGCTCCCTGACCCAGATCCACCCTGCAAGCCCACTAGGGGCTGAAGCTCTGCCCATCTGGGGCATTGCTCTGTTGCTCAGCAACTAAGCTCTTCTTAGTGCCTGAGGTGGAGGCCATAGAGCCATTCTCAGCACCCGGAGCCAACTCACTCCAATTGAGCCATGGCTGTAGGAGGAGAGAGAGAGAGAGAGAGAGAGAGAAGCACAAGGAGGAGGGGTAGAGAAGCAGATGGGCACTTCTCTGTGCCCTGACTGAGAATTAAACCTGGAACATAAACATACTGGGTCAATGCTGTACCACCGAGCCAATCAGCCAAGGCCATGCCTGTAGCTTTTAAACACAGGCAGAAATCCAGTAAGCCTGACTGTGGCAATTGTTAAAAATCATTAGTTTAAAATAACGTATGTAGTTCTGAGCAAGGGTCCGACTTCACTTGGGGAGGCCTGGGGAGGGTGGGGTGGGGTGGGGTGGTGGTGGGGGCTAAGCACACAAGGAACAGAGAAGGATAAACACTGAGCCTTTGCTCTCAGCCTGAACAGGGCCACCACAGGGGACCTCACCTATCAGATGTGTACGTATTTCTTAAATGTTCCCAGAACCCAGTCATTTGCCTGTGCCCAGAAAGATTTTTTCAGTGGTGCCACAAATTCCTTCCTTCCCTGTATGATCCGAGTTATGTCTTCCCAAATTTATATGTTAAAGCTCTGACTGCCAGGACCTCGGAATTTGACTGTTTTTAGGACTGTACCTTTAAGAAGTAACTTAAAATGAGGCCATTAGGTTGGTCCTAGTCCAAAGTTAATAGTGTCCTTATAGAAAGAGGAAATTTGGACAGGTAAGGAGACCCAGGGATGTGGACACAGAGGAAAGACACAAAACACAGGTAGCTGTCTGCAAACCAAGGAAAGAGGCCTCAGAGGGAACTGAGACTGCTGACTTACTAATCTTGGATTTCTAAAGCTAGCAGTTGGAAGGAATACATTACTGACATGTAAGCCACCAGGCTGCAGTGTTTTGTTATAGCAGACTGAGCAAATTAATACATTCCCTTTATCAGGAGCTTCATTTCATTTTCCTTCTGGTTTTCTGTCTTGTATATGAAAGCTCAATGTAAAGTATACATCTTAAATTCAAATTTTATTTCAGTGAAAATGAGAAAAAGATCTTGAAATTTTCCCTTTCTCTAAGCTGTCATCTCACTTGAATTCAACATGATCCCTACCATGAGTCCCAGGACTGAAGATCTAAGCAGATGATCAGGTACTGGGGGGATGTGTGTGGACAGTGGTCCATGCACATCAGCCACTGACCCTGGTGCTTTCTGAGGAGCTCCAGGCCAAAGGTCATGATATGGATCAGAAAACTGACCTGTTTACTGACACAAAGAAGATGAAGTACCAGGCCCAGATGAGGGACACCAGGATTTCTGTTTGCGATCTTCTATCATGGGAAACTCCAGTGGCCCCCGAACTCCCCCATCATCTTCATTATAAGATATCTTGAACAAAAAAGAAAGAAAAATGCCAAACTTCTGTGACAGCTTCCACATGGTAAAAGGAACCTAACTCAAACAGATTTAAACGCTAGACGTTTTTATCCTGAATAATTGCAAGTCCAGGAGTGGAGTTGGTTTTAGGTCAATGGCTCAAGTATGTCACTGAAGACCTGGCTGCCTCCCTGTCTGTTTGCTTTCCATACTGCCAACTTCATTCCCAAACCTGTTCAAAACCCAGAAGGAGAGTGTCTTCCTGTAGCTTTTACTAAAGAACAACAAATTTCTCAGGAATCTCTCGGAGGATCTCCCCATCTCAGGTTTCTGTAAATGAAGAAGGCTGCAAGAAGGAATAGATGTCAAGTAATGACTAACAATATCCACAGCATTGCACACTACTTTTAAGTTGTTATCAGATTTAAGGGTCCACCACAACAATGAATTAATAAGAAAGGGTGAGTTGGCTTAGGTCCTTTGGTGGTCAAGAGCTTACAAGTCGCCTGATATCAAAGTCCCTAAGAGAGATTAGACCAGGCATGGCCAACATACGGCCCACAGGCCGAATCTGACCCACGTAATGAGTTTATGTGGCCCGTGATTAAATTTTTAAAATTCTCCACTACTTTAAAATCTCAGTTACTCAGAAGTGGAAGCATCTTTGATTATTGGAAATAGAAATATTTAAGAAGATAGTGATACATGGAAAAGAATCCCGCATGTGACTAATCTAGGGTTAACTTCCAATAATTGGTCGAATGGATTTATGATACTTTTTTATTTTTTAAAAAAATTCCATTATAAAGATTTACAACTTTTGTACTCAATATGAACTGTTTGACGTTTACTGGCGATGTGAAACTCACATTCTTTTAGGTGGAGTTTGACAGTGAGCACCCAAGGTCAAACAATTCGTTATTTTTGTGGTCAAATGTGCTGAATCAAGTGGCATTGTAGCATAGACAATAGCTGCAGTTGATAACTGAAAACCTGTCCAGGCTGTTTGTAAAACAAAATAATTGTTTTATTTGCAATATAACCCCTTCAAGCTCATTTTATTAATTAAATATTGTTTTGATTGATTGCGATACAGTTTGGATATTTATATAGTATGTAATTATATTTTTATTAAAATAATATTGTATATTAAAATTTTTTTTCGAGTGACGTCAAAGAAATGGTGCCATGAGGAGTGCTCCCGATACCTCTCTCTGAAACTTCAACAAATTCAATAACTAGATACAGAAAAACAATCTCAGGAGCACCTGAAATACACATACATCACACAAAGGTAGTGATTGGGCGAAAGGTAGCTGAATATATAACCCACTCTGAAGGAAATACGACGAAGAATGGAGTATTCTGCTTCCCCCACTGACCTGAGCAAGGGCTGCTTTCACTTGGACTGAGAGAAAGCGAGGGCTGAGGGTGTGGAAAAAACTGGGCTAGGGCAGAGACATTCAAGCTGAGGAGAATGTGCTCGTGGCTCAGCCCACGCAGAGTTAACGCCAGCGGCAGACCCTGGCAGAGGTGGGCAAGCAGTTGCCTTGTTTACTCCCGGTCTCCCAGTCAGCGAATGGATCCACCCGGTGCTTCGGACATGGGTGCCCGCATTCCCAGACGGAGGGGCTGAATCAGAGACTGTCAATAATGACCCTCTGTGTGGGCTGTGACCAGAGTTTCTGAATAATCCCGGCTTCCCAAACAACAGCGTGCGGGAAGTGCACAAAAGCCAGCTTCCCTACACCCAGACCTGTCTGGGCATGGCACCTCCACCAGCCATACAGGCTAACAAAGAACACTCCTGGAAAAGAGAACTACGGAAGTGGTGGGCGTGCAGGCAGCTTGCAGACAGGTTCTGGAGAGCAGAACTGCGGAATGCTGAGGCATACTAGACATATCTGGAGGCTCATAGAAAGACACCTGAAAGGCAATTGGCTCCCAGCCCTGCCTGATTACGCTGGTGGCTCTGGCAGGCAAAGCCTTACCCAGAAGCCTGCATTGAGTGGGGATAGAGGGGAGATTTGGCAGCTCTCTGAGCCTCTTCCTCTCCAGGCAGTGGCTGGGGCAACTTCACAGCTGGGTTCCAGGCTGCTGGTTCAGAAAGAAGAGATTTGGGGAGAGGCTCCATGAAAACAGACTCTCCCTTCGTTGGAGCCTGCAAAAACTAACAAGCCACTGGCCAAAAAGAGAGAGAAGAAAGAAAAAGGAAGAAGATAACTTCTCAAAACCCAGAAAAATCCACAGTCTTTATAACTTTTTTCATTTTATTTCTTGTATTTTTTATCATTTTTTTTTCTTTTTCTTCCACCTTGGTCATTTTATCCTCTTTCTATTTTATTCTTTTCTTTTCATTTTGAACATTATTACCCATAGGTGTTACATTTTTTATTCTCTTTTTTTCTATGAGTGTTACATTCCAAAAGACTTAACTTAATTTTTTTCTGTTTCTCTTTTTGTTTCTTCTTTTCTCTTTCATTTTTTCTCTCATTCGAATCTCACCCACAACAAATTATTTTATTCTGGATTTAAATTTTTTCTTTGTGGCATTTAGTGTGCTTTGTACTTCACTTTTTATCTCTTTAACATTTTCCCCAACTCTGGCTCTCCATTCTATAGTTTTTGTGCCACTTAATACAATAGAATTTTGATTTTTCACTGTATTTTTTCTTTTTTTCTCTTTTTCTTTTTATTCTGTTCTCTAACACTATTTCTCTTGTTCAACCATCATTTACAAGCAAATTATTTTATTCTTAATTCAAATTTCTTCCTTGTGGCATTTTGTGGGTTCTTGCCTCATTTTTTTGCCTCTTTGTCACTCCTCCCAACACAGGCCCTCAATTCTATGTATTTTTGTTCCACTTAGCACAATAAAATTTTCAGTTTTTCACTGCATTTTCTCAAAAAAATTCTTTTTATCAAATCTTATTAGTGCTATTAACAATACCATCTCAAATGCCATTAAAAATATATAATAGATACAAAAGACAGTTATGTAGGTAAGATAGATGAGGAAAAATCTATAAAAAAAAATTTCAATAGCTTCGAAACCTTAGAGTTAAATGACAGAGAATTTAAAATTGAAGTCCTAAAAATACTCAGGGATATACAAGAAAGCACAGAAAGGCAATTTAGGGAGCTCAAAGAAACAATTCAATAAACAGAAAGAATACTTCACCAAGGAAATTGAAACTATAAAAACAAATCAAAAAGAGTTGAAAAACTCAATTCATGAACTGAAAAATGAGGTAACAAGCTTAACCAATAGAACAGGTCAGATAGGGGAGAGAATTAGAGACATAGAAAACAGGCAACTAGAGGTACTACAGAGAGAAGAGGAGAAAGACTCACGAATTAAAAAAATAAGACAGCCCTACAAGAATTGTCTGATTTCATCAGAAAGAGCAACATAAGAATAATGGGTATATCAGAAGGAGAAGAGAGAGAAAATGGAATGAAAAACATATTCAAACAAATAATAGACGAGAACTTTCCAAGCCTGTGGAAAGAACTAAAGCCTTGAATTCAAGAAGCAAACAAAACACCAAGTTATCTTAACCCTAACAAACCTACTCCAAGGCACATCATAAAGAAATTGGCACAAACCAATGACAAAGAAAAAACTCTCAACGCAGCCAGGGAAAAGAAGAATACAACATATAAGGAAGGGCCTGACCTGTGGTGGCGCAGTGGATAAAGCGTCGACCTGGGAACACTGAGGTCGCCAGATCAAAACCTTGCACTGGTCTGGTCAGGGCACATATTGGAGTTGATGCTTCTAGCTCCTCTCCCCTTTCTCTCTCTCTCTCTCTCTCACTCTGTGTCTCCTCTCTAAAATAAATAAATAAAAAGGAATAACAAACACGTTCACACTTTGGCTTTATTTCTTAAAAAAGAAAAAAAAAACATATAAGGAAGGCCCATTAGATTATCAACAGATTTCTCAGCAGAAACTCTACAAGCTAGAAGAGAGTGGACCCCAATATTTAAAGTTCTGAAAGAGAGGAACTTCCAGCCAAGATTACTATACCCATCAAAGCTATCCTTCAAATATGAAGGAGAAATTAAAACATTCACATATATAGAAAGAATGAGGGGATTTATCACCAGAAAATCCCCACTTCAGGAAATACTAAAGGGGGTTTTCCTACCAGATACAAAGAACAAAACAAAACTATAGGGAAAAGCTCCATCAAGATCTCAATAAAAATCAGATTAATCTGTGACAACAAAAACAAAAAATGGGAGAAGACAAAGGTTAACAGTAGCAAAGGAGGATGGAGTGCGGAAGCACTCATGGGATAATGTACTACAGTGAATAGGATAGGTACCCTTTCCATTACTTAATGGTAACCACGTCTGAAAAAAACAACACAGAAGTACATGGCTTGAAAAATGAAGTAACAGAGAAAAGAAGTATGGATTACAACCAAACAAAAACAAATGATAGAAAAATAAAAGAGAGGAACCAAACAAGATACAAAACTATCAGAAAGCAATATATAAAATGGCAATAAGAAACACTCAAATGTTAATAATTATGCTCAACGTAAATGGATTGAACTCACCAATAAAAAAATACAAAGTAGCAGAATGAATTAAAAAAGAAAATCCAACTGTATACTGCCTACAAGAAACACATCTAAGCTACAAGGATAAAAACAAATTCAAAGTGAAAGGTTAGAAAACAATACTCCAAGCAAATAACATCCAAAAAAGGCAGGTGTAGCAATACTCATATCCAACAATGCTGACTATAAGACAGCTAAAGTAATCAGAGACAAAAACGATCATTTCATAATGATAAAGGAGACATTGAATCAAGAAGACATAACACTTCTTAATATATATGCACCAAACCAAGGAGCACCAAAATATATAAGACAGCTACTGACTGACCTAAAAACAAAAACCGACAAAAATACAATCATACTTGGAGACCTCAATACACCACTGACAGCTCTAGATCGTTCATCCAAACAGAAAATCAATAAAGAAATATTGGCCTTAAATGAAACCTAGAACATTTGGATATCATAGACATCTATAGGACATTTTATTCCAAAGAGCCAGAGTATACATTTTTCTCTAGTGTACATGGAACATTCTCAAGAATTGATCCTATGTTGGACCACAAAAATAATATCAACAAATTCAGAAAGATTGAAATTATACCAAGCATATTTTCTGATCATAAAGCTTTGAAACTAGAATTCAACTGCAAAAAAGAGGTAAACTCACAAAAATGTGGAAACTAAACAACATACTTTTAAAAATTGAGTGGGTCAAAGAAGAAATAAGAGCAGAGATCAAAAGATACATACAGGCAAACAAAAATAACAATACAACATATCAGAATATCTGGGATGCAGCAAAAGCAGTAATAAGAGGGTACTTCATATTACTACAGGCCTATTTGGACAAACAAGAAAGAACCCAACTAAACCACTTAATTTCACATCTCAAGGAACTAGGAAAAGAAGAACAAAGACAACCCAAAACCAGCTGTAGAAAGGAAATAATAAAAATTAGAGCAGAATAAATGAAAGAGGGAACAGAAAAACCATAGAAAAGAATAATAAAACAAGGAGCTGGCTCTTTGAAAAGATTAACAAAAT
The DNA here is from genome assembly GCA_037038555.1 of Rhynchonycteris naso. Taxonomy (NCBI): domain Eukaryota; kingdom Metazoa; phylum Chordata; class Mammalia; order Chiroptera; family Emballonuridae; genus Rhynchonycteris; species Rhynchonycteris naso. The sequence continues at coordinate 293,132,431 of CM072997.1, forward strand.
TGACAAACCCTTGGCAAGACTCACCAAGGAAAAAAGAGAAAGGACTCATATAAACAAAACCCAAAATGAAAGAGGAGAAATCACCACAGATCATAGATATACAAAGAATTATTGTAGTATACTATAAAAAACTATATGCCACCAAATTTAGCAATCTAGAAGAAATGGATAAATTCCTAGAACAATACAATCTTCCTAGACTGTGTCATGAAGAAGTAGAAAGCCTAACAGACCTAGAAGCAGGGAGGAAATAAAAACAGCTATTAAAAACCTCCCCAAAAATAAAAGTCCAGGGCCAGACAGCTATAATAGTGAACTTTGTCAAACATTCAAAGAAGACTTGGTTTATATTCTACTCAAAGTCGTCCAAAAAATTGAAGAAGAAGAAATACTGCCAAACACATTTTATGAGGTCAACATAACCCCCATACCAGAACCTGGCAAGGGCAACACACAAAAAAAGAAAACCACAGACCAATATCTCTAATAAATACAGATGCTAAAATACTAAACAAAATACTAGCAAATCGAATACAACAACACATTAAAAAAATAATACATCATGATCAAGTAGGATTCATCCCAGAATCACAAGGATGGTTCAACATACATAAAACGGTTAACGTAATACACCATATCAACAAAACAAAGAACAAAAACCATATGATCTTATCAATAGATGCAGAAAAGGCATTCGATAAAATACAACATCATTTTATGTTTAAAACACTTAACAAAATGGGTATAGAAGGAAAATATCTCAACATAATAAAGGCCATCTATGATAAACCATCAGCTAACATCATATTAAAGGGCATAAAACTGAGGACTTTTCCCCTAAAATCAAGAACAAGACAAGGTTGTCCACTCTCTTCACTCTTATTCAATGTAGAGCTGGAAGTTCTAGCCAGTGCAATCAAACAAGAGAAAGAAATAAAAGGCATTCATATTAGGAAAGAAGAAGTAAAGGTTTCACTTTTTGCAGATGATATGATCCTGTACATTGAAAACCCCAAAGACTCCACAAAAAGATTACTAGAAACAATCAATACAGTAAGATCGCAGGATACAAAATTAATATACAAAAGTCCATATGCCAACAATGAAACATCAGAAAACAAGCTCAAAAAAACAATCCCTTTCATGGTTTCAACAACAAAAAATAAAATACCTAGGAATAAACATAGCAAAGAATGTAAAGGACCTATATAATAAAAACTACAAAGCATTGTTAAGGAAAATTGAAAAAGATATAATGAAATGGAAAAATATTTCTTGTTCTTGGATAGGAAGAATAAATATAGTCAAAGCGATATACAAACTTAATGCAATTCCCATCAAAATTCCAATGTCATTTTTTAAAGAAATGGAACAAAAAAACATCAGGTTTATATGGAACTATAGAAAACCCCGAATAGCCAGGGCAATCCTAAGGAAAAAGAACGAAGCTGGTGGCATTACAATACCTGACTTCAAATTATATATAGAGCCACAATAATCAAAACAGCATGGTACTGGCAGAAAAATAGACACTCAGATCAATGGAACAGAATAGAAAGCGCAGAAATAAAACCACATATATATGGTCAAATACTTTTTGATAAAGGGGCCAACAACACACAGTGGAGAAAAGAAAGCCTCTTCAACAAATGGTGCTGGGAAAACTGGAAAGCCACATGCAAAAGAATGAAACTCGACTACAGTTTGTCCCCTTGTACTAAAATTAATTCAAAATGGATCAAAGACCTAAATAGAAGACCTGAAACAATAAATTACATAGAAGAAAACATAGGTACTAAACTCATGGACCTTTGTTACAAAGAGCACTTTATGAATTTGACTCCAAAGGCAAGGGAAGTGAAGGCAAAGATAAATGAATGGGACCACATCAGACTAAGAAGTGTTTGCACAGCAAGAGAAACTGACAACATAACAAACAGACAGCCAACTAAATGGGAGATGATGTTTTCAAACAACAGCTCAGATAAGGGCCTAATATCCAAAATATACAAAGAACTCATAAAACTCAACAACAAACAAACAAACAATCCAATAAAAAAATGGGAAGAGGCCTGACCTGTGGTGGCACAGTGGATAAAGTGTCGACCTGGGAACACTGAGGTCGCCAGTTCAAAACCCTGCACTGGTCTGGTCAAGGCACATATGGGAGTTGATGCTTCCAGCTCCCCCCCCCCTTTCTCTCTTTCTCTCTCTCTCTTTCTCTGTCTCTCTCTCTCTCTCTCTCTCTCTGAGTATGTGTGTCTCCTCTCTAAAATAAATAAAATAAAAAGAAATTTAAAAAACAAACAATAAAACTGTTATTTAAAAAAAATAAAAATAAAAAATGGGAAGAGGACATGAACAGACACTTCTCCCAGGAAGAAATATAAATGGCCAACAGATATATGAAAAAATGCTCACCTTCATTAGCTATTAGAGAAATGCAAATCAAAACTACAATGAGATACCACCTCACGCCTGTTAGATGAGCTATTATCAACAAGACAGGCAATAACAAGTGTTGGAAAGGCTGTGGAGAAAAAGGAATTCTCATCCACTGTTGGTGGGAATGTAAAGTAGTACAACCACTATGGAAGAAAGTGTTGTGTTTCTTCAAAAAATTAAAAATAGAACTACCATATGACCCAGCAATCGCTCTAGTGGGTATATACCCCCAAAACTCAAAAACATTGGTACATAAAGACACATGCAGCCCCATGTTCATTGCAGCATTGTTCACAGTGGCCAAGACATGGAAACAACCAAAAAGCCCTTCAATAGATGACTGAATAAGAAAGATGTGGTACATATATACTATGGAATACTACTCAGCATAAGAAATGATGACATCGGATCATTTACAACAACATGGATGGATCTTGATAACATTATACTGAGTAAAATAAGTAAATCAGAAAAAACTAAGAACTATATAATTCCATACATAGATGGGACATAAAAATGAGACTCAGGGACATTGACAAAGAAAACCAGATAGAAGGTGACAGAAAACTATATGACTTTGGGTGATGGGCATGCAACATAATCAAATGTCAAAATAACCTGGAGATGTTTTCTCTGAACCTATGTACCCTGATTGATTAATGTCACACCATTAAAATTAATAATAAAAAAATATTTTTTTTCACTCACATTTATTCATAAACAAATTACATAATACAATTTTGTTTACTTAAACAAGTTGTTGCATTTAACACTTTTCAATTTTAATATTTTGTCTGGCCCGTGAAAAAAGTTTTCTTTCTAATCTGGCCCAGGGGCAAAAACTGTTGGCCAAGCCTCAATTAGACTGTCCAGGGAACACAGAACAGCTGTGCTTGAAGAGTTGAGAGAGCTCCAGGATCCAGCTTACTTAACTTATTTTGGTCTCTGCTTGTCTTTATATATTTTATTTTTATTTCTTTCACTACCCACTCATTGGCCATTCTCAATTACTTTCTATCTAAATCCCAGGCTGAGACAGTTCATGTGGTCTGCCATCTTTTGCTCTCAACCAGTGACCTTGGCTTGTCTGGCCTCGGACCAGGTTGCCTTTAGGCCATAGGGCCTATCTCTGATTCCATGTGTAGGGACCTGGGGGCAGAGCAGGCACCTTGGCATCTCTAGTGTAGTGATCTAACTTCTCTCTTATAAACTCCAAGAGCAAGTTCGTATTTAAGTTCTCTTAAATAGGATGACACTAAAAGAGAAAAGGATGTTATGGTCCAAATCAAAACTACAGAAAAGTCTAATATTAGCAGAAGTAATATGGCCCTATTTTATTCAGGAGGAAAGAATTGAGAAACAGGAAAGGGCGGGCATAATTATTTATGTTTATATTTTACTTGTTAGATTTTTTTTTATTAACTTTAATGTGGTGACACCAATAAATCAGGGTACATATGTACAATGAAAACATCTCCAGATTATCTTATCATTCAATTGTGTTGCATACCCATCACCCAAAGTCAAATTGTCCTCTGTCACCTTCTATCTGGTTTTCCTTGTGCCCCTTTACTTGTTAGATTTTAATGAGTTTTAGGTAGTGCAAAACTAAACCATCTTGGGGTATATAAGGACATAAACTGAATCTCCAAATCCTTTATTTTCATTGAAGGAAAATATGATGTAAAAACTTTAAATTCTGACCCATATATTGTTCTTATAAAATACTCAGCTACCACCCAAATGGCCTTACACTCAGTCCAGAGCCAGGACCATGAGTGGCAGTTTTTCTCTCTCTTTCTTTCTCTATCTCCTCCATCTCTATCTCCACCTCTCTCCTTCCTGGAAATATGCAAAGAAGAAACAAGAAGTAATTACTTATACATCTGGTCACTCGCACGATATTTACTGAGGGTCTGTTGCTTTGACAAGATCTCATATCTTGCCTAGCTGAACAGAATAAATGCAAGATGAAGAGAGTGCCTGCAGAGAAATCTTATATATGGAAATGGATAAAGGGGTGAAGAATAGTCTGTGGGAACTGAGAAGCAGGTGTGAATTTAGGAGGCGGCAGTGAGAGGCATCATGATAAGGTTGTCATTCTTCCACTGTGATTCACTTTACCTCAGACTTCCATTAACTCCATCCATTTGAGTTCACACACATGGGAAATCAAAGGGAAAAAATATCTTAAACTCAGCACATGTTGGTGTTTTATGACTTTCTTAGATTGTTTCATGTTTCTTCTTTCCTGGCTGGTTTATTAACAGAAACAGACCTTCCAGATGAATACAGCGTACTATCGATATTCTGGGCGTGTAACAGGCAATCAAAATATCCTTGTCAAGTTCACCAAGAAAATAAGCCTTGCAATCCAAGTTATAAGGATGATTGCTGTAATCATTAGTTCAATCATAATTATTAAGAGTAATTGTTGTGTCAAGAAGCTAAGGCTGCAGTTGATGTTAGGGATCCATCTGAAAAGGGTTGTAATGGAAGCTGGAAAAGATTGAAGTTGAATGGAGGAAAGAGAGTTAAAGGTGGGTGTCCGCATGTGTGACATCAAGTGGATGAAGTTCATGGGAGTTTAAGATAAAGTGAGTCACAATGGGAGACTTATCATGATGTCTTTGGAGTTGAAGCAGAAAAAGAACAGGATCAACAAAGTGAGACTTGGTATGGTCTGATAAACTGGCCCTATTGAGACCTTTTACACTAGGGAGAGTCTGAAGCAAAAAGAGATTGGCTATAAGAAGATATCATGATAATACATGCAAATCACTTAGAACCATACCTTCTCTATAGAAAGAACTTAACAATATGTATTTTCAACATTACACAAAATTTCTTAGTAATCGCTAGATTTTCAGACTTCCAAAATTTTTTATGAACACACACCCATGTGTGTTGGTAGCTATTTCTTTTCCTATTGGCTACTCCCCCAATCCATGTCAGACTGGCATAAACAGATGTGTCACTTTCTTCTATGCCTGCATGTGGTGCTGTCACAGCTGTTGTGGATGACCAAGGAAGTCTTGATTCATAAAAAGTTTTCTTTTTCCTGTATGAATGCAGTAAGAAAACTTCGGTGTATTAATTTCTATTTTTAAGCAGGTAGAGACAAACCACACCTGACTGAACTATGGAGGTCATTTTGCCGTTATTCAATAATGTTCCATTTTCTTTCTTGACCATCAAATGCCTTCTGTTCCTGCTGGCTCGCTAACAGGGCTGGCTGCTTAATTGCCTAGTCTAGTCAATGCTTTGCTTTTCAGCACTTTTATGCTCACTAATGAATGCATTAGATATGTAGGAAAACTGATGCAAACTTCTAGGGTTCTTTTTTATAAAATGCCCAGAAAATGGAATTTTCTTAGGACATCACATCAAAACAGACCCAGCTGCCATCTGTTTCTGCTGGATTATAGGTAGCCACTCTGAATGAATTAGGGTTCCTCTGAACTACCTGTGTTTCTCTCTCTCTTGTTTTTCCTGTACAAATGTTGCAGAAATTTATTTGAAAATTGGAATGCTATGCCTGTTTATGAATTTTTCCTTTGACTTTTAGGTCATATTTTTATATAAATATTACTTTAAAAATTCTAAAGATGCTTATAAATAAAATATATTTAAAATATTTGAGCAGCAGTTGATTCTGCTGTTTTGAAGCACAATTTCTTTTTCTTTGGGAAACTTGAATTTTTTATTTTAAGGACTTCAACAGGTTGGATGAAGTTTACCTATGTTATGATGGGTAACCTCATCTAGTTAGAGTCAGCTGATAGTAGATGTTAACCACAGCTACAAAATGCCCGTCAGCATTAACGGAAGTTATTAAACTTCAGCATTATACACTAGTCTCAGTGATGCTGAAGGGCATTTTGTAGCTGTGATTAACATCTACTATCAGCTCAGACTAGTGTTTAATTTCATAACTGGGTATAATAACTTAGCCAAGTTGATATAAAACTAACCTTTAAATACGGTGACTCTTGAGGCAGGGAGATGAAAATTGCACATGGAAATGACTAGAGCCCAGAAAAAGCTGATCATTCTCCCTCTGGCTAAGAAAAAAAACAAATAAGTAAGAAAATCACGCACACATACACACACACACACTCACACTCATACACATATACCTGCTCCTATGCCCAAGCACAAGATGCTTAGAAGTCAGGACACCACCACCCCATGCCATAATCTGTGGCAAACAGATCCTAAGTGGACCCCAATCATCCCCACCTTCTAGTGTTCATATGTTTGTATAATCACCTCCCCTTTTGTGAGGCAAAATGTGTGACTTGTTTCTAACTACTTGACTTTGACAAAGTTTGTAGGCTGTTACTCCTGTGGTTATGTTACATTATATAAGCCTCTGCTTTTCAGGAAGACATGCTTTAGAGATTCTCCTTGTGTGCTGGATGAAGTTGCAACCATGCTGAGGAAGCCCATGTAGCAAGGTGATCTCTTGTAGCTAAAGGTGACCTTTAAATAAATCCTTCCAACAATGTGAATGTGCTTAAAGCAAATGTTCCCTGAATTAAACCACTGGTTGAGAACTCTCTTTATTCACAGTTGGCAAGAGTTCTGTAAGGAAAATATAATATCTACAAAAGAGCTACTAATGAGTTTAGCAAGTTGAAGAATATGAGATCAATTTACAAAAATTAACTTTCTGCTATGGCCGAATAGCTCAGTTGGTTAAAGCATCGTCACATAAGCACAGAGGATGTTGGTTCAATCCCTGGTCAGGGCACATACAGGAACAGATTGGTGTTCCTGTCTCTCTCTCTTCCTTCCTATCTCTTTGCTAAAATCAATCAATAATTTTTTTTAAAAAAATATTGACTGTATTTCTATAAACAAATAACAAACAATTGGAAATTGAAACTTAAAAAACAATACCATTCCACATTGCATAACAAATATAAAATGCTTAGGGATCAAACTTATAAAGGTTGTACATGATCTGTGCATGGAACGCTACAAAACACAGCAGAAAGAAATTAAAGATCTAAATAGATTGAGAGTAATACTGTGATCATAAATCAGAAGATGCAAGTTTTGTCAGATGTTCATTTCTCTTAACCTAATCTGAAGATTCAATGCAATCTTAATCAAACTATCAGTATGTTTATTTTTCTGTAGAAATTGACAAGCTGATTTAAAATAAATATGTAAAGGCAATGCAGAATATTAAGAATGGTGGAAATAACTTTGAAAAGGAAAACAAAGAGGACTTCTTCCTGACTCCAAACCTTATTAGAAATGTGTAATAACCAAGACAATGTGTTACCCATAATGGTAGACCAACCAATAGGTCGATAGAATGCAATAGAACCAGAAAAAGACTCATATTTATGTGGTCAGTTGAAAATTCAATGAAGTAAGGGTAGGTTTTTCAGCAACTGCTGCTGGTACAATTGGATATGCATACACAAACAATGAATAAAGAGCATTATAAAAAAATAGCACGTAATTAATTATACTTGTGAATGTAAAACCATAAACTAGAAGGCTTCTAGAAGAAAGCATGCAAGAAATATTTGTGACATTGAGTTAGGCAGGGTTTTTTGTTTGTTTGTTTTAAATATGACACCAATAACACAAATCATAAAAAAGTTGATAATTTAAACTTTATCAAAATTAAGACCTTCTCTGTTATAAACAGAATGTTAAGAGGACAAAAACAATAGGCACAGAATGAAACAAAAAATTTGCAAACACATATCTAATAATCTGGAATATTTACGGAAGTCTAATGAAATAGTAATAAGAAAAGAAACCCAATATAAATGAATAAAAAGTTTGAAACAGCACTTCACCAAAAATAAATAAATAAATAGATAGATAAATAAAATGTATGAATAGAAAACAAAACCATGAGAAAGAAGACACTTAATATCATTAATCATTAGGACAATGCAAATTGAAACTACAATGAGATATCATTACAGACCTATTCATATGATTAAAATGAAAAAGACTGATAATACATAATCTGTGGTAGACAGTCTCAAGGGATATGAAGCAACTGACACTCTTATACACTATTGGGGAGTGTAAAATGATAAAACCACTTTGGGAAACATTTTAGCAATTTCTTAAATTATTAAACATATACTTAACATATCACCTCACCACGCCACTCCCAGGTATTTGTCGAAGAGGAATGACAGTGTATATAACCATACCAAAAGATGTGCAAGAACTTCAGCAGCTTTATTTGTAATACATACATAGTCCCATACTAGTTTCCTAGGGCTGCTGCAACAAATTACGGTGGATCTGATGGCTTAAAATAACAGAAGTGCATTGTATATACACAGCTCTGTAACCAGAAGTCTGAAATCAAGGTATCAGCAGGGTCACACTCCCTCTAAAGGCTTTAGGGGAAAAGCCTTACTTGCCTCTTTCAGCTTCTGGTAGCTCCTGGTTTTCCTTAGTTTGTGGCTTTATAACTAAGTTCAAATGCACGTCTTCCCTGTATTTCTATATGTCTCAAATCTTTTTCTTTTATAAAGACACCAGTCATGGTCAGATCTGCTCTAAATCCAGGATGATTATATCCAGAAATATTTAGCTTAATTATATCTGCAATAACTCTATTTTCTACTGAGGTCACAATTGTCAGGTTGGTGGATAATGGGGGAAGGTCACGTGAGGAACCCAGATTCGGTAACTTTTGCAAGAGCCACCCACAACCAAGCACGCGAAAAAGAAACTTCCCAGGAATCCTTGGGAAAAGAGCAACTGTCCATAAGCCAGTGAGATTTCACCATGTCATATTAGCTTGACCACCCTAAAGCACCCCTTTAAATTTGTCCCACGCAGTCTCTCTGTGCGATTTTCCTGACCTCCATCTTCCGGGCCAGTGAATCTCATCAGAGAAGCACTCTGTATTAAATAAAGCTTTTACTTATCCACACTTGGTGGCTACGCCCCTTTCTCCTTCCTCGGCGGGGAAAAATACCTTACAACAATCACATGTACTACATGTACAAAGGGTTAAAATCTGAGCATATCTTTTTTGGGGGCAATTAAAGCCACTAGAATCTTAAACTAGAAACAACCCAAATTTCCACCAATAAGGAATAAATAAACAAATTGGGTGACATCTTTACAATGGAATACCACATAGCAATAAAAAGAAATAAACTACTGATGTATACCATAATATGGATGAATTTCAAAATTACAATGGTGAGTGAAAGAAGCCAGACAGAAGACAAGACATACACTAAGACTCAATTTATTTAGGATTTAGAAATTAAAAACTAATCCAGTAACAACCACCTTCCCTGAGTTGCAACAACCAAAAATGTTTCCAGACATCACCAACTGTCCCCTGGCAGGTAAAATCACCCTGGTGATTTTGAGGCTCTGTGATGCAGTAGAGTGTTCAACTTGGGGAGTCTTTTAGAGAGACAATGAGGCACCAGCCAGCACCTTTAAAAACAGGATCTGAATGGATGGGTACTGAGAAGGAGTGAGAGAAACAAAGAGGCTGGTGCTTAATCAGATCCAATAGAAGACGGCATTTGGCAAAACTGAGGTGCACTCCTGTAAAATGGGAGAAACAGGCTGGGTGACAGTGCAGGTAAGTGCATCTGGATGTCAGGGGAGAAAAGACTCCATAGTATAAAACAGGTGGCAAAGGGCATGTTATTATGATTTGGAGTGTGGAAGAACTAATTTCTAATGACCATCTGGGAGAACAGCCATCTACTTGGATCCCAAATGGCTGCACATGATCACGAACCTGTGCCCCTCAGGCTTCTGCTACCCCTGCCTTGGAGAGCAAGGGACTCATCACTCATCAGCCTGGAGAAGAAAAGCCTGGGACTGACTGATATGGACGGACAGCAGAACAGCCTCGTGAAGGCAGGGCATTCCTGCTGTGAGGTTCTGGTACTCCCTATTCTGCCCACCTCCCCAGAGGGAAAGTTATTAATTTTTCTCCTATTTCTGCATCTTAGCTATACTTCAAGAACTCACTTAGATCTATTCAAATTTTGTTCCTACCTCCTGATCAGTTTGATCACCTTAAATAAAGTTATTAAATTTTCTCCTATTTCTGCTTCTTAGCTATACTTCAAGAACTTACTTAGATCTATTCAAATTTTGTTCCTACCTCCTGATCATTTTGATCACCTTAAATGGCTTACTTAATGATATGTTGAGTCTATGTAGAGGCTATTAAATTGGATCCTCTTAGCTTAATTTGATCCACTTCTTTCTTTGGCTGCCTGCCTATTACTTGTTGAATGTCATGGGCAATTTACTTAAAGGTAACCACCCGGCATGTTGAGTAAGAACTATGCCTTTGATTGAACTCATGGGAAGATTAAAAAAGAAACAAAGAAATGAATTGTTGAATCTGCTCCTCTTTTTTATAGAAAACATTATGAACCTTTCTCTCAATAAAGAACCATTAAAGGTTGAGAAAAATAAAGAAACGCCACATAGAAGAGTATGTCAGCTGTGGCTCTGGGTGTTGAGATGCAGAAGATGGCTACAAGTTTATTCATCCTAAGTTGAGACTTCAGGGAAAATGTCATTTTCATTCTCTCTGTAATACTGAACTGTTTTAGAACCTCCATCTACCACTATATAGAAAGAGAGAGAAGAGGATCTGTGTATGTGTGTGTGTTGATTAGACTAATCCAATAATAGTATAATCAACATGGCATATTTTTCTTGTTAGATAAATAATTCAAGATCATTGTAGAAAAGCCAAACAATATATAAGAGTAAAGAAGAAAGTAAAAATCACTTGAAATTCTGCCAAGCCTTGAACATGTTGGTGACCATACTTCTGCTGATTCAATAATTTGTGTGTGTGTGTGTGTGTGACAGAGACATAGAGAGAGGGACAGATCAGGACAGACAGACAGGAAGGGAGAGAGATGAGAAGCATCAATTCTTCATTGCGGCACCTTAGTTGTTGATTGATTGCTTTCTCATATGTGCCTTGGCTGGGGGGCTACAGCAGACCGAGTGACCCCTTGCTCAAGCCAGTGACCTTAGTTTCAAGCTGGTGAGCTGTACTCATACCAGATGAACCCGAGCTTAAGCTGGCGACCTCGGGGTTTTGGACCTGGGTCCTCTTTATTCCAGTCTGATGCTCTCTAGCCATTGTGCCACCGCCTGCTCAGGCTAATTCAATAATAAAGACACTCCTCCTGGGTTTAATGCTTGGCAGTTCAGATTTCCTTCCCTCCCTTCTCTTTTCCAGAATGCATCTGGATACATCAAGGGGTTTCGTGTGACTTCCTGACAGCACAGCTGCAGGGTTTTTATTCCTGGCTCCTCTGGTCTCTGTAAGACTGTTTTTACCCATAGTTTTAGCTGCAATTAGTAGCTTGAAGTTGGAGGCTGATATTATTCAGGCCTACATCTTTTTTGGCTTGGTTTAATTGGCTTCCCCAGCTCCTACTGGAACTGTGGACCCTTCTGAGTCTCTGCCACATCCTCAGGTGGCTCCCTGTCCCCTGCCAAGACAGGCCTATCACAGACCCGCTGATGCTCAACTACGGTATTTCCCCAGGCCATGTGAAAGCAGCAAGTTGAATAGTTTCTGGGGACTTAATGCCGTGTTCTTTCACCGCCAGTGATTGGTTAACTCTTCCATGGACCAGAAAGAAATTTTGATACATAGCATTTGTTCATTATACCTCAAACTGGGAGGAAAAGAGAATTTCTACTACCTATACATAAAGAAGCAAAGGCAGCCTCAAGCTGATCTGTTTCCGAGTTCAAATGCGAACCAGTGCAAAATCCCGTGGCTCCTCCCATCATGTCCCTCTGTTTAACGGTACCGCCTTCTACTCTTGACCAAAACCTGGACCAAGGAGAGCATCTGTTTTGCCTCTGTCCCTGTGCTGTCCTGCAGGGCTAGAAGGGATGACACTGCCCACATCAGCCTTTCAGCCTTGCCCAGAATCATTCTGGAGGATAAGGCGAGAAGAGAGATGAACTGGCTTCCCGTAGGGAAACAGAATGTCTGCCACAAGGCACAGGTGCCAAGATGTCGTTGAACACGGGGAGCTCCCCACTGAAGAGAGAATGAAAGGAAAGGGATTACTCCTTTCATAGACTTCTTGAAGATGGTAAGATTTCTCTCTTACTGGTAGTTTTAAAATTGGATGACTCCGATCCATTAAACCTGCTCCACTCTCCTCCCAGACAAGAGTAGATGCTCCTACTTCGTCCCTAAGACCCTATGGTCATTAGTCATGGTGGCTGTTTCTTAGGCACCTTGGGCAGTGTAGCGGGGATGATGGATGCTTGAGTCCATTGCACCCAGCTCCATGAATAGCACAGAGTGGGCTCCCCACAAATATTTGTTGAGAGAAGAAGAAGAACAACAAAAATCCATGATAGATAAATGCCATTTTCCCTCGCTAGACTAAGGTTTGTTTTGTTTGAAGGCTGAGGAACAAAGAAGATGCCCTTCAAGGTCATGGGTGAATCTGTGCGTCTGTGTACATACTCCCACGGCTAGACAGCAAGATATTAAAATCCGTCAACGTCCTCATGCTGTCCACCTAGCTGGCTGCTCGGCTCAGTACTGACATCTGTAAACAGGTTATTTGTATTCTTCTGTCACCTGCATTACTCTGAAGGAGCATCCCTCAGGTTCACAGAAATTAGTTATCCCATGGCCTAGACAGATGATAGATAGGTGGCTTTTTCACTGGCCCCACTCGGTTTGGGAAATGCCAGGTGCCATCTGCCCTGCCTATGCTGTTGATGTGCATGATTAGAAAGCCCGGACAGCGAGGGGCTCATTCAGAGCAGGAGCACAAGAAGCAGACATTTCTCCCCTAAGGGAGCTGTCTCCAGCGACCCAAGACTGCCATGGCGCACTGGGACAATCTGTGACATCATTTCCATTCCCCACAGTCCCCTGAGAGAGAACCCCACAGAGCTGCAACCTTGGAGCAAGGAGGCTGCCAGCCTGTTCTCTTCACTGTTCTCAGCGGGGTTTTTCTCTGCCTAATTGTCCCATTTGCTCTTCCTGTTGTCTTTGAAAAGCCTGGCATTCAAAGCAGAAGTAATTCTGTTCTAAGATGTTGCAAGGGAGTAACATTTAATCTACCTGCTTTTGAATACTGAAATCCACTTTGCTTCTTTGTTTAAATAAAAGCAGGGCATTGTTTGTGTTCTTTTGATATCTCCCTTTTTCTCTTGATGCTTCAGGCAGAACTGTCTGTATTTACTATTCCTTCAGTGAAGATGCAAAGGACACTCAACTTCCTTAATATTACCCAGTTCCTAACACCCTTGAGCCACTGGACAAACCTGGTCATAGCAATGGGGGCACACTGGGACACAGGAGATTAGCTCAGGGGACATGCTTATACTCTGATCCCTTCTAGAGCATATGATGAAAAAATATCTGGATTTCATCCTCCATTCTCATCTTCTGTGCCTTAGATCGCACCCCAGAAGGCAAGTTTTACTATATCATTTGTGGATACGCTAAGGAATATGGTATCTTATACATCTTTTAATATATTATTGACAGGAACATCAGCAAATGTTCTTTCCTTGTTTGTTGTTACAAAATCCACAATGCCCACAGAAAAGTGGCCCTTCCGATGTTTCACGTTTCTTACAAATAGATACTCCCCAGTACTTGAACACGTAGCTTGTCTCTTCAGATCAATTCACATTGAACATTGTGTTAGTTTATCAAGGCTGTCGTAATGAAATACCACAGATTGGGTGGCTTAAACAGCAGAAATCTGTTCCTCACAATCTGGAGGCTAGAAGTCCAAGATCTAAATGTCAGCAAGTTTGCTTCTTCTGAGGTCTCTCCCCTTGGCTGGCAGGAAGCTGCCCTTTCCTTGTGTCTTCAACACAGCCTTTCTTTTGTGCTCGTGAATCTGTGGAGTCTGTGTGTCCAAATTTTCTCCTCTTATTACGAGGACACCAGTCAGATTGAACAAGAGCCCATCCTAACAGCTTCAGTTTAATTTATACGCCCCTTTAAAAGGCCAGTCTCCCCAAACAGCTATATTCTGAGGTACTAGGGGTTAGGGCTTCAACATATATTTGGCGTAGGAGAATACAATTCTGCCCAAAACACCTAAGTTTTTTTCTGAGCATTATTTTTCATGCCAGCCACTGTGATAGGCATGCATGCTCTTGTTTAACCCTCACCATGATCTTGAATGGTAGTATTGATTATCTACCTGGTCAGATCTTTAATCCAGCTCTTCCCATCCATTGATCATCCATTGTCAATGGAAAATTCCCAGCAATCAACCCCTTTCTGAGCCACGCCTCTCACTTTGCCTCTCTGATACTCCAGTCCTATCCTTCACCCATGATGTCAGGCTCCACAAACCCAGCCTTCCTACATGCTGTGTGTCCTTGGGTTGTAGGTTCCAGTTCTTTCTCTTCTGAACCCTGTCCAGTAAGAGTTGCTTTGTAGATGAGAAAAAATGAAACAGAAGAGACCAAGTGATTTCATCAAGCCCCAGGTTGTGACAGAGCCATGATTGTGGCTGCAGACTCAACTCCGTCCCTGCTTTCTTTACCCCATGCAGCCCCCGATCAGAGGTTTTATTTTATTTCATTTTATTTATTTACTTATTTTAAATCAAGTGTGAGGCAGAAAAGTGGAGAGACAGACTCCCACATGTGCCCCAACTGGGATCCACCCAGCAATCCCTGTCTGGGGCCACTGCTCTGTTGCTCGGCAACCGAGCTATTTTAGCACTTGAGATGAGGCCATGGAGCCATCTTCAGGGCCTGGGGCCAACTTGCTCATTTGAGCTATGGCTGCAGAAGAGGGGATGGGAGTGGAGAGAGAGATAAACAAAAGGAGGAGGTGGGGAAAAGCAGATGGTCACCTCTCCTGTGTGCCCTGACTGGGAATTGAACCCAGGACATACAAATGTTGGGCTGACACTCTATCACTGAGCCAACAGCCCAGGGAGTGCTGGCTGCTCCCATCAATGATGAAGTCAACTGGAATAAATAACACCTCTGCTCAGAATTCTCAAGACTCTCATCAGATCTTTACCACAGGTAGTCTAAATAAGCCCAATCAGCCCAAGGTCTGCTAACTCAACTAACTTGTCAGTTGGAGACAGAATAATTTCTTCTGTTTCTGGTGACAAAAATTGCTCACCTCTTTTAAGAAGAAGCATAGGGGAGGAATTTTTATTTTCATCTGTATGTAGTTATGATTCTATTGACCTAAGGGTGTTGTTTAAGCTCCTTGGGACTCAGTCATTGATGTTTCTGATCTTGGTGAAGGTCAAACTTGTGGTCAGCATCTGTCATTTCTACACGTGATTCAGAAGTTTTCTTCCTGAAATGCCACAGCTCTCGCCTTTGATTTATAATGTTAAAAAGAAATACTCTAAGTATGTCTGATTAATATACTCTTTCTTGTTTACAGCTAAACTTATTATGCAAGGTTTTCTTTCATGATAAATTAGCAGTTTGTCTTGGATCTGACTGTGATCTCTACTCTTGGGGGCTTCCTGAAAGTTCTTAGTAATTGATGAGGTGGTTGGAAATCCAGGTTCTGTGACAAAGAAGGCGTCCCTCCCTCTTGCTCCTTTCTGCTTGCCAGAGAAAAGTGCCTTGGGTCCCCTGAAATGGAAAAGATGACTTAAGTTTGATTTTGGTTGTGCCTGCCTGCTGGTTTCTGTTTGTAAAGAATTCCTTCCTCGTTTGTGAGCTTGTGTTTGGCAAGGCATGATTTGTAGGACCCTGTGTATTTGAAGAAGACAATTTCTTCCAGAGAGTATGTACATTTCCTTACGTAGGAACATCGCCATCTTGGGAAAATTTTTATGTTGATTTCTCATCTTTGAGGTTCTCAGATGCCATTGGTAGTATACATCCAATTTGAAATGTGGGAACATAGGCCTAAGAGCATTGGAGAAAATTTTTATTTTTTCAACCAAGATGCTAGCCCTAGGCAGACAAGAGACCTTGTCATCTCCCTGGACATATGGATGATGTTCTTCTATCCGACTGTTTTATGAAGGATTTATCCCTCCAAGAGTTTTGGCTTCATGAGAAGGTCATTCGTTCTAATCTGCTTGCCTCATGTGAGCTCAAGACCTCAAATCCTTTTCCTGTGTGATTACTGGAGCCCAAGTCCCTTGGTAACTGGGAAATGTCCTTGTACTCCGTACAGACACAACACCAACTTCTGCTTGCTGCTTGTTTATAAGTCTCCTCTTTTTATTTGGGGGGTTGTGGTTTGGGGATGTATAGTTCTTAAGAGATATTTATTATATTTTCCCAGAATTTCTACTGTTTTTTAAAGAAGAGAATGTTTCCGGTTATTGGTATCATGCACTGCATTGCCAAAAAATGATGTGTCTATTGGGTTTTCTACAAAGATAATCATATTTTCTGTGTCAGATGATGATTTTACTGCTTCCTTTCAAAAATATGCATATTTTTCTCATGGCTTAATTTGCCAGGACCTTCAGTGTGAACTTAAAGGCAATTTTATCATTCAGAATAATGATAACTATAGATTTTTAGTAGAATTATTTAATCAAATAGAAAATTCTCTTATAATCCCAATTTCTTAAGATATTTTAAACTCAGAAATAAGTTTGAATTTATTGCATGCTCTTTCTGCATGTGTTAAAATCATTTTACTCTCCAATAATTATTGGATTTTGATAATCACATTGATAATTTTCCTAAAGTTGAACTATATTTTTATTTCTGACATGAATCCAAATGGTCATGATATTTCCTACCCAACTTTGTTTTAAAATTTTTTAAACCTATAGAAAGGTAGACAGTAATAATTCAGTAAGCAGCCATATATATTTTATTCATGTTTATTAATGTTTGACATATTTGGTATGTCTTTCTTTTTTCCTTTCACTCATAACACACACATGAATGACAAGTAGGAGAACATATCATCACAAAATATGTTACTTTGGCACACGATTATTTTGAGGTGAAGGATATTGAGAATAAGCAGATACAAAAAAAGTTCACTGTCCCCTCCTGCTGTACCAAAGAAGACATAAATTTGTAAAGGTATCCCCTATATTCTCCATACCAGTAGTTAATCACTAGAGAAAACTTTAGGCTCCTATGAGCCAAAGATAGCACTGAAGGACTCTACATAAACCTTACTAAAATTATCCCTTATGTACTATTAATTTTTCCATATAGTGATCTTCTCACAATTTACCTGGATCAAAGCTCAAAGTCATTTTCCTTCTTTGTCTCGCTACTTCTATAAAAATGTAAGCTCAAGTTTTAACCACCCTTTTGAGTTACTCATTGCTGATTGCTCCCATGTGTGCACACAATGTGTATGTTAATAAAATTCCATTTGTTTTTCTTTTGTTAATCTGTCTTTTGTTAGTCTAATATATGGGTCCATAGCCAAAGAATTTAAGACAAGTGGAGGAAAAAGATTCTTTTCCATTTCTGCAAATACACATAATATATTAATGAACTCTTTCAAATAATTTCTAGCTACTTTAGCACATATCACCTAAGAAAAAAGAATACTCTCCAATGAAACAAAACTATTCTCACTCAAGAAATCTTACAATATTCTATATGCCATTGTTTAAAAAGGACATTAAATATACTCCCTAATTTTATTTCAAGCTCCAAATATAAATATAGTTGAAGCATTGTTATTATGGCAAGCCCACACTGGTCACAGAAAAGAACAAAATGCAAAAATAAAAATGTATGTTTTGATGAATGGACATGACACTTCAGTGAGAACAATGTGACAATATTGCCTTGGCTTTGGCAAGATGTAGGCCACTACTGACTTTAAGAAGGGCTGCTCTAGGATAGTGGGGAAGACAAAAGCCTCACTGGAGTGGATGGAAGAGAGAAAATGATGGGAGGAGTTGGCACCAGTGAGGCCAGAAACCCCTTTGAGAAATGTTACCATGAAAAGGAGCAGAGACATGAATGGAGGCATCTGAAGGACACAAAATCATAGAGGTTTCCTTTTCTATTCAATTGGTTGATATTAAAGTGTGTTTATATGTCAACTGAAATAATCCAGTAGAGAAAAATATATTAGTAAACAAGTAAAAAGTAATTATGTAAATGGAATCTTTGAGAAAGTGAGTGTGTATGTAGTCCCTAGAGTCCAGTATTAGCTAAAGAAGGGGCAATTCTCAAATTGTAAGGCGAAAGCAATGAGAAAATGAGTCAAGCATGGGGGAGTCTGTGGGAGAATGGAGTTGCTCTAACGCAGATGTCAGCAAAGTTTTTCTTTAAGGGGCCAGACAATAACTATGTCAGGCTCAGGGTCCAAGTTTTCTCTGTTTCAACAACTCAGCTCAGCCATTGCACCATGAGAGCAGTCACAGACAACAAGGAAATAAACAATGTTGTAGACGTTGAAATTTGTATTTTCATGTGTTATGAAATAATTTTTTTAATTTTATTCCCTAAACTTTGTAAAATGTAAAACTCATTTTCAGTTTATAAGCTGTACAGGAAAAAAAAAAAAAGCTTGCGACCGGATCTGACCTGTGGGTTATAATTTGTAGACGTCTGTTTCACATTGCTTTCAACTATTTTTCTCTTAGGCATGAACCAGGGCTGTTATCAGCTGAGAGCATGGAAAATATGGGAATGAGATTTAAAATTCTGAGAGGTGTTGAAAAAGGCCAGAGCCACACAGTAGTTAAAATGGAAAAAACATATTTTAATCAGGAACTATCGCAATAGGGTAAAAGAGACCTCAGTATAGAAGTGAGCTCAACTCCAAATAAAAAGAACAAGTGGAATCCATACCCAAGTACAACATTTGGGTCGAACTAAGGTTCAAGAGATAGAAAATTACTAAGAAGATACATCAAGAATAAGGCAACTTCTTCCTAAATTGACGTAACAGGATTTTTGCTGAATGCAAGCTAGGGTGGTCATGTATCACTGCAGAACAATGGAGGATGAAATATTTGATCAGGTACTGAGGGTGATCAGATATCAAGAATGAGAGATGGTCACTAAACTGACTTAGCAGGATTCTTACTAAAATTGGGCTCTGTGGGACTGAGGACAAGGCTCCAGGATGAGGCCTAGTGAAGGAAAGACCTGGAGGAGCCTAACCAAAGTTTAGTCAGGAGACAGTCAGGGAGAAGAGAAGAGAAGAAATAGTCATTTTGATGTGTGGTAGATAAACATTATTAAGGCTTTGTAGTAGTACTATTTTTCCAAATCAGTTGCCGGGTTGAGATTTGTGATGAAAAAAAAGAAAGAAAAGAAAAAAATATGGTGAATCCATCAGTAATGCTGTGTGATTTTCTCCAGGCTCCATCAGCTGATATGCTGTAGGTCAAGAGGAAATGGTTCCTTGTAAGTTACTAGATTGGATGTGGTTGAAAGCATTCAGAGGAAGAAGAGAGACACAAAAAATTTAACAGTATTCATTCTGAATCTGAAATAGCTACAGAGGAAAGTTAGGACATTATATCATATTATTTTTAAAAATGTAGTATTATTGGAGGTCTCTGTAATATCAGATTATTGGAATGGAGTTAGAATACAGAAGCTGAGAGTCTGAAAGAGAAACAATTTCTAAATGATAACTTAGTGCCGTTGACAAGATATGGCCATGAGCTCTCAGGCTGAAGGGGGGTTGAATGAAGAATTATTGGAGCTAAAAATATCAAGAACCTGAGAAGTGTTGAAAGTGGATTTGAAATCACAATACATTGTGGCACAAAGTTAGGTAGTCCAGAGCTTTGGGAAGTCATTGGTGACGAGGGGAATAGTGGTGAATAAGGGACCATATTTGAAGCAAATTAGGAGTGATTAGGGGTTTTGAAGTAGGCTGATATTCAGTTTAAGGGAGCTAGTGGATTTGTTTTGTTTGTGTTTTCTTTGTTTCCAAGAACTCTTGCCTAACAACACCTTGTTACCAAATGCAGGTTTGGCTGCCTCCTGCAAAGGACAATCAATAATCCTGGGACAGGTGCTGGTGCAAAGAAAAAAGGTTTATTCAAGAGGTGGCAGCCTGAGGACTCTTGTCCTCAAAAACCCATCTTACTCTTTTGGTTCAGGCAATGGTTTTTATTAGGGGGGGAATGAGCAAAAAATAGAACAAAGGAGTTGAAAGCAGCAGTTTGAGAGTTCTTTGCTAAGGGGAATCAGAACAGTTTATTCAGACAAATGGATGAAGGTAGCAGATCTCCCGGAGCTGGCATATCTGAAGGTTGGAGTCTACTTCTTTGGTTGTTACAGGAATTGAAGCTTGTGAATAATTTATAAATTAGAGGTTTTGGTCTATGTAACATGTGCCCACAGGTTCCCACATCAGGTTATCCTCTTGGCCTTGAGCGAGAATCAGAACTCCAACTTTCAGGATGGTGGGAGGGAGGAGAAGGGGGGCCAAGGTGGCATTATATAGCTCCCACTTATGCTTATTCTTCTTGCTCTGATTTTAACCCTTGATGTGGGTCAGCTGGAGGGGAACAGGTCTTTCAACTGTAATGAAAACTTGGCTAGAGGTGAAAGCACAGGATATTGAATCATAGTTATAAGAGCAATAAACTGGATTTAACATTTTTATAGAAATTCTTTTATAAGTTTACCTTCTTAGTAGATTCTTATTTAGCTCTATTTTATGGTCAGTCAGACTAATATTAGTAAATCAATAATATAGCATATTATTCCCAGTTACAATTTGGGCATGTATTTATTGCTTGTTCTTAGGTGAATTCCTTCATGAGATAAATGTTCTAAGTGAAATGCATATCTCTGGGTCTAGTTAAGAACTTTTACTCTGTCTTCTGGTTGATCACATTTCCTTAGGGGGCACAATTGTTTTTAAATGTGTCATACAAAGGATTGCTCTTCTTAAATCCCCAAATAACTCCACCAAAATAGTTAAGAGTGCCCTGTTTTTATAAAATTCAAGCTAAAATTCAAAGTAAAGCATGTAAAACATAGTTTAGCTGCATACCTGTATATTATTGGTAAAATGTGTGATTTGGCCTTTGACCTGCCTCGTAAAAATCAATAAACCCTAGCAGGCCTGACCTGCAGTGGTGCAGTAGACAAAGATCAAGTCACATGTGGAGGTTGAGGCTTCCTGCTCCTTCCCTCCTTCTCTCTCTCTCTGATGCTTCCTGCTCCTTCCCTCCTTCTCTCTCTCTCTGATGCTTCCTGCTCCTTCCCTCCTTCTCTCTCTCTCTCTCTTCTCTTCTCTCTAAAATGAATAAGTAAAATCTCATCATAATCATAATAATAAAATAATAATAAGCCCTTGCAAATGCAAAACATAGAAAAGTGGGGAGAGATAATTTTTTCTCTGGGTTGAAACCACATGGCTTCTTTTGGTGGTTAGACACAAAAAAATCTCCTTGAAGAAGCTCTTTGTTTTACAGTCACAAATCCCAGGACAACAGGTCGATTATACAACATTCACCCACAGGCTTGGAAGGAGTCAGTGTGTCAGACCCCCCCGCAATGGGCAGTAAACACAGGCTGGTTAATATTGGGTCTAGACAAAGAGGAAACTGAGCTGATTAGTTGTCAGAATTTAATATCTGCTAAGAGCATGAGAGGGAACATTGCGACAAAGATCAGATTTATAATGTTCAGGAGAAAGAAAATTGTTTATGGAAAACAGATGAAATGAGTATTTTTTTAAAAACAAAAATGATGAATTACCACAATTGACTTAAAAGAAACAAAACCTTCATAAACTAATAACCATTACAGAAGTCATATTCTAATCAAAATTTCTCCCCTACCTACTCGCCCACCCAAAATGTACACCAGGCTTAGTATACAGGCAAATTTTTGCAGATTTACAAAGAATGATTAAATTATAGCTTATTTTAAAAGGTACATAAAAAATATAAATAGAGCCAAAGCTATCTGACTCATTTTTACTACCATGATAAGAAAAAACTTGAAAAATACAGTACAAGAAAATAAAGTTCTAGACCAGAAAATTGACTCCAACAACATATTACAAATAATCATCATAAACTAATTGGTGTGTTAAAGAATAAAATGATAGTTCAACATTAAAATGTCTGTCAATATAATGTTCCACATTACCTGGAGATTAAAAAAGAAGAACCACATGCAGAAATAAAGCATTTGATAAAAGTCAGCATCAACTGATGATAAATATGGTAGCAATAAAAACCCTTTGCAAACCAGAAACAGAATAGGATTCTTTTTAACTTGGTAAAGGATATAAAATGGCAAAAGTAAACATGATTTTGAATCATCAAGTATTAAAATGTATTCTCATTAAATTCAGGAATAAGATGGGATGCTCCCTACTATTGTTTACTATAAAACTGTAGGTTCCGGTCCTTCTAATAAGAAAGAGAAATAAAATGAAAAGTATGAAGATCAGAAAGCAAAAATTAAAACTGATACTGCCATCTCTGTATATTATTGGTAAAATGTGAGACTTTGCCTTTGACTTGTCTCATGAAAATCAATAAGCCATTGCTCCAAAATATGACATCTCTTAAGAAGCAAATTAAGAGAATAGATGGGAAAAATCATTCACTGAAAGAGAGCTCAACAACACACGATATTCAGTGAGGTTACACCGTGCATTACAAATGAAAAACCATAATAGAAAAAGTTACATGATTTTTTAATACTCTTAAGGCTTTGAAAAGTATAAAAAAATAATGTTAAGTCCTTTTCAAGAGCTAGTTGAAAGGATGGCTTGGATGAGAGTTTAAAAACATTAACATCACTGCTGAGAAAAAGTGGAACCAGAAGAAAGTTGAGTCAAACACAGCAATATTTTTAATAATTTATTCTATACTGCTCACAAAAATTAGAGGATATTTTTTTGCTTCATATTCATTTTGAAATATCTTCTACTTTTTGTCAGATCAATATACTATTGGTCTATGTCCAAGACTCTGGCTTTTGAAGCAGTTTAGTTATATTAATTCTAATAATTCCCACCAACAGATCCTTCTGATTGAAATGCAATTCCTAGTCACCTGCTTGGATGCTCCTCCTATAACCGAGTTCCTTGAAGGTCTGGCTGTTGCCACGCAGTGCTTGGCACATGGGAGAAGGCATGGCACATCTTTCTCTGTTGAATGGCTGGCACTTGGAAAATAAGATTCTTTGTGTACAATTTTTATATATTTTTAATGTAATTGGTTGCCTAACAAAATAGATTTGCTAAAAATACAAAATTGCCCTGGCCAGATCACTTGGTTAGTTAGAATGTCATCTATAGTGCAGAAGTTCCAGATTCAGTCCCTGGTCAGCCACATACAAAAGCAGATCTGTGTTCCTCTCTCTCTCTCTAAAATTAATCAATCAATAAAAAAAAATACAAAATTCAACCACGTGACTTTGAAGATCTCACTGGCTTTATTAAATGATTCATGAATCGGACAGCATCCCATCCCATCCCTAGAAGGGTGCTAGGAGGGCTTGTACAAAATAGAACGTTTTTATAGGAAGAAGGGTGGGGCAATGGAACTATTATCAAAAGAAGAGAAATGATTGTTTTGGGGAAGGCTTGGACATATTTTCTTTGGCAGAAGAAAATGGAAAGGGTTTATATCATGCAGATTGCCTCTTCTTTCTGTGGCAGATGGAGAGGGCCCACTAGACAGATTACTTACTTAACTGGTGCTTGACCAGAAGA
Source organism: Rhynchonycteris naso (assembly GCA_037038555.1). Lineage (NCBI taxonomy): Eukaryota > Metazoa > Chordata > Mammalia > Chiroptera > Emballonuridae > Rhynchonycteris > Rhynchonycteris naso. Next base: position 293,156,513 of record CM072997.1, read on the forward strand.
TTCCAGACTGCTTGATTAAGACAATATTTCTAGAAGGGATTGAAACTGCAATTAGATCAGGTATTAAATCTAGGTGTGGCATCAGGGGCTTTTAGCACGAATAATGGTGTTTTGGGCCTGTGGTTTTCTTTTTAATAGATTGAAAGTATTTCGTGTAGTGCTGTAGCATGTAGAGGGCTGATACTGTAACTTTTATACTTTATCATTCTTTTTTTTTTAATTTTTATTTATTCATTTTAGAGAGGAGACAGAGAGAAAGAGAGAGAGAGAGAGAAAGAGAGAAAGGGGGGAGGAGCTGGAAGCATCAACTCCCATATGTGCCTTGACCAGACCAGTGCAGGGTTTTGAACTGGCGACCTCAGTGTTCCCAGGTCGATGCTTTATCCACTGCGCCACCACAGGTCAGGCTTGATACTGTAACTTTTATTTCACATAATGATACTGTGATTTAAAAGACGATAATTTCTAGCCCTCAAAAGAGACTACTCTGCAGAAGCTTTAAGCCAAGAACTTATTTGTGATGAAATGCACTTTCCCAGGAAAAGGCTGAGTAGGACGGTACTTCAAAATAACATCAGCCCACAGGCGACCGCAAATACACCCATTCAAGGATTCTGTGCAGGCCCTTGACACTTGGACTGAGAATTGCAAACTTAGTCATTCGTTTGGAGCCTTCTTCTCTCAGGCTTTTGTTTTGAAGTAATAAAACCAGGATTGGGTTTCCTACTCCTTCTTTCTTCCTTAAATGATCTCTCTCAGTTGCCTTGGATAGAAGAAGATTGCCTTTCACAAACCCACTCACTCTCAGGAGGGAGCCTCCCAATTAAGAACACTGAGTCCCTGCACCACCTTGCCTGTCCCTGCAGCTCCTATGGCTTTGCTGGTGTCCTGCTTGCATTGTCCTTTTTCTCTATGGCTCCTTTTCTGTCCTAAAAAGATCATAGTAATCACGCCTTATATTTATTCTCTGTTGTATACTCTATAATTTTATAATTGTTTTTAAGTTAAAATATATTTTCCTTCTGTCTTCAAATAGAATCTTACCTAGAAGCCTCACATAAATAACCAGATTAAAGGGCTGAGTTTCTCTGGTTAACGTGTGTGTGGTAGAAGATGTACAGGAAGGTATGTCTCAGCATTCTAAGCTCTCTGCTACCTAAGCTGGTGGACCGAATATTAAAGCCACTGACATGTGTTATTACCTCAACCCTTCAAACCAGATTGAGCAGACTTTTTAAATTCAAATGTTCTAGGTACATAAATTTAAACAATACAACTGTGGTCTTTCACCTAATAAGTAGCAGAGCCAAGACGGGGGTCACTATCCTTTCAAAGGAGCCCAGTGCTATTTTTACAAACATAATGGGTAATCACAACCTGAGCAACATGAATTTTACATGTGAAGTAAGTAATCCCATATGCATTTTTATTAGTTATTATACTCATCAATATTTTTTTTCAACTAAAAATTTATCCAACTCATGAAATACATTACGGTGCATCTTTTCAATGGACAGCTTTGCAGTCATTAAAAATAATTTCATTGGCCCTGAATGGTTTGCTCAGTGGTAGAGCACAGGCCAGTGTGTGAATGTCCCATGTTTGACTCCTGGTCAGGGCACAGAAGAAAAGTGACCATTTGTTTCTCCACTCTTCTCCCTCCCCTTGTCTCTCTCTCCCTCTCCTGCAGCCATGGCTTGATTGATTCAAGTGAGTTGGCCCTTGGTGCTGAAGAGGACTCTATGGTCTCCCCTTAGGCACTAAAAATAGCTTGGTTGCTGAGCAATGGAGAAATACCCCAGATGGGGGCTTACTCGGTGGATTCTGGTAGGGACTCATGTGGGAGTCTGTCTCTCTGTCTCCCCCCAAATTTTTCATTGTTAAATGAGAAAAAAACAAGACAATAATGTCTTACATATAGTTTTTAGTGTGTTATTATTTGTGTAGAAATGTATACATGTATACTTGTATGCATTTGTGTATATGGATATGTCCAGAAAATAATGGAATAATACATTGGAAACTGTTGATACTAGTTCCTTCTTGAGAGATGTAAGGTGACTGGGGATTAGAGAATTACTTTTCAGCTGTTTCACTTGGTACATTTAAAATTTTGTACCACCTGCATTTAAGCACAGTTTAAAAATAATTATTTCATATAAAAACTTGGCCTATGATAATATTTTTTAATAAGGGCTATATTCTGACCCTCAACCATATCAATTCCCCATGATATATTCTCATGTCACTGTGTACTATATCTTTAATTTACTCACCAATTTGCAATAATTTAATTGTTTTGTGATTAATCAACTAATATCAATTTCTTTCACATGGCTGTAAGCTCCAGATGGTCAGGATCATATCTATTTTTGCTGTTTTTAATCCTATCAGGAAAAATTGTCTAAGGCTGCAACTGGGTGAAAGATTACTGGAATCCTTTCATTGTTTCGTGGACCCTCTAAAGGTCCACATCTTTGATTACTTTTTCAACTGAAGAAGCTATTTTAGAGCTCTCTATGGGTGGAAGTTAAGTTACAAAATACTGATAGTTATGCACATGATTCTTTGGCTAGGAATTCAATAAGCTTACACCTTATTGAAAAGGTAACACCCCAAACATTATATTTTATTGCCATACAAGATATTAACCAGTCTTGTTCCTACTAGTCAATTATTTTCAGCATTCTTGATTTTATGTATGTCATGTATTTGTATATAATATATAGTATTATATATAATGTAAGTATATATTACAAGAATATAATAATATAACATAATGCATATAAATAATAAATCTATATTTTTTTTTTGAGAGAGAGGCAGGGAGAGAAAATGCAGCTGCTTCTGTATGTGCCTATGTGCCCTGACCGTGGAACTGAACTGTAACCTCTGTGGTCCAGGATGAGGCTCCAAACAACCGAGCTATTTAGTCAGGGCTTAATTTTTTATTTTTATTTTTCAGGGACAGAGAGAGGAAGAAAGAGAGAAGGGAAGGGAAAAGGACGCATTCATTTGTTGTTTCGCTCAGTTGTACATTTATGGGTTGATTCCCATGTGTGCCCTGACTGGAGATTGGACCCACAACCTTGTCATTTCAGGACAACTCTCTTAATCGCCTGAGCTAATGAGCCAGGACATAGATTCACTTTTCAAATTCATCTTCAAATCAGTTTTTAAAACTGAAAAGATCTGAGCTGTTCCCTTACTTGCAGAAACACCTGACTCTGACGAGGAAGTCACACCTGTGTTATTCACAGCCACAGCGGGGGTATAGCCTTGGTTCCTCGTGCCCACCCTTTGTGGGGGATGTGCTGAGAATCAGATGGTTCCACCAATGCCTGCAGGAGGTTGTACCCGGCGACTGAAACTCCAAAGGTAAGAATCTCCCAGCTTATGCAGGAGCTGGAACAGCCACCCCTCCTCCCCTATAGAGAAAGAAAGAGAGATTACTTTTTACTCAGAATGTAAACAAATTCTCTCTCAGAGAAAGGATGGAATCTACCCTGAAAAGTACCCATTTGGCTACAGGGGAGATAACAACAGTTTCAGTAATCTTTGCAGGGGAGCCAATGCCTCCACCATAAAGGAGGCAAACAACTCACATGCAGTACATTTAAAATGGGAAAAGCACATGGCTTGGGGGCAAAGGGAAACATTCCCTAGCAGTCCAGCCTGTCAAGGCTGATGCCTGCGAGGCCCACACTGCACAGTAGGACTGAGAAGTGATCTAGGGGAGATTTGCTCGCCAACATTGCTTCCCCCATGAATGAGTTAAGGAACATCTTTGACATCTATTCCTTTTATAAATACAGGCACACCTCGAAGATATTCTGGGTTTGGTTTCAAACTGCTGCGATAAACAGGAATCACAGTCAAGTGTCATAACCAGTTTGCTGGTGCAGGATCCTGCCTTCAATTTTTAAAAGATTCAACATCTGTAAAGCACAATAAAGTGAACTGCAATAAAACGAGTTTTGCCTGTGTACAAAAGTCTACGTTTTAGCTTTTTGAAAATTATACATGAATAATCCCAGTGTCTTTCATAGTACCTAGCACATGAAAGATGTTCAATAAGTGTTTATTGAATAAATAACTAATAACTGAATTTAAAATAATAATTTAATTTTTTTACTTTCAGAAAATGATTATGGAACTTCTATAATTTACATAATATTATATTCCCAACACATTCTTCTTTTCATTTGTTTTTTACTGGTAGGACTCGGGAAGTAAACATTATTAATTGCACTATTTTTTTTCTGTAAACAAGTCTATCTCACTTTGCATATCATGTACTGTGAGCCTTCATTTCTTTTCAAGAGATTAGCCATTAACCCTAACACCTCCTGTACCAGCGAGCAATAAAGGACGGCTTGATGATGGTGTATGTTGTTTTGAGAAAGAAAAAAGTCTAAACAGGCAGGTTTCAAATTCCCTTGATTATAGTTAATATTGATGAGAACCCTTTTGTTGGCAAATAAGAGAAAATCAAACAAGTCCGGGCCAAAATAAAAAAATTTATTGGAAGGATAATGGACTACGTTGTTGAATTTGAGGGCAATGAAGCAGCTGAAGCTTAGGAAACAAAGTCAAGATTGCAGTGCTGCAGGGAACCCAGAGGGCCCTCTCTCCCTGCACATCTGTTTCATTACTCTCTGTCTCACTGCTTTCTCATTAGCTGCATGGCCCGGTAGAAAATGGCTGGCACCGCCTTCTCCCAAGGAACAGTTACTTATTGCAGACTGGTGGCTCTGAAGAAAACAGAACTCTCGCTCCCTCAAGCTTTTCAATTCCCAGGGAAGAGATGGATTGCCCCGCTGTGCCAGGGCCCCAATAAATGAGACCAGAGGACTAGGGGGTGGGGACGAAACACCGGAGGAATGTGGCAGCAGCAAAGTAGGGTGCGTCTAGAGAAGTATATCATTAGATTATTTCATTAAGTGCTCTCCAGAGTAACTTTTCAAAACAATTTGTGAAAAAGGAGAGCGTCAGCCCAGCAAACTGCGAAAACATCAAAGAGGGCAAAGGCACAGTCTGGTCATTAAGAAAGACAAGGGAGAATGTAAAGTTGTGAGAAACAGAATAAATGAGACTCAGAGGGAGAATGGAGGAGGTGGAGATTTTTCCAGTAGGGTGATAATGATGCCTGCATTTTCCTAGAGCTGTTTGGAAGGCTAACAAATAGCATTGTAAAAGTGTTTTGTCATCTCTTTTATTGTTCAATAGAACTTTCTGCAGTGACAACAGTGTTCTATATCTGCGCTATTTAATTCATAGTCCATTAGCCACGTGTGGCTATTAAATGCTTGCAATGTAGCTCATGTGACTGAGAAACTGAGCTTTAATTTTTACTTAACTTTCACTAATTTAAATTTAACTAACCACGCGTGGCTAGTGGTTACCATAGTGGATAATGCAGCCTTATCCAGAGGGACAGAATATACAGATGACAATGCAATACCACAAATGAAAATAGAATTCTCACCCACAAACTGCAGCAGCAAGCTGCCTAAGAAACCAACCCTCTTATCTACAATAACCAACCCAGGTGGCCAACCTGCTCTGCGTCAGAGACGCAGGAAGCCAGACTACTATGTCTAGTAACAATCAGGAAGCCAGAGGATCATCTTTGTAACATTTTGGCCCCAAATGGCCAGAATTTAATTAATAACTGACAGCTTCACTAATTTTTGTTTTTACTTCCAATTTAGGACCAACCAGAGAGAGCCAAATCTGTACCTTTAACCAATCATGTACGATTAAAGATTTTCCACTCCTTTGCCTGCCTGTGAGTAGCTGCCAAAATGCAAGGGGTGGTGGCTGCCTCCACTGCTTAGCAACTGGATAAATAGCCTTAGCTTGTTTATTTGGGAGGTCTTTGTCTGTTTCTACCTAACATTGATTTAGGGTGTTTTATTTATTCCTGTATGTATCACAGGGAAAGCCAGGGAGTTTGAGACGACCATGACCTTGATTGGTTTAGTGTGTGTTCCTTAGTGCTATACTTTTATGGTATCTTTATGGGTTATGAGTGTTTTGTAAAGAATTATACTTTTAAAACATTGACAAAAGCTCCAATTATCCTCACTATATGGAGACGTGCATTCAATTGTCTGCTTATATGTATTACATGTGCCATTTACAAGTGTGTAAGTTAGGGTTGTCAGAGTTAGAAAACAAAAATATAAACACCCAGTTCAATTTGAACTTCAGGTAAACAATGAATTAGTTGTTTTCTTTTATTTAATTGATTTTAATTTATTGTGTTTACATAGATTTTAGTGTTGCCCCGAATGTATCTCCCCTCCCCTGTATTCCCCGCAACATCTCCCTTGTCCCCTTCCCCATAACGCCCTCCCCCCTTCCCTTCAGGTTTATCCCATCCTATCATCCCCTTTTCCTCTGTCCTCTTTTCCTCTGGTCCCTTTGATCCCTCCTCTGTCTCAATTCCGTTTCTCAGTTCTCATTGTTCATTGGATTCCTCAAATGAGTGAAGTCATATGATATTTTTTTTACTCTGCCTGGCTTATTTCACTTAACATAATAGTTTCCATGTCCTTCCATGTTGTCGCAAAAGGTAATATTTCCTTCTCTTTCATGGCCCCATAGTATTCCATAGTATATATGTACCACTGCTTTTTAACCCACTCATCCACTGATGGACACTTGGGCTGTTTCCAGATCTTCACTATTGTGAACAATGCTGCCATAAACATGGGGGTGCATTTCTCCTTTTGAAACAGTGCTATGTTGTTCTTGGGGTATATTCCTATAAGAGGGAGAGCTGGGTCAAAAGGCAGTTCCATTTTTAATTTTTTGAGGAGTCTCCATACTGTTTTCCACAGTGGCTGCACCAGTCTGCATTCCCACCAGCAGTGCAGGAAGGTTCCCTTTATTCCACATCCTCGCCAGCATTTATTCTGTGTTGTTTTGTTAATGAGTGCCATTCTGACTGGTGTGAGGTGATATCTCATTGTGGTTTTAATTTGAATTTCTCTAATGATTAGTGATGTTGAGCATTTTTTCATATGCCTATTGGCCATCTGTATGTCCTCTTTGGAGAAATTTCTATTCATTTCTTTTGCCCATTTTTTGATTAGATTGTTTATCTTCCTGGTGTTGAGGTTTACAAGTTCTTTATAAATTTTGGTCATTAACCCCTTATCAGACATATTGTCGAATATGTTCTCCCATTGTGTAGTTGGTTTTTCTATTCTGTTCTTATTGTCTTTAGTTGTGCAAAAGCTTTTTGGTTTGATATAGTCCCATTTGTTTATCCTGTCTTTTATTTCACTTGCCTGTAGAGATAAATCAGCAAATATATTGCTGCAAGAGATGTCAGTGAGCTTACTGCCTATGTTTTCTTCTAAGATGCTTATGGTTTCACGACTTACATTTAAGTCTTTTATCAATTTTGAGTTTATTTTTGTGAGTGGTGTAAGTTGATGGTCTAGTTTCATATTTTTGCAGGTAGCTGTCCAATCTTCCCAACACCATTTGTTGAAGAGGCTGTCTTTACTCCATTGTATGTTCTTTCCTCCTTTGTCAAAATCTCAGTTGTCCATAAAGGTATGGGTTTATTTCTGGGTTCTCTGTTCTGTTCCATTGATCTATATTCCTGTTCTTATGCCAGTACCAGGCTGTCTTGAGTACAATGGCCTTGTAGTATAACCTGATATCAGGAAATGTGATACCTCCTACCTTATTCTTCTTTTTCAAGATTGCTGAGGCTATTCGTGTTCCTTTTTGTTTCCATATAAATTTTTGGAATATGTATTCTATATCTTTGAATTGTGTCATTGGTATTTTAATAGGTATTGCATTAAATTTATAAATTGCTTTGGGTAATATAGACATTTTAACGATGTTTATTCTTCTTAACCATGAGCACGGTATATGCTTTCACTTGTTTGTATCTTCCTTGATTTCTTTTATCAATGTTTTATAATTTTCTGAGTACAAGTCTTTAATCTCCTTGGTTAAATTTACACCTAGGTGCTTATTTTTTTTGTTGCAATAGTGAAAGGGATTGTTTCCATAAATTCTCTTTCTGACAGTTCATTGTTGGTTTATAAAAATGCCTGATTTCTGAATATTAATTTTATATCCTACCACCTTGGTAAATTCATTAATCAGGTCCAGTAGTTTTTTGACTGAGACGTTAGGGGTTTCTATATACTATATCATATCATCTGCAAATAATGATAGTTTTACTTCTTCTTTTCCAATTTGGATGCCTTTTATTTCTTCTTCTAGTCTGATTGTTATAACTAGGACTTCCAGGACTATGTTGAATAAGAGTGGTGAAAGGGGGCATTCCTGCCTTGTTCCTAATATTAAGGGGATTGCTTTTAATTTTTGCCTATTGAGTATGATGTTGGCTGTGGGTTTGTCATAGATGGTCTTTATCATGTTGAGGTATGTTCCCTGTATTATCACTTTGCTGAGAGTTTTGATCATGAATGGGTGCTGGATTTTATCAAATGCTTTCTCTGCATCTATTAAAATTATCATGTGATTTTTGTCCTTCCTTTTGTTTATGTGATGATTCACATTGATTGATTTGCGAATATTGTACCAGCCTTGCCTCCGTAGAATAAATCCCACTTGATCATTGTGTATGATTTTTTTCATATATTGCTGGATCCAGTTTGCTAATATTTTGTTGAGGATTTTAGCATCTAGATTCATCAGGGAAATTGGCCTATAATTTTTAATTTTTGTGTTGTCTTTGCCTGGTTTTGGAATCAGAATTATACTCACCTCATAAAAGGAGCTTGAAAGCCTACCTTCCTCTTGAATGTTTTGAAATAGCTTGAGAAGGATAGGAGTTAGTTCTTCTTTGAATATTTGGTAGAATTCACTGGTAAAGCCATCGGGCCTCGGGCTTTTGTATGTTGGGAGTTTTTTGATAACTGTTTCCATCTCATTTGTTGTAATTGGTCTGTTTAGGTTTTCTGATTCTTCCTGATTGACTTTTTAAATATAATGTTTTAAGGAATCTGTCCATTTCATCTACTATCTCTAATTTTTTGGCATACAGTTCTTCATAGTATTTTCTTACAAACCTTTGTATTTCTGTTGTGTCAGTTGTTATTTCTCCACTCTCACTTCTAATTTTATTTATTTGAGTCCTCTCTCTTTTTTTCTTGGGGAGTCTGGTTAAAGGTTCATCAATCTTGTTTACCTTTTCAAAGAACCAGCTCCTGGTTTCATTGATCCTCTGTATTGTTTCCTTAGCCTCTATGTCATTTATTTCTGCTCTGGTCTGTATTATTTCCTTCCTTCTACTAAGGCTTTACCTGCTGTTCTTTCTCTAGTTCTTTTAGATGCAGGGTTAAGTTGTTTATTTGAGCTTTTTCTAGCTTCTTAAGGTATGCCTGTAATGCTATGAACTTCCCTCTCAGTACTGCTTTTGTTGTGTCCTATATATTTTGAGTTGTATGCTCATTATCATTTGTCTCTAGGAATTTTTTTATTTCTTTGATCTCATTATTAACCCATTCGTTATTTAATAACATGCTATTTTGTTTCCATGTGTTTGAGTATTTTTCACTTTTTCTGTTTTGGTTGATTTCTAGTTTCATGCCATTGTGATCAGAGAAAATGATTGATATGATTTCAATCTTTTTAAATTTGTTGAGACTGCTTTTGTGCCCGAACATGTGGTCTATCCTAGAGAATATGCCATGAACACTTGAAAAGAATGTATATTCTGCTGCTTTAGGGTGAAAGGTTCTGAAGATATCTACTAAATCCAGTTGATCTAGTGTGTCCTTTAAGTCCACTGTTTTTTGTTAATTTTTTTTCTTGAGTATCTAGTGATGTTAGTGGGGTATTGAAATCCCCTACTGTTATAGTACTGCTGTGGATCTTGCCCTTTATATCCATCAAAGTCTGTTTATATATTTAGGTGCTCTTATATTAGGTGCATATATATTTATAATGGTTATCTCTTCCTGTTCGATTGCTCTCTTTATCATTATGTAGTGGTCTTCTTTATCTCTTCTATAGCCTTTGTTTTAAAGTCCATTTTGTCTGATATAAGTATTGCTACCCCAGCTTCTTTTTCATTTCCATTTGCATGAAATATTTTTTTCCATCCTTTTACCTTCAGTCTATGTGCATCTTTTGTTTTAAGGTGTGTCTCTTGTAGACAGCATATGTATGTGTCCTGTTTCTTTATCCATGCAGCCACCCTATGTCTTTTGATTGGATCATGTAATCCATTTACATTTAAGGTTATTATTGATACGTAGTTGTTTATTGCCATTCTATTCTTTAAAGCTGTATTCCTCTTTTGCTATATTCTTTTCCCCCTTTGATCTGTTTACAACAGGTCCCTTAACATTTTTTGTAGCATTGGTTTGGTTGTAATGAATTCCTTAATATATATATATTTTTTGTCTGGGAAGCTTTTTATTTCTTCTTCAGTTTTTAAGGATAGCCTTGCTGGATAAAGTAGTCTTGGTTTAAGCTCTTGTTCTGCATTACTTTGAATATTTCTTGCCATTCCCTTCTGACCTCAAGTGTTTCTGTTGAGAAGTTCGATATCATTCTTATGGGGGCTTTTTTGTAGGTGATAGCCTTTTTTTCTCTAGCAGCTTTTAATATTTTCTCTTTATCACTTAGCTTTGGTATTTTAATTATGATGTGTCTTGGTGTAGATCTCTTTGGGTTTCTCTTTAATAGAATTCTCTGTGCTTCTTGAACTTATGTGACTTTTTCCTGCATTAATTTAGGGAAGTTTTCAGCTATGAGTTGATTAAACAAAGTCTCTATCCCTAGTTCTTTCTCTTCTTCTTCAGGAACCCCTGTAATGCGGATGTTATTTCTCTTCATGTTTTCACAGAGCTCTCTTAGAGTTCCCTCTGATTTTTTGAGTCTGTTTTCTTTTTGCTGCTCTGCTTCCTTGACTTTGTTTATCTTGTCCTCTAACTCACTGATTCAATCCTCAGCTTTATCCATCCTGCTTTTAATTCCTTCCATTGTGGTCTTCATTTCTTTTTTTTAATTTTTATTAATTTTAATGGGGTGACATTAATAAATCAGGGTACATATGTTCAAAGAAAACATCTCAAGGTTATCTTATCATTCAATTATATTGCATACCCATCACCCAAAGTCAAATTGTCGTCTGTCACCTTCTATCTGGTTTTCTTTGTGCCCCTCCCCTCCCCCCTCTCCCTCCCTCTCCTCCCTTCCCCTACCTTGTAACCACCACACTCTTGTCCATGTCTCATTGTCTCACTTTTATGACCCACCTATGTATGAATTCATGCTGTTCTCAGTTTTTTTCTTATTTACTTATTTTACTCGGTATAATGTTATCAGGGTCCATCCATTTTGTTGTAAATGATTCGATGTCATCATTTCTTATGGCTGAGTAGTATTCCATAGTATATACATACCAAAGCTTTTTAATCCACTCGTCCTCTGACGGACACTTGGGCTGTTTCCAGATCTTCGTTTCATTTCTTATATTGTATTTTCCATTTCTGACTGATTCTTTTTTATTATTTCAATGTCCTTTCTTATACTTGCTATCTCTTTATTTAGTTGTTTGTTATGACCATCTATTGTTGTTCTAAGATCTTTGAGCATCCTAACCATTATTATTTTAAACTCTGCCTCTGGTAATTTGGTTATTTCTGACTCATTCAAGTCCTTTTCTGGGCATTTCTCTTGATTCATTTGGGTTGCATTTCTATGCCTTCCCATTTTGTCATTGTATACTAAGGGTGTGTGGCCACTGGATTCCAGTGGTTGTGACCTCTGTGTTCACTAGGTGTGGCCTGTCTGCAGGCCCACTATGCCCTCTGCTGCTGCCTCGGGTATTTGGGTGTTAGCATTGCCAGCACAGGCTGGCTGGGGTTGTCACTGTGGTTTTTGCCTCTCCTCCATGGGAGGGTTAAATTAGTTTTTGTGTGTGTAAGTATATCCCATGCACTATCTGTCCTTTTGTGCTAAAATAAAAAATAAAAAGATTCATTGTTTCCTTAAAATTCAAAATTAAGTAGGCACCCTGTGTTTTATCTGGTAACCCTGGAATAGATGCTCATCTTCCCAAGGTGTGATTATGTCTAGTACACAGCCTTGCTCAGGCCAGGTTTTAGGTAGGGCAAATAATTGAAGGAGGCCCTATAGAACCAGGCTGACAGACCCAGATATGTTTCCAAACAATCTGCTTTGTCACATCCTCTTTCTGTGCGTGGAAGGTAAGAGTTAGGGTTAAGATGAAGAAGAAAGCAGAGCAGGTCCTGACTGGTTGGGTCAGTAGTAGAGCGTTGGCCCGGCATACAGATGTCCCCAGCTCAATACTCAATCAGGGCACACAGGAGAAATGCCCATCTGCTTCTCCACCCATCCTCCTCTTGCTTCTCTCTCTCTTTCTCTTTTTCTTCCCTCCTGCAGCCAAGGCTCAATTAGAGCCAGTTGGCTCCGGGCACTGAGAATGGCTCCATAGCCTTTGCCTCAGGCACTAAAAATGACTCCAGTTGCAACTGAGCAAAGGCCCCAGATGGGCAGAGTAATGCCCTCTAGTGGCTTGTGAGGTGGATCCTGGTCAGGGTGCATGAGAATCTGTCTCTGCCTCCCCTCCTCTCACTAAAAAATAAAAAATAAAAAGAGGAAAGCAGAGCACTGGTGAGGTCTGCATTTGCTTGGTTTGGGCAAGGGTACCAGAATGGACAGAATCCCTAGGAGACCAGCCTGGTGGCCCATGGCATCTGTGTCCTGGTGCTTCAGTGCTGAGTAGGACACCAAGGGAGATTCTGTATCCTCTGTAATCCTTCCAGGGACCAGAAATGCAGTTTATCTCACTGAATTTGGGTAGGTGTCTGTATCTGCTTGTCTCCTTGGTCCTGGCTCAGCAAACCTACAGAACTAACCTGTTTATCAACAATTTTAAAGAGCACCTGCTATACGCCAGACATTGTTCTAGTAGATAACAATTGCGCTGAAAATAAGACAGAAATAAATGTCTCTGCTATTAGTTGATCTTGTATTCTACTCCAGGTAAAAGATAATTAATGAACAACAGATAAATGATTATATACGTACCTGATAGTAACAAATAATCTGAATCAAAAGTAAGTAGAAGAAAGTAGACAGAGTCCATACCAACTCCTCAAATAATCAAAATGACATGTTGATAAAGCAAAGCTGATTTTATCACTGTGATTTCAGTGCTGAAAGGTACAGTACTACCTTGACAGTTTCAGAAGTGCCTCGAATGGAGAGAAAAATGTGGGATGTTTAGGGAGTCTAGTATAAAGCAGACTTTTCCATGTCAGGGCTGATTGGAATTGTACACAGAGAGGTTTGGGTTTGGAAGAGAGCTTTGAAGAAGAAATTGTGTTTGTTGAGCCTAGTTGAGGAATCCATTGTACTGAGAAGAACAAACTTAATTAAATAAAATCTAGTGATGTTTAAAAGAATGGATATTGGGACGCACCTAAAATAAACAATACTATTATCTGCAAGTTAATTTTCGTGGGTAAGAGATTCCCAGGCTGGTGAAATCCTATTGCTGTAGACAGTGAGCTCTGTGGTTGAGAGCATTTGAGGGCTGGGGCTATTTTACTTAGAGTGGTCAGGTAAGGTCTCTCTTGTTGATGACACTTGAGGAGAAGTCTGACTGATGTGAAGGGTGAGGCATGGGAGTTCTGGAAAAGACCTTTATGGAAAGAAGGTAACAGAAAGGTTAAGGCCCTGGAATGGAAATGGTGTTGATTGGTTAAGGACCAGCGAGAGAACTTAGGAGAGCGCAGTGAGCAAGAGAGGAATTCCCTTGGAGATATAGTCCGGCACCAGCTTGTTAAAGACCTTCCTGATCCTAGGAAAATGTTTGGATTGAATCCTATGTGATATGGGAAGGACTTAATGTTTTTCAAAAGACCAGCACTGTGACTAATAGGGTTAAAGGACCACTTTGGCAACAAGAGCACTTAGGAGACTATGACCAGGTGTTCCAGGTGAAAGATCAGGTGGTTTGGTCTTCAGCTGTAGCACTGGAGGTGAGAAGTCACTGAGGTAGAGATACAGTTTTAAGTAGATAAGCTGGATGTGGGATGGGAGGGGAAAGAGACTTAAGGGTAACTTCTGGGTTTTTGGCCCAAACAACTAGGTAAAGGTTGTGTCATGTCTTATAGACTGCATTGTGATCCCCTCAAATTCACATGTGGAAGTCCTAATTCCCTCCCAATGTGACTGTATTTGCCAATAGTGTTTTTACGGTGGTAATTAGGTTAAATAAGGTCATAGGGGAGGACTCTAATCTGATAAGACTGACATCCACCTGAGATCTCTTTCGCTCTGTGCCCGCACATAAAAAAAAAAAAGTCCTATGTGGACAGAATGAGAAGGCGGCCATCTTTATGCCGAAAGAGAGCTCTCACTAGCATCAACCCAGATGGCACCTTGATCTTAGCTTTTGGCCTTCAGAACTGTGAGAACATCAATTCCAGTTGAGCAGGCCCCCATAGTCTGTCACGGCAGCCCTAGCAGGCTAATGCACCGTGTAGTAGGGTATAGAAAACTGTGGGAGGGGCAGAATTGGTGCGTGGAAATGTGGGCTGAAAATCAAGAGTTCTCCTTGTGGAGATGTGGAGGGCAGTGGTTGGTTACATGGGTCTGAAAATCCAGGTAAAGGGTGTTGAAGTACAAATGTGGGAGTCAGCAGGTTATGGCTCAGAAACTTTGTTTCCCTTTTTCCCGACACCATTGGCACCAGCCTCCCACCCTACCGCTTCCATACCTACTGCTCTTCTGCCATTTCTCATCTTCCTACTGAAGATTGGTTTCTGAAAAGGAACAATTCTCTGGACCTGGTGTTAAATAATGCTGAGTTCAGGTGTCATGTCTTCCATTTTCCATTTTACCAGGGAGTCGTGGGCACCCCATTTGTTTAACCTCAACTCTTCCCTGAAATAAGAATAAGGATATTTGCCGTATAAGGTCACTGTGATATAACAATATAGGAGAATAATGATTATGAAAGCATTTTATAAAATGACAATTTCAATAAGACTACATGGGTTCACTGGTATTATTCAATTACATTATGGTGCGGTGAGTTAATTTCCTAGGGTGATTGCATATAAACTGTAGGAAAAAAAATGCTTGACACATGAAAAACATGTCTAAAATAAATCATTCAAGAGAACCTCTGTTCACTCTCCTTCCCGAAATCTCTTCATATAAATGAGTGATCTAACTGCAAATAAAACTAGTTTATCTTCAATTTTCTATGGAGAGGTTCTGTTTCTATTTACAAACTAGACTGCCTTGTTCTAGAAGATATAATAACAGACTGTAATGTAGAGTAATAGAATCACAGGATGTTAAAATAAAAGAATCCTTAGACATAGTTCCAAGGATGGCAAAATGGCAACTTAAATACCTGTCTCCTTTCCATTGGCCACGGAAAACACTGCTTATCCAGAGTATACTTTTCTACTAAGTCCTTTTATGGCCTCAAAAACCTTTTCTTTATAGTACTCATATATCTACTACTGTTCAGTTTTAGTGGGTCAACTTCATTTTTCCTCTGTGATTTTAGATAAATCTTCTCATTATACAGATGGAGAAACTGAGACCCTGCAGATTGATTTGTCTAACAGTCTGTTTAATGTTTTCAGCGGTTGCCAAAATTATCCAAGCAGAAACCTGAATGCCTATATGTGTAAAATAAATGCTCTTGTTATGACTGTGCATGTCATCTTTCTAGCATCTTTCCTCGTGCTACACATATAGATGATTATTCTTTTGAAGTTTTTCATTTTTTCTTTTCCTTCCTTCCTTCCTTCCTTCCTTCCTTCCTTCCTTCCTTCCTTCTTTCCTTCCTCCTTCCTTCTTCCTTCCTTCCTTCCTTCCTTCCCTTATTATTATTATTCCTCTTTTTCCTCTTCTTTCTTTCTTTCTTTCTTTCTTTCTTTCTTTCTTTCTTTCTTTCTTTCTTTCTTTCCTTCTTTCTTTTAAGTGAGAGGAGGGGAGATAGTGAGACAGACTCCCACATGTGCCCTGGGATTCACCCAGCAACTCCATTTAGCACCAATGCTCCAAGCAACCAAGCTGTTTTTAACACCTGAGATTATACACTCAGAGCAGCTGAGCTATTCTCAGGGCCCAAGACCAACACTCAAACCAATCAAACCATTGGCTATTGGAGGAGAAAAGGGAGAGAAGGGGGAGAGGGAGGAGTGAGAAGCAGATGGTTACTTCTCTTGTGTACCCTGACTGGAAATTCAATCCAGGACATCCATACACCTGGTTGACACACTCTGCACTGAGCCAACCAACCAGGGCCCCTTTATTTTCTGATTGAAGATATCCCTCAGGAAGCTAAAGATGCATTTTATTTAATCAATCTTTTTGACCAACATTGGCAATATTGAAGCAGAGCCTTATGAAAGATATAGTTCTTGTTTTTGCTTAATTAATTATGTGAGTAAAACAAAAGTAAGGAGAGGAATTACTAGGTACTTGTCCTCTTTTGTTCAATTACTGCATTATGACCAGTTCTTTCATTCTTAAATTTCTTTTAACTTCTGAAAAATGCAGGCAGAGGGTTTTTTCTCCTTTGATCCTCTTAAGGGCAGTGATGCATTAAGGGACGTTATCCTGTTTCAGGCTGCCAAAAAATAACTTATATCACTGTGCTCTTTGAATATAACACCCTTCTTATAATATTTTCCTTTGACAGGCATAAGTACTTGAAACATCCACAGGGGCCCCTTAATGAAACTTTCTGTGTTTGGGGCCACTTTTGTTTCATTTAATTAGCTGTCTGCCTGAACAGCACATGAAGACAGAAGACAGTTGCCCCCTTCTACAAGGAAAGGAGAATGCAATTAATTTATAAGGATGGACTAAACTGAAGGTGTTAAAATGAGAAGAATCACTTTCCTTCTGGATAAAGTAAGCCCTCAATATGTAAGTACTCATGTTATAGTGTTTTTCTTGTCATCTAATCTCACCTATAAATATACAAAATTTTCATCAGATTATTATTATAACACAATGTTAAAATAGAACTTTTCTTATCTCAATTTCAATTGATTCTGCCTTCTAAAGTGAAGTCAAGTAAATCAAGACATCCTGTTTGAATTTACGCTTTAAGCACGTAGAAGGTCTAAACAAGTGTTCAGTTATTGGGCATAAAAAGAATTTGGAGAGAACTTCATTGGAGAAAGCTATCCTGTTGAGTCTGCCCTACCTAATAAGGGATCATCTACATACAGGGAACAATTGCTTCCTAATCCCAACTCTAACGAAAAGAACCTTAAGGAGATGATGTTGACGGGTTGGTAGGGAATCTCTACAGGTGCCTGGCACAGCTGAGTGAAGCTTGATTCATTCAAACATGAGAAAGCTAAAGCAGCTTGTAGCATGGAAATGTGCTGTGTCTAGAAAAGAACTACCTTCCTTACAAAAGCAGATCCAAGGGTGTGAATATTAGGGACCAAAATGTCGGACTTAGACTGGTAATATCAGTCTGAGGTAATTTTAAAAGAAGCTAGTTTAGGAGAATTTCTGATTATGATAGTATAAAGAAAGTGATAAATTCTCTCAGACAAACTGGACAAAATTTTAAAAGGAAAAATTATTTGTGAGGTCTGGACCACAAAGCCAAAATTGTGTAGAACACAATTTGACAAACATGAATTCTAAAACAAACCAAAAGAAAACAAAAAGTGTGTTTTGACTAAGAACAGCAGTGTTCTATGGGTTTTTTGCTTGGGCTACTCTCATTCGCTTCCACCCCACTATGGTTAGCAAGAAGTGTAGTTTTACTAGTTTTGAGATGGCCACTAAACCCAAAAGCTTTATTTCCAGAAGAGGAAGAATCAATTTGAGGCAGGAGGCAAAAATCTATAGCCATGTCAGCTAAAAGTGAAACATTTTATTAGGAGGTAAATAGAAATAACCTGTAGCTTTGCTTGCCCAAGTTTGTGGTCCTGGACTAGGTCCTGGATGAGAATTGTCCTGGATGAGGAGGTCCTGGATGAGGACAAGTTATTGAAGGGCTGAGATTTAATTCCTTATACATCCTTGGCCTACTATGTTTATGCCAGCTTTATCATAGCATAAAGTATAAGTCAAGGAAGACTCGAGAACTTGCTGCAACTTGGAATGTACTTTCCAGTCCATATATAGATCAATAAGCAAAGGGCCTCAATCCAAATTATTGGCAGTTCACCAAGCTATGCATCCACACAGATAACCCCTAAGATAAGCCAGGCAAACATATAACTAGAGTAAGAAAACAGAACAGAGATATCATTTGTGTACCATATGGGTAGACAAGTATGACAGTTTACATCCAGGCAAATAAAAGCAATTCTCAGAAATATAACACATGATCCAGAGTTACTATAATAGGTTATCTAAAATGTCAAAATTTCAGCTAAAAATTATGAGACATGCATTGAAATAAGAAAGTGTGACCGGTATTGAAGGAAAACAAACAAACAAACAATTAATTGAAATTAATCCTGGATAAGAATAAGTGTAGGTCTTAGTAGACAAATACTTCAAAGAAGCTATTATAAACATGCTCAAAAATTAAACAAAAATATTATGAGAATGACATAACAAACAGAAAAACAAGACAAAATAGACTAAAAATATATAAAATTCTAGAATTAAAATTTTGAAGAAGATGAAAAATTCACTATATGAATCTTAAGAACAGAGAGGAAAAAAGATGAAAAAAAAATGAATTCTATGGGGTAATATCAGTATATCAATGTTATGTACTGGACCTCCCAGGTGAGGAAAGAAGGAAAGGCAGAAAAAATGTTTGAAAAAATAATGGCTGAAAATTCCCCAAATTTGATAAAAAATATTTATTTATAACAAACCCAAGGAACCAAGTAAAATAAACACAAAACACCTACTTCTAGACCATCATAGTAAAACTGATGAAAGCCAAAACAAAGATAAAATACTGAAAGGAGCTAGAAGTATGGACTTATTACACATAGGGAACTATAAATACATTGAATTGTTGACTTCTCATCTAAAGCAATGGAGTCCAGAAGGCAATGGAATGATATACTCAAAATGCTGAAAGACAAAAATAACCACCCATCAAGAATTTTAAATCCAATGAAACACTCCTTCAAAAGTATAGGTGAAATAAAATATTCCAAGATAAACTAATGCTGGGGGAACTTGTTAGTGGGGGACCTATCCTACTAGAAATACTAAAGGAACTTCAGGCTAGAAGGAAATAACATCAGACAGGGACTGAAATTCACAGGAAGAAACAAAATAAATATGCTAGTATATAAGAATGTGTGTGTGTGTGTGTGTGTGTGTTTTGTCTTTTCTTTTATGAGAATGCTGGCTGTCAAGTGAGGGGCCAGGCAGTGGAGGTTGGACAGAAACTTGGGGAGAAGGAGATCAGAACAAGTTAGCTGAAGGAGAAAACTCCTGGCATGATGACCATTGCCATCAGAGGAACCCAGAAGAGAAATGTCTGAAGAAGACATAAACATGTCCTTTGGAATAGAATAAGCTTTAAATACTTGCCAGATTCTCAGAACATGAGTAACTTCAAACAGGAATAGACAAATAAGAACTTTCTGATCCCTTTTCCCTCTTCTTTCACCTGGATTTGCATCCATTCTGGCAAGGATTAAGAGAGCAGTCAGCCAGTGAGGAGAAAGAGAGGAGGAACCAATCCTCCCCCTTCCCTAGTGGTGGGTAACCTATCTACAACTAGCCCTAACTCAAGGTGAGGAGGGGACAAACCACACCTTTCAATAAGGATTGAACTGGACATATGAGATTACTGGATAGTTTTTAAATAAAAAAAGCTAGAAATTTCTACTACCTGAGAGAGGCCAGAAGAGTTGAGAACCTGCTCTACCCATGGCCCCTACCCAACAGCTTTAGAGGGTAAGTGGGAACCAAAAGTCATGTTCATTTTGTGAATTTATTCCATCCTTCCTGTATGTTACCTATCCAGTACACTTGGTTGTTTTTACTATCAGTGAGATTTCTAGGCCCTCAATATTTTCATTTCTTTTCTTGTTCATTCTTCTTATGATTTAATATTCTTATCTATTCAAAGCAGAGCTAACCATTTGTTACTTCAACCAAATTCCTTCCTGTGTTTAATGATTACCTCTGTTTTCCCATCACACAAATCATGCATTCAGTCTGACCTTCAGAGAAAAATCACACATCTGAGTTCTTAGCATCAGGTCATTTGATACTCTCCAGCCATAGATGGACCATTTACTTCAAGACTTTTGTCTGCCTCTGGTCAATTTCCTTTCCCATTCACCCCTGATTATCAGGTTTGAACTACTCTGTTCCACCACTATGCCACATCCGCCCTTTCCTCTTTCAGCTGATGTAGCTGCCATCTGCATCCCAGAGATAATTGAAGTTGAAATGGGATAAATTTTGTGTTCACTCACACCTTCTTTTTCCTGTCTAGCTTTAGAGAAAGACGTTTTTATTTAGAGCTCATATTGAGCTCATTCATCCTCTCCCATCTCTTCCATATTTACTCCTCCTCTGTATTTTAAACTCACACTCTTCGCTGGCTTCACAGCACCCTGTGGACATGCTAAAGCTGTTCTCACTTTAAAATTAATACTGCTGGCAACCGCTTGTATTCTTCCAATGAAAGCGCTATATCAAGGCATCCCCATTTACCACAAAGAACATGGAGAAAGTAGTCTCTATTTCCTGTCTTCACTTTTTCAGAGCCTATTCACTCTGCTCCTAGAAATAGATATTTACATTTTGTATTTGACAAATAAAATGCTGTTTTTTCATCAGCTTGTGAGCTTTGATGCTGTTGATAACCACTTCTTCCTCCTGCAGACCCTTGCCTCCCTTGACTTCCATGACACCACTGTCACTGGATTATCTTCCTACCTCCCTGATGCTTCCTTTTCTCTGTTGACCACTTTTCTATTTCTGAGAGTTCTACCCTTGGAAACTTGATTCTTTTACTCTAAATTTCTCCTTAAATTATGCCATCTGATCTCAAAGTTTTAACTATGGACTCAGATAACCCAGGTCACTGGACCAGATCTCTGTGTATTCAAGTCCTTGGGCATCTTCACATGGATTTCCATTCACCAAGTACCACTAAATCAATGTGTCTAACACTCATCTTGTTATCTCATTCCAGAACACGTCTTGCCAACCTTGGTGAATGGCATCACCCATAATTCTGCTATTCAAGTCAGACACCCGAGAAGAACTCTTACTGATGCAATTTACTTCTCCTCTATTGACCCATATTTAATTGATTTTCAAATCATTTGAATTTTACTACCTTGATATCTGGTCCATACTTTTTACCCTCTTCTGTTAAAGTCTCAGTCTAGACCTTTAAAACTCTCACAGACCATATTGCTGTATTATCTTGCTTTCTACAACCCGGCCAGACTAAATCTTTTAAATTGCACTTTCCTGCTTAAATGTCCCTAATCCCCATAGCTTTCAAGTTAAAGCATAAATTTTTTTCTGGCTTATAAAGTATGTCATGATATAATATCTGCCTCTCTCCTCAGACACGACTCTGTTCTCTACCTGCTAGACAAAATCACTGCCCCCTACCTACCTAACACTACCCACCTCTTTTATAGGTGGGTAGTGTTAGGTAGGCCTGAATACTTGGTTCCTACTCAATTCTACTTTGTTTTTTATGCTATCCCCACTGCTCTTGTGCATTTTTCCAACTTGCTACTCACGTTTCAAGTCACAGAATGTTCTTGTCTCCTCTATTTAAATTGATCTGTCCCTTATTTCTGCCCCCATTCTTCTCTGTAAAGACACCATCATGTCAACCTGAGATTCATTTAGATTTTCTGTAAGGTTCCTGGGGGCAGAATTTAATCTTGCTCATTATTGCATACATAACCCAGAGCACAGTGACTGGCATATAGTAGTCATTCAATGAATATTCTTTCAATATAATTGAATTAATAGTAATCAATTAAATGCACTTAATCCCCTAGTTCCATCTCTTGAGCAAACTGAAGGAGAAGCCAGGCTGCAGGTGGGTTCCTAGATTTCTCTCTCTCTGTATCTTTGTGCTAAGATCCTTCCATGAGCAC
Organism: Rhynchonycteris naso; assembly: GCA_037038555.1. Taxonomy (NCBI): domain Eukaryota; kingdom Metazoa; phylum Chordata; class Mammalia; order Chiroptera; family Emballonuridae; genus Rhynchonycteris; species Rhynchonycteris naso. Next base: position 293,178,607 of record CM072997.1, read on the forward strand.
CAAGACTGTCAGTTCAAGTAGAAAGTCATACCTGTGATGGATTTTCCCTATTTATTTATATATTTTTGAAATGAGTAATCAAGAATTTTGAAAGACATGTGCTACAATTCTAGAATATTTCAATGCTTGGCACAGTTCTGGTCATCTAAAGTTCAAGTAATTGGGAGATATAACCTACTATTTCATGTTGTTTAGTCGTTTTTTTCCAGAGAAACAAAAGCACATAAGATTGAATGACTCATTGAAGGAATGTCTCAGCTTTTGGTGAATTAGACAGAAATACTTGCTCCTCTTCTATTTGGTCCTGGGCCCCTTTCCATGTCACCTTTAAGGAAACTAGCAAATAAAACTGGGGATTAAGAAATGTTCTTCTGAAACTGCTAGTATTTTTGGATTATTATTATTTTTTTTTTTACTTTATTTATTTTGTCACCCAATCCATCAAAGGATACTGGTTGAACATCCTTTACATAAGACATGCTATTCTCACCCTGCTATCCTGCTATAAGATCTTGGATGAATTATTAAACCTACTTAAGTCCCAGCTTCTCAGTAGTAGAATGCATCTGGAGGGAGTATAAATATATATGATTGACTCTGACCCTTAATATTTGTTCTTCAACTGGACACACACGAGCAGTAATCTCCAGACCAGCAGTGACAGCACAGTAAGTTTCCAGACTGCAGCTCCGCGTGAAGTAGCTAGAGTGCAGGACCAAGGGCCTAGGTCAGAATGGTGACTAGGGCCTCACCAAAAGATTAGCAGAAACCAAACGATGTAACTTGTGGATAAAGAGCCATTGATTTTTTAAACAATATAAACTCAAAGTGTTTTCTTGGCTCAGTGTTGGTAGAGGAAACTGCCCTCTTTAAAGCCTTATTATTCTTACTTGCTTACTTCCATTGTCTCTCCCCCCCACCCCCCCGATGATTATCCTCCTATAACCATGCCTTTTATCTGGTGCATATTTTCACAAATATGCCTGTCCTGCGGGCTTATTTTATTATTTTATACCTGCTTTTTTTTTTTTTTTTAACCTGGAAAGTTTGTTGGTCTGGTTGATAAAGCCACAGCCCGAAGCTCCAGAATTCTAGAGATTTAATTTTGAGACAGACAATCCCTGGCTGACTCCAGGAAAAGGTTATGTGTTATTATTATTATTTACTATTTTAACTGACTTTGTAGATTTGACATAAGTATAACTTAAACAGGAGATGTCAGGTTTAAGTAATGACAACTCAAGATAGCTTATATATTTAATACATATTTTTTCAGAAAAACTTCTTAAAGGTAAAACCCCTCCCATTTGTTCAGTCATTTCCCACTTGTCCCAGCAGGCCTTTGAAAACTGTCAAGAGAGTCACATTCTATAACCACAACAGACATAAAGCTGATGACGTTGAGCTGCGTAGCAAAGCATCTGAGCTTCCCGTGCATGATCTGTTCTGTACCGGGTCCTGGCATCTGCCCACACATCAAGAGGAAAACCAGGGAAGACTCATTTCTTTTTTTTTTCTTTTATTAATTTTAATGGGGTGACATTAATAAATCAGGGTACATATGTTCAAAGAAAACATCTCCAGGTTATGTTATCATTCGATTATGTTGCATACCCATCACTCAAAGTTAAATTGTCCTCATTTCTTGAATCAAATATTTTCCTTTATTTGAGGTGCAGTTATGGTATACGAAAAGCCCTGTGCTATTTCTTCTTAGCAGTAGGGAGAAACAGTTCAATGGACGAGGTGGAGCCACAGCACTGATCCCTCTTTCAGCGAACAATGGTGAGTCAAGAGGAAACTTCACTCTTGTTTACATTGTAGAACTGCCTGTTGGGAGACATTAATTCTAAGCAAGTGAAGGTTCTTCCTAACCACTACTATATTCCAGCATTTGAAATAAGCAGGCTGGAAACTTAAGAAAATTCTTGGGAGAAAGAACAGTAATAACACTGTCAACCTAGATGCCAAGTCATTGTTTTGTCTTCTGGATGATGGTATGACAAAGTTGTGGACCCCGGCTGCTGCTGATTATTAGGAATGGCTCTTCAATTGCCTAAAAACTCTTCATGGGCTTGGTGCATTGACTTTAGAGTTTTGAAATATTTGGATGGGTCTTTGAAATATTTCGAAGGTTGGTGAAAGGCTTTATTAATAGTCAATTATGACATGCTAATCTTAGATAAATGATTTAGAAAGATGTGTCATCAAATTCAGCACACAGAAATAATAAAGCAGAAATCATGGGATTTATAGAAAAGATGGTAAAGAAATAATTTACTTAGGAATAAATTGTGTGAAATGGGAGAAAAATCTTCTAGAATTCAAGGATAAGGTGACCTGACAGGCCCAAGGACAAGCAAGAGAAAGAAATATTGATTGAATATTTCAAGTAGTGACTGGTGAGCTGTGGGACATTTTTCAAGTACATTCACTTCTGTGATCCAATGCCATCACAAATACAAAGGACACCAAGATATGTCTGTGAATCATTCATGCAACGTCTTCAAAATGTTCTCTTTAATTAGTGATGACAGCCCACTAGCCAGTTGAGGGGCCTCAGCAGGCCGGATTAGATTAAGTTCACCGGAGAGAGTGTTTGGTGAGGCAGCACAGGGGAGATGGTCCTCTCATCTCATCAGAGCTGCAGTGAGCAGAAACCCCATGTCTAAGCTAGCTAGGGAACATCCCTCTGACTTTAGAAGAAACTTTTTATGACTGGGGATAATTGAAGCAATGTGTTTTCTAGGAGAATGAGACATGAAGAAAATTGCCTCCACAGAAAACAAAGGCCTTTGTCATATTAAAGAGAAAGAAATGAAAAACTTTGTGCCTGACTCTCCCAGGGAGCCAGAAACTGCACCTTCCTAGGGAGTGGAATAAGTGCTGTGTTTTTCAAACCCTATATATGGGGCCAGGATCTCTAGGCCCAAGTGAATGGTACCTGCATTGTGCCTCCAGTAACATTGTTATGGACCAGGAGACTGGCTGGCGACAGAAAAGGACAGTCAAATTGTGAGAAGTTACTAGACACTTACTCTTAAGTCTAACAACTTCCAAAGCCTTTAACTGTCTTTGTCTGCCTACCTGTTTGACTATCTCTCTCTTTCTTTGTTGTCCTTTGCGGTCAAACCCATACTCAAATGTGGGCAATGTAGATTGAGATTGTGGAATGAACACGGGCATAGTTCCCAAACCTGACATGGCTCAAGACCCTTTTGCTCCCTACTGAATTCAGAGAGGACACTGCGGTCAATACAAGGAAAAGAATATCACCTCTTTCTTCAGACAATATATTGCAGAGTCCAAAACGATCTGCGAAAACACATTTTCTAATTAATGCAAGAACCGAACTCCAACCTCTGAAGTTGGAAGAAATCAGCACGTCTAGATTGGGATACAAACCAAAAGTCAGTTGCATTTCTTGGCACAAATATTGATGCAAGAGTATTGTCCCTTTGATGATATATTGATGATTGATTTTTGACAGAAAATTATATGCAAGATGGGTTATGACCTGAGTTACAGAACAGACCATTAAAACCTACAAGGGGAATTTTATTATATTCACATTGCTGGTCAATGTCAATGAAGGACACATAAGATTTCTGTTGTCGTGAGAAACTGAGCTCTTCCAGGCTATGGCTCTCTGTGTGTGGCCAGAGGAGCATATGTTTGAAGTTGCTTTTCGAACAGGGAGAAAGGATTCTGTGATGAGCATCCATCCACATTAGCCCAATCTATCCTTGTGAGTTGGCATTTCGCCTGCATTTTATGCCCAAAGAGGACACTTGTTTATTCTCTTTATTTATTGAGGGCAAACCTCAGACTGAGCACAGAACAATGTTTTAAAATATTAAAATCTGGTCATTTCATTCTCCTTCTTAAAACCTTCAAAGCTTCCTAGTATTCTCCTCCACCTCACCCCAGTCTCCATGAAGTAATGTCCGATGCTGTAAAAGAGCCTCCAAGGCCATAGAGTCTGACTCATGTCCACCAGTCCTTTCTGGCCACCGCACTCTGATCACAGTGCTGCAGGCTTCTCAAGTAGTGATGACCTCTCAATGGTCGTCGAATGGCCCAAGCTGCTCAGCCCTCTTTCTGGTTTATCCCCCTAGCACTCCGCCTCCCGACCCTACCCATCCACACGTGACCAGTTTCTATTCCCTTTCAGGTCTCAGGATAAATGCCAGTTTGGTAAGGACACCTTTGCCTGACCTATCTGAAGGTAGGAAACCTGAGATTTTGTTATTGCACCTTGTGCATTTTTATAATCATCACCATAATTGTAACCGTTCTGCTTTATCTGTCTTTATTAGACTGCAGACTCCATGAGGTTAGGAGCACTTCTGCCCCAGATGCTTATCTGGCTTCCATTTCTTGCACCTAATAGGTGGTCAGGAAATACTTTCTGAAGTTAGAATGATTTGTAACCACAACTCTAGTCACTGTAGTCTCATCTTGATATTGTTTTGTAGTAAAACCGATTTGCTGGAAGAGTCTTTTAAAGCACATATTTTAAGCTTAACAAAGGAACTTGCTTTTTTTTTTTTTTTTAATATAAGAAGGCAAAAGCAGAACTCTTACAGAAATAAAACTGCAAGGAGAATTCAGTCCCCAGGATTCAGAGAGTAAACCAATCACCATTTCAGGGTGAGATGAAAGATGTTTCCCTCTTGCCTCATCCATCAGGGTATTACAGCTGGCAGACTTCTTTATGAATTCACTTTTCTTCCTCTCAATGATCTTGGATGAGGCCCGGTACATTTCTCAGTGACACTACAAAGGACAGAGCATCGGAATATTCCCAAAGCAGGGCTGTTCTGTGTCCACAAATTAGGTGAAAGGCAAACGCCCAAACGGGACCGATTTCTCAAAGTCAGTTTGGGCACACTACTTCCTGAGAGCGAATGATGCTTGTGGCAAGGCTAATCCATTTAGGTTTAGACCTGCACTCTGGTGGCAAGCCTTTTAGAGCTCTGAGTGGAAAAGCTTCTGGTCATAAATTCCATGGGGGTATCCCTGTTCTACCTCCTGAAGGAGAGGGCGTCAGAGATGTTGCCCCCGCCCCTGGCTCAGAGACCCAAGGTTCCTCTTTGTGAAGTGGAAGAGAACTCTCTTAGCTTCCTAGAACTCAGGACCTCAACAATATTTGTAAGACATAAGTGGGAGTGCAGAGACATGATCCAGAACACAGTATTTTCATATGCTTTTAAATATACAAGATATTCGTGTCTATTAATTTATCAAGATTAGGTTAGAGCTCTTTCCGATATGAACAAGTACATTCTCCTTCAGTAAATTCAATCCTATGAAGATAGCCCAGTTTTCCTTGAAGACTGTGGGTTTCCTCGTGCCTTCCTGCGGTGATTATGAGACTTACCTCCTAGAATTATCATTGCAAATATGGCAACTGTGAAAGATAGAAATAAATGTTTACAGTCCCCAAAAGATAATCTGCAATTTTCATTTCTTGGCTCCTTCATGACCAATATGAGCTTATTTTCTCTTAACTTGTTTCTTTCCTCTAAAATTAAATGTTAAGAAAATTCCAACTAAGCAAGTCATTCAATTTGAGGAGTTCCATTTCTTGGAATACTTGTCATAATTTGAAAGAATGTAATTACACTAGACATACAATATTATATTAGTATCAGGTGTACAACAGAGTGATTAGACACTTATATAATGTAGAAAGTGATCACCCTGATAAGTTGAGTGCCCATTTGACACCATATATAGTTATTATAATATTATTGACCGTATTCCCTCTGCTGTAATTTACTTCCTGACAACCATGCTATTACTGCCAGTTTGTACTTCTTAATACCTTCACCTTTTTCACCCATCCTCCCAAATCCTCACCCATATGGCAACTGTCAAAATGTTCTCTGTATCTATGAATCTTATCAAATACATTAAAAAAACATTTCCCTCAGTAATTCCAGGGTTTAATTTACTGGTTGTTAAAGGAGAAGGCAGGCATTCCCTCCAAAGCAAACCAAGCTCGTTGGCAAGGGTACCTCACGGTCTGCTGATGTGGGTGTGCTCATGAGTGGGTCAGTACAAGGCTTACCTATAATCTCACCCAGAAGACAAAGAAAACTCGCTATTTGCAGAACTTCTCTGAGATTTCAAAATTACAGTCAGTAATTCTGGCAGTCAGAAATATATATTTTTTTCCTTTATCCAGGGTGGCATTAGTGGATGTAATATCTTCTCTTTGAAAGGCCAGTTTCTTTCTTTCTTTTTTATTTTTTAGAAGTAGAACTTGCATCGTTTAGTTCAGAGATACAACTTCAATAATAGTGTGCACTTTGAGAAGAGGAGCTGTCCTCCTGCTTGTATGTGTATAGTTGGACTTAGTTGAATTTTGAGGTTGTACTGAAATATTTTTGCATTTTGAAAGCAGGCTTTATTTGCCCTCCTGGCTCTCTAGTTTTCATTTCACTCTATCATGAATGGATTTCTTGTCCTTGGGCAGTCTCCATTGATTTGAATTTAAAGATCTACTTCCTTTTCTTCTGCATTCATGCATGACCCAAGAATTCAACTGTGCTCACAACATATTACTTTTAAAAAATAAGCAAAATCAAAATATTTGCAGATGACTTGGCTTTTGCCAATAAGGTGAAATGTGCCCAGAAGTGGTTGAACATATCTCATCTTGTGGGTATTGAGAATAGTTATGGATTTTATCTTTGGGGTCGGTCAGAGTTGTCACTACTTTGGTTAAACCATGCAGCCTCTTTCTAACCCCTTTCTTTCTTTCTTTCTTTCTTTCTTTCTTTCTTTCTTTCTTTCTTTCTTTCTTTCTTTCTTTCTTTCTTTCTTTCTTTCTTTCTTTTCTTCTTTCTTTCTTTCTTTCTTTCTCTTTCTCTCTCTCTCTCTCTCTCTCTCTCTTTCTTTCTTTTGTATTTCTGAAATTCATAATTCAAAAATATCTAAAATTTAGATAATAACATTTACCTCATCTAACTTTTGTAAGGTTAAATGACAGAATGCACGTAAAGTATTTGGACCCATGCTGGACACAACATGTGATGAATGCTAACTATTGTTAATGTCATTATCTTATGGCTTGACTTTTGTGGATGTTTCCTCCGTGTTTCTTTAAGTGTTCACAATGGCAGGATGATTTCTTTAAAATACAGTAGTAAATAAAGTATCCATAACCTTAAAAGGATGCTCATATATAGAAAGGCCTATGTAAGTAAAAGTCAAATCCTATAATCTCTGACCTTCCCTATTCTTTCCTAATGAGATCCAGGTCAGACTTAAGGCAGACTGAATTGGGAACCCAAAGAATCCTTATCACTGTAGAGAGAAAGGAACTTGCTTTCTGGCAACTTAGAACACAATTTTTGTTGAATGCAAAAAAAAAAAAAAGTTTACTAGATCAACCTATTGTTTCTTCAAATGTTTCTATTTGTTCTTCTATTAAATTAGGTATGCAGAATTTCAAGGCCATAAAAAATGAATTAGGGGCAAAACAGTTATTTGTAATTATTGGCTTTAATTTGGTAGTTGGCTTTGTTGTCATGAATAATGGCATACCTCTTTTAGATATAGGAAAGAGGGACCCCTGTCTCCAGAGCCATGCTTTAGAGGGTTTTGCCCTGGCTCTCCTCTGACCAAGCTCCTCCCCATAATGAAAGCCAAGAGGGTGTACCTGCCTAGAGCTCTATACTTCTTTTTAGACTACTCATGTACTTGATACCCTCAAATTCCTTGCCCAAATGGCTTCAAGCCAACACTCAAAGTCTGTCCTCCCTAATCAGATAACTGACAGTGTACATACCCTTGGCTCCAGGCATAGTGAAAGAGCAGTGGCTTTTGGATTGGGGGAATGGGGTGGGGAATGTGAATGGGGCTGCATGTGTAGACTGGGGTATCTACATGTGTGCCACAAGGCTCCTCATTTTGCAGGATAGTCCCTAGGATAAGAAGCAAAGATGAAACAGGTATAAGCTAGGGGCCCAGGACAGAGAGGGGCTGATTTTCCCAGTGCTACCACATTCTGGAGCTTAAAGAATTCTGAATTCATATCTAGTGCCCTGCATCTTTTTTTTTTGTTTTTCTTCACTGAGAAGGAGGGAGGCAGAGACAGATTCCTTCATATGTCCCAACTAGGATCTACCTAGCAAACCCTCGATTGGAGGAGGGGTGTTCTGCCCATCTGGGGCTGTTGCTCTGCTGCTCAGCAACTGAGATATTTTAATGCCTGAGGCAAAGTCTTGGAGCCATCCTTAGCACCTGGGACCAACTTACTCCAATGAACCATGGTTGTGGGACAGGAAGAGAGCTATAAAGAGAAGGGGGAGGGGCAAGGTTGGAGAAGGAAATGGTCACTTCTTCTGTGTGCCCTGACTGGGAATCAAACCCAGGACATTCACATGCAGTCTGACGCCAACTGTGCTCCAATGGAACCTTGGCTGCAGGAGGGGAAGAGAGAGAGAATTGAAAGGAGAGGATGAAGAATGGAGAAGCAGATGGGTGCTTCTCCTGTGTGCCCACACCGAGAATCGAACCCAGGACTTTCACACGCCAGGCCAACACTCTACCACTGAGTCAACAGGTTAGGGACAAGTATTGGGATTTTATTGTAGGTTTTGTGTACTTAATAAGTGTTTGGTTATGTTGTCCTGGCAGATGGTAGTTGGAAAGTGTACCGGTGAATTAGATTTCAAGCCTCACACTCCTTCAGGTAGCCACTGCCCACTTCTAGAGGATTGTTGCCTGAGCCTGTCAATGGGCAGCAGACCACAGGAGGTTCTTATACCTATGTGACCATACTCTGTTTCACCTGATGCCTTCATCCTGGCCACTAGTGAATGCACCAAGAACTGATGCCCAACTCAAGGGAGCCCACTTGACTTGCCAAATACCCATTAAATGGCTGGTAAGATTATTTTGCCTCACAGCGTTATTAGTAATGAATTAGATTCTCTGTCTTAGGAAATTTGAATATGACATAGAGAGAGAACTTAGGGTGGGTATTGGGGGCAGAAGTTCAGTGCCATGCAGAAAGAAAGCAACTTGGGAACATCGTGAGGGAGCGGAAGCTGCAGAGGTGGAGGCATGAGGTCCAGGAGAGAAGCTGGGTCCTATCAGTGGTGAAGGTGGGAAGAAAGAAAGCTGCCTCATAACTGAGGTGGGGTTGCATGGAGGGGTCAAAACAAAATCACTTGGTCATTGACGTTACGCAGGTGCTCAATGAGTTTTAAGTTCATGGTGTTTCCAATTCCATGAGGCCTGCCTGAGTGAAACTGATTTTCCTCCCCAAGGTTTCTTACCATTTAGATTTTCCTGGAACAAAGAAATGTAACACAGATAATGGATAACATTACTGAACTCTCACTTTTTGCCAGATCTGTTCTTAAGAGTTTTTCAAGAATTTTCTCTTTAATTCTCAAAACAATTCTTTGCAATCGGTACTTTCATTAACCCCACTTTAAACATTAAAATAAAAAAGTCAAGAAAGGTTAAACAACTTGCCTGTGGTCACACAGTGAGTGGGAACAAGACTTTGGAATTTAAATGTTGGTAGTAAGTAGTATGATTTAGAACCCAAACTCTGAACAACTGTATAATATCAAATCTGTAGGTTGAGATTTGTTTTCTGTGTTCCCATGTTTGCTAGTATTTTACTGCTTACCTCCACACACTATATTCTAGACTGAGTTTATCTTCCTTACAACACTGTGTTTCTAACTAATCTAATTCTTGGCAAGAGAAGATCCGCCAATCTCAATCACTAGGCAATCAACTTGAACTCCCTTTTCCAGGCACAGGGTGGTGCTCTCTTGACCTTGCCTGTCACAAAAGCAGGCCAGCTCCTGGGAATACAGTATTTCCCTTCGACCTCTCCCTAAGAAGCACGATCCCCTCTCATGGCACATCCTCTCCTAAACCCAACTGAATTGTGTCTGTCTCCTCTCTATAATCGAGCTCTGCTGACGGTACAAATTGTTCTTTTCTTTTCTTTTTCTTTTTGTCTCTGGCACTCCACACACTGTCTGGAAAAAAGTAGATGCTACAAAACCGTTCAGTAAATGAAGATAGCACCTTTGATTTATATTCTGGGCTTCAAATGTCTATTCACACTCTGTCCTAGCCTATCTTGGGAATAAGCCAATTGCTTGATAAAAATAAAAAAATACACACCTAATCCAAGGTGGCTTTCCACTCAAAATGGTAATGTGTAGATATTTTTTACAATTACTTTGGTAGATACCAAAGGTCAGATCAATAACTTTGTATCAAGATGGATGTAATTGAGTTAATGATACATATTTTGAAATAATACCTATATTTGTGTGCCACTTTACCAAGTAAAAAAGATTTTTGTTTAAGTGGTCTCATTTGGTACTGACAGTGTACCTCTAAAGATGTATAATTCTGGTCTGGAAGAACGCTTTTTACCAAACCATGGTGTGACCCACAGGGGCTGGTGGGGTCCTCTCTGTGGCTGCAGTTCTGTGTGTTTCAGGCTCTCTGGTGGCCATGCCTAGAAAACTCCAGGGAGTGAGACTGGAGAAGTTTCCCCTTAGTTCCATCTGTGATCAAGCCTCTGCAAATAAGGGGGGCTACTGGTCATTTTCCCCTTCATCTCACCCTCCTGGTCCTGATCCTGCCTGTCATCTCCACCCTTCACTCTCCCAACTATGATGAAAGTGGAAGAGAAATTTTTTTCTAAAGGCCCAGATCTCAGAAGAGAGTGTATCTCTAAGGACTCGACCTTCACAAAGGGTGGGGGTGAAACATAAAAACTTGTCTCTCTTCTCATCTCCTTTCCCTACCACCTCCCCAGTCAATATTTTCTTCAGTCCCCTACACCTTTTTCTGGACAGTCTCCATTACTGACCATGTGAAAATGCTTCTACCACCTTTTCTACCTTCCTAAACCTTAGCCCAGTTATTACTTCATGAGGCTCCTGTCTGCTCGGTCATTAACTATTCAGAAGGGAGGCTGCGGGCTATAGTCCTATAAGTGATGATGGACATAAGAATATCTCACCAGACATGTGCCAAGTAAGTTTCTTCTCGAGATTATCTGGGATGCCAGCATACATTGTCACAGCCAAAGTTACTTTCTTTGAGACAAATCGAGAATAGTCACCCTGCTTCTTGAGAGCAATAAACTCTGGCATCACTATAAGGTCCTTTGACTGTTTCCTGGGCTTGGATGAAGTTACCTGAAAAAGGTGCAAATCTGTTCCTTTCTGCCAACCAAGAAGGATGGCCCATCATTGGTTAATCTTTTAAAAACTTCAAACCCTTTCTTCTTTCACACTCAACACAGCTCCTCTTGCCCAGGATAGCGAGGTCAGTGGATTCCACCATGGTGCTAAGAAACTGGAACCTTAGAGAATTTAAGTGAATAACCAAGCAATAGCAGATGTAGGCTGTACAGTGTCTTCCTCATAAATATTAATTGGGTTCATTGCATGAGATTTACTGGCAGCCCCGAGAAAACTTCTGATGGTACATTATTGAATCTATATTTCCTTTCCAGCTTCCTGGTGTTTAAAACAGTGTTAAAAGTATTCAAAAGTTCTTGATTTACAATAATCAAGAGGTAACATTTTGTCTCCTAAGCTGGCAAAGTAAAAATTTTTGAAGACAACGCTCTTCATGTAGTAACTTCTTCATGGACCCCTCAGAGTTAATGCTCATAGCATTTGTATTCTACGTCATCCTCTCCTTCCTTGGTATCATGCCTTGCCCTTGTAGGAAGTCAACCAAGCCTCCGTTAGAATTCTAGGTATGATTTTATTGGGAATGTTTGAGTAAAATCATCCCAGTAGCTAGACCCCTGCCAAAAACCTTCTGGCCAGGTCAATTCCCCACCAACCAACTGTGCTCTGCAGTTGTGATTATTCCTTTTAAAACCAAACGATGTGAAAGTTAATGCATTTACCAAAGTGAAAGGCCCTGAAAAACGTATTTTCAATTCTGGCAGAAAAAGAATTCTGGCTCAGTGTTTTCTGAGCAGCACTTTGTCTGAGGAGATGGGCATTCCCTCCCCTCCTCACTCAGCTCTGCTGATCAAGCCTGAAAACTGTCAAGTTTCAAAAAAAAAACACTTCCTTTTCACTTTCTGTTTCTCTAAAAATCTCATTTCACCGTTGCCATCCAGGGTTTTCTCTCTCTCCTGTGCTTAATGCACATGTGTAGAAAGTGGCTTCTCCCTGGGTGAATGCTTTAACAACCACTGTATGTGCTGGGAATTGGTCTTTTCATTGATGCCTGCAGCCTAAGCATGCCTGGGACACATTGCCAGAGTTTCAAGAAACAAAGCCCTGGTTTCAAGCTGAGGGTAATGCCCCCTTTTTATGAGAACGGGGGCCTCCACTGGCTGGGTATGATCTGTGGTCTCTCTAGAAGCCACAAGAGCATGCGACCAGTCTTCACAGGCCTCACTTACAGGCTCAGGAAGCTGTAGAGGAAGATTTACCATATGGGGCCTGAATAGAGCACCTGTTTAATGGGATTCAAAGCTGAGACCTCAGAGCTAGGTAGGTGGGAGCACCCCACATCCTGAAGAGGGTCCTCCATCACACCCGGAAGGAGAGGGTTTTCTTGAGGTAAATGAGTGGACAGCCACATCATGGCCTTCTCCTTCCACTGGGGAGGGGACAGGATTGCCTCCCCACCCACCGAGAGAGAGGCTGAGGGCCACAAGAGCCCACCCCGCCCCGTGTTGGCAGGGATGTCTATCAGGAAGGAGGTCGCCATTTCTATCCCCTCCTCGTGCCATGTATGTGAGCATGAGGAGACTGAAATCCTGGGCCACCGAAGGACTACCCCTGACTGAGAATTGAGCATGGAGGGGAAGTTCTTGGAGGACTTGACCTGTGCCTCTCTACTTCGGAGCTTGAGAGATCGTATCTGGTTCTCACCGGAAGGCCCAGGGATGCCAGCGGACATTGCCTCCAATGGCAACTTGAAGAGAGAGGGTCACCTGCACTTTGGACTTGGCAGGGGGAGGGGTGACTATTGCACTGAAAACCAGAACAAACACGAAGCAAAGTCCAGGTTTTTCCTCTTGTAAAAGGTCCCATCCAAAGGGATGCCTCATTCCAGCAAGGGCCAGTACGTAAGGCAATACTGGGGTCAGGACTGATGGGTGCTTCTCATGGCAGAGCCAGAGATCACAGACAGCAGGAAGGGACTATTCGAGAGAGTGGTCTTTGTGGGGAAAGGGACAAAATGGTCTGCGGAAGGTCCATGAGAGAAAGATCCAACATTAGACGCGCTGGTTACAGTAGGAGTGAAAGGAGCCTCTGTCCCCCTCTTTCTTTCCCCTTCCTGCCACCCTTCCCCCCACACCAAAGGCAGCAGTGAGAGGAGGAAGGAATGAGAGAGATGGAGAAACGGTGACCAGGCACAGCCCTCCTGCGGGTTGAGCCTGAGATCGGCTCAGGTCAGAGGAGCCAGAAAAATTCTAAATCATTTCAGAGGTTAAAATTTGATATTAGACAGGACTAGACTTTTTGTACTTAAAGATGACACTTTCATTATTACCTGAAATGCACCAGAGAAGCTATGAGATCTGTCCAAGAAATTGCCCAGAGAGAAAGAAGAAAAGGCATACATCAGAAAAAAAATAGTGTTTTTCTCTTCATACTCGACTGTGCCCAACTTATTCAATTAAATTCCATAAATAAATTTTGGGTAAAACTTTATAGCAGTTTATTTCACTTCTGCTGAGAAGCCTGTGTGGCTAGACTCCCTACAACACTTTCACCTTATATTACCTAAAGGGTTTCCAAATGCCTATGGAGAGAAAGGATGTTACTGATTTAAATAATGAATTTGCATACCCACTTACAAGCTTTTCTGGTATTTGATCTAGATGCTCATGAGCTCTTTTTGGCTAGGTAGTATTTCAAATAAAAAATGCTCTCTGAGGCTGGAAATAAAGCTAGGAGCAATTCAGATAATGGCTCATAGCCTTGGTCCTTGCTAACATCCTACTTTACAAAACACCACACATTATTTGTAACTATGAAGTCCATTAATTTCCTTTGACTAAGAAAACAGGCGAGCTATTTATTTCAAGTGCTACCTTAGATCATGGGCAGTGATCCCTTAATCTGGCTGAACTTTGTCTTGGCCATGTGCCTGAGTATAGATAATACCGACTGGCTTAGAGAAAATTTTACTGTGGTGAGTGAAATAATTTCTTGGGGATGGATATTTCATTTCTTACAATTACAAAATAGCTTTGATATCACTGTTTAGGAGCTGGTTCTGGGATGGTCTAAAGTTTTAACCTATAGCCTGATCAGGCGGTGGCGCAGTGGATAGAGCGTCGGACTGGGATGTGGAAGACCCAGGTTCGAGACCCCAAGCTTACCAGCTTGAGCACGGGGCTCATCTGGCTTGAGCAAAAGCTCACCAGCTTGGACCCAAGGTTGCTGGCTCCAGCAAGTGGTTGCTCAGTCTGCTGAAGGCCTGCGGTGTTGCAACGGCAATGAAAAACTAATGATTGATGCTTCTCACCTCTCTCTATTCCTGTCTGTCTGTCCCTATCTATCCCTCTCTCTGACTCTCTCTCTGTCCCTGTAAAAAAAAAAAAAAAGTAAAGTTTTAACCTATAGTGACATAATATATACTAGGCTTACCTGCAATACATTGAGTTCCCAAGCAATGGAAGTTTAGGGCTTTTGTGTAACCAACAGACATGTCATTAAGCGACCAAGCCTACCCCATGCAAATGCCAAGAATTAGATGGTTTTCCTCTCCAGAAGAGATTAGACTGGTAATTTCCAAATACAGGAAAAAATATATCAGTGAAGGATAGTTTCTGTTTTTTTTCATATTTCATACATAAAAGGCCAAATAATTAAGTATAAAATATAGCATCTAAGATTTAGATTAGACAAAATAAGAAAAAATGTAAGTCATGATTGCTAAAAAGGAATGTGGAGTCTCTTGGACCTATTATACAGCAAAAGCATTACCTATGTTAGGATATCAGTCCCTGAAGGCAAATGATTGGGCTCTAGAGCTCAGTTCAACCTCCTTCAGGGCAGTCCCACGTTTCCCCGAAGGCTTCAGTGTGGAGTATGGAGAAGTCTCTGAAGTATTGGCCTCATCTTACTTTGCCTTCTACGGCAGGTTTCCAAAAGCATCAAACAACATTTTCACTTTAAAGTAGAACTTAGGTTTAAATGTTTCAAGCTGAACTGCTTTTCCTAATGAATATTATAACTTTGATCTTCAGAATTAAATCAAGAGGCTTATTAAAACCAACACTTAAAAATCATTGAACATTTTACTCATTTCTAATTGGGAGCAAGGGGCCTGTTTGCAAAAGGATTAGAAAGAGGCACGCCCTTTCAGAGACTCTCCTGAGCCCACTCTTTTAGAAATTGCAGAAATGCATGTCATACAATTCGGTATTCCTTTTAAGTTGTGTGGTTCATAGGTAAAAATCTAAAACCCTGTAACTCATAAATAATCATAATGAAATCTAAGTGGTACTTCCCATTAAGTGACTGAATAAAATTATACATGATGAGTTTATTATCATGAGACATACAAAGCAAAACAATGTAAGTCTAGTATTGTACAAGCAAATCCTATAGGAAAAACATGATCACAGATTCAGTGAATCTGTGGAAAAAGTAATAGCTTCAATATTAGCATACATATTTGTATAATCTATTGGCATAAAGTCATAATAAACATACTCATGTAAGGGCAGCATTCATTTTTAAAGTTCCTCATTATAATTTCTTAGTGTTATCTAATTATTTAATCTATTATTTAAAAAGAGAATCCACCTATTAAGAGAGAACCTTAAATTATTCACCTAAGAAGATAAGTAATAGACTTACTTTTTTTCCAAAATATTTTCTGTAATCAAAGGCAAAACTTTTGTTTTGCATCATACTCTCTCTATTTCCTTCCATTAACATGCACTACCCATAATTCTCTTTTTTTTATTGTCACTGTGAAAGACTTCATAGGCTATAAGTGTCTAAGTCTTCTCTCTTCTACTACATAAGTTTTGATTTCCTAAGCTCTTGATATGTCACCCATCTGACTGCTCAATCATTCTGGGTTGTCCTTTGCATCTCCAGGGGATGATAATTATATGTGTTGGCCAAGTTGTTGGGAGCTGAGATGCATTTGAGGTCCTTTGTGCAATCAGTTCCGATCCATGTCTCCTCTTATATCGGAATCTTAAATCAGAAACCGTCTCAGATTAGATGGAGTCCACTAGGCTCTGGCCCCCCTCACAGTTGGACAGAAATAGGAAGAGCCATGTGTATGACTGAGTTTGGCTTAATGAGGCAAGGGGAGAACAGGCCAGAGAAGGAGCAGATGCATTAGCATAGTGCAGGGGACCTTTGCTGCCTCCTCCTGATGCCTCACTAACCATCGAGGAGAAGGGCAGACACTGAGGAGCAGGTGCTCCCTGGAGCTTTAGTTGTATCATAAATCCAGGGCTTCTTCCCTGAGGATAGTCAAGGTCTCTGGTCTGGTAGTTCTTGAATCGGCCTCATTGTAACATAATCATGGTGTAATAAGGCAAAGATAACATCATAAGTGTTTGAAGAAGTAAAGATCAATGCCTTGGGAATTCTGAAAGCCTTACAGGTAGTATTTGCAAATAGACTGAAATTCTCTGAGTTCTGTCTGACCCTTTTATAAGGAACTAATAGAAACTGTTCTGGTACCAGTAGTGTGCTAGTAAATGTTTAACATTTAACAATGTGTATGGATGGTGGGCCCTTGTCTACCGCAGGGGTTAGGTCCCAGAACCTCTTGCGATAGGCGAAAGTCCACAAAGTAGCAACCTTATATTTATTCTATTATTTATATTTATTTTAGGCTTTACAAACCCTCCCCACACTCTTATAAACCTTTCCCCACACTGTGATCAACCCCTCCCACACTCTTATAAACACTTCTTATGTTCTTAAACACTTTCTAAATAATTAAGATAATAAATATATGAAAAAATATATATACTGCAAAATCCCATGATATAGCAAAAATCCAAGACACAAAATTAGATGTATACAATTTAAAAATCTGTGATACAGTGAGACCATGAAAAGTGAACTGTCACATGGCGAGGGACAACTGCATTATAAATTTAACTGATATAAAGGATGTGAAGCACACAATTGACAAATAATAATAAAATATGCAATACTCTTTATTGTAAATTTTATATAGCCAACTCTTTCTCACAGAATGCTCTACTTGATTTTCGCTTAACTTTTTATTTGCATGTAGCCAAGCCATGATTGCAGTTGATGACTGAGTGTAGTTCTGATATGAGTGTCAGTTGATATTTTTATTTACATATCATGAGTAAGATTAAAGTGAAAGTGAAACAATGAAGTGTGCATCAGAACTTTATTAGTGTGTCAACAATGTGGGTAATGTCTTTGTTCCAAATACTGGAAAAGTAGTCCTCGACCTTTTCTTCAACTCTTGTTTAGTGGCTATAGACACTTACCAGTTTAACTGCATTATTAACATTTTTTTATTACTTCTCATGTCTAGACAATCAACAAAGAAATAAATCAAGCACTGATTGGTAGTCACCACGATCAACTTAAAACTCCCAATGTTACTAATTGCAGAGTTGGGCAGAGAGGCAGAGTAGCACATAACCATATAATCTTTCTATACAGACTGAATAGGCTCAAATAAACTTAAAATAATAGAGCATAGAAGAATGTAGTACAATAATTAAGAGGTGATGAATTTGGGATATTTGTTATTTTTATTTTTAATTTGGTTCATTTAAATGTAAATTTACATAATGTAATTTTTAATAATGGCTTTGTTTAACAACTGGCTCACAAAATTCCTGAAAAGTTATCAATCAGTTCTTACAAGCCAGTACAAGTGGGTTCCAGAACTCCATGGGTCACAGCTCAGAAGTTTTAAAGCATTATAGTGATGAGACATTAGAGCTGGAATGTATCTTAGCCACTATCCCTGATACGTGGACTCTGATAGGCTGTCATTTGTATAGGAGACCCTATCAACAGAGGACTTCTGGTCTGATTCCCAGATCCTTGGGGCTATAAATCACCAAGAAAGCATCTTTTTAAGGGGAGGCTTGGCAGGGGAGTGAAAACACTTGATCGGGGCCAGATCAATTTCTGTGTATGTTTGCCACACTCCATGTGATGTCATGTGCATGGGGGAAGGTGGGACCGAGAAACAAGGAGGTGTTGGGAAGCTGCAGTTGACCTTCCAACACTCTAAATGTAAGGCAGTCTGGAGCTTTGAGAATGTCTGGGTTCCCTCAGGAGAAAGACTTTCTCGGTAAATTCAGAAGCAATCAGCCGAAGGAAAGTGTGGAAATGGCAAAGCTTTAAAAAAGAAATAAAATTTCAAAATTGTGATTATGCTGAATGAGAGAAGGAAAAGTTAAAATCATCAGTCCAGCTGGGACTAGATCCATAATAGGTGAGAACAGTTAACATTTACTGATTCATTGCATATTTATCATATGCTAAGTGCTTTGCATGCATAACTTCACTTAAACTTCTTCATGACCATATAAAATACAGTAGATAATATTTTTCTTGCCGTTTTTCAGATAGAGAAACTGATTGAGAAATTTGCACAAGGTAATGCAGATAGAAAAGGACAGAGCAGCAATCCATAGAAACCAAAAACCTTTGAATCGTGAGTGTACAAAATTGTACGATTTTCTTCATCAGCTGCCCAAGTAGTGGGACCAAGAAAAGCAATCAGGTTTTACTGGTTAGATGGGACAGAAAGACAGGGGAAAGGTACGGTGGGGATCAAGTTGTTTCCAGTCTGCTGAAATATTTATTGATGACCAGAATGAAAGATGGGATCAACCCAATCTTTTTACCACTGTCAAAATCCTGGATCAACTGACCAGGCAGTGGTGGAGTGGATAGAGTGTTGGACTGGGATGCGGAGGACACAAGTTCAAGACCCCAGGGTCGCCAGCTTGAGTGTGGGCCCATCTGGCTTGAGCAAAAGCTCACCAGCTTGGACCCAAGGTCGCTGGCTCCAGCAAGGGGTTACTTGGTCTGCTGAAGGCCCGTGGTCAAGGCACATAAGAGAAAGCAATCAATGAACAACTAAGGTGTCGCAACAAAAAACTGATGACTGATGCTTCTCATCTCTCTTCGTTTCTGTCTGTCTGTCCCTATCTATCCCTCTCTCTGACTCTTTCTCTGTCCCTGTAAAAAATAAAATAAATAAATAAATAAATAAATAAATAAATAAATAAATAAATAAAATCCTGGATCAAATAACAAAGTTCTATGAATAGCAAAAGATGATTAAACTGCAGGGTTCCAGACACCAAGAATAAAGACTATAATCATAGTTCCCTTACTTTAAGCTGCTGGAACCACTTAAATAGTTGTCTTCATTGAACGTTAACTTTATCCAAAACTAGTCTAAAAGAAACAGAGTCAAATGACTTCTGGCTGTCAGATTGAAGATGGAGGCTAATGAAGAAGAGGTGGTGGTATCCCCATCTAGATCTGCATTCTGGATTGCAACTGTCCAAGCTCCACTATTAGTGGGAATATCAAGAGAAAGGGAGTAAATCATCTGTCCAACAATAATGGCCCAGGTAGGCTCAACATGGGTGTGCCTCATTGTTATCTTGAGTGGGAGAGTGGACTTGGTATTTTCTTGACTCCTTGTATCCCCCCCAGCCCTATTTACCATTTTCCAGGTAGCTAAACGACGGGTGACAACATTCTTCCTATTCCATAAACCATTTCTTAGCTTGTTTGATATTTATAAAATAAAGTTTATTATAGCCATGGTGGTCCTGATGTCTTGCCTCAAATGTCAGTTTGATAATGAGGATAAGAGAAAAAGGGACATGCTTGCTGATACTATACATGTCAGTTTGAGCACACAGCCTCAAAACACAAGGCAGGCGTTGTTGTCCTTTTCACGTGATTTTGGTTGGATTTTTAACTACAGTTACAGGCCAAATCATGATGGCTGAGTCCAGGTGACAACAGGCTGGACAGCTTTTCCCTAGTTTTCTTGGAACTCTAGGACTCGCCCACTCAGAATCCAGTCTCCATGCACTGGGATGCTCGGGCCATATAGAGAAGAATTTACAGGTGTTCTGTTTGATAGCTCTAGTTCAGCTAGTCTTCAAGTCATCTCAGTCCAGGCCCCAGACTCAGTGAGGAGCTACCCTCCTCCCAGGTGTGTCTCCTCCTAGCAGGGCAAGTCTTTCAGGCTGAACCCCCAGACGCTGTGGGGCAGTGAAAAACTGTCCCAACTGTGCCCTTTTCTAATTCTTGACCTACAGAACTCGTAAGCATGAGAAGATAGTTGTTGTTTTATGTTGCTAAATTAACAATGGCTTGTTTCACTACAATGATAACTAGGACCCATACACAAAAAAGCATCTCTGCAGTCGTGAGTCTTAGCACACATCTGGCACGTGCAGAAATCACTGTTGCAATAACACTGAGTGCGTGTCTTCAGAGGCAAGAATGGCCTGGGTTCCTGGCTCCTAGCGTGGTGGCGTTTCCATGAGTCAAGAGTCCCAGTTTCTGAGAAAACCAGCACTGGCTTAACATTTCGAGTTAAAGTTAATAGAAGAAACATCAGCACATCCAAGAAATAAGGATGGTCCCTATTATTATTCTAATGTTTATAATAATGGTATTATACATTTATTTTCACTGCAGTGATGGTTTGGAGGTATTTCTGCATTTTATTTTATTTGCACTTGAATTTTTGAGTGTTTGGGGGTGCAACAATAGTGTTTTTGGACTATTTCCATATCTCCTTATTCTATTTACACTTGACCTTTTGAGTGTTTTCAATGCATAGTCAGAACAGTATCTACATGCCCATTAGCATGAAGCACAGGGAATGATGACACCTTGGCCCAAAACAAGTGTAATGCCAAACAGCTCACATCTTTGTTTGCTCCTCAGAGGCCATCAGGAACACGATGGGTGAGACCCCAAGGGATGCTCCGGTTCCTGGGATGACCAGACCCGGCAAGGTGTGGTTGAAAATTGTTAAATTGTTCTGGAAGTAGAGAACTGCTGTTTCCAGACTTCCAAGATGATATACCCAAAGTGAGCTGCATATTGAAAGACGTGTGCAAAAGATGCCCAGTTTCTACTGTTGTGTCAATATTAAAGTTGTTTGTTTTACATACAATTTCCTATTGATAATGTTATTGAGCCACTCCTGGATGAAATCTTACCTTTTTTAGAGCTAAAAAATCTAAGAGAGTATTAATTTGGGCATCGTTTATATGCAAGTTGTTTGTATTAATCTTTGGGTTAATTACGCCTACTTGTTCAATTCAATTAGTAATTTCCCTCAATATTGCTAGCTTATTTCCTAACAAGCATTCAGCAGTATTACTGGATAAAATAGTTATTTTTATGTGACATTGCTACAGTCTAGTATTGAAATATTAGTAATACAAGTAAATAAACATTAAAACATATGTAAATTAAACATTTGCATTATCTGCAATCAACAACATCTCCAGGAATTATAACTTCTTTACCATCTAAAATTTTTCCTACAATTACAGAAATCAGAGAGTGTTTTGGACAGTATGTTAATTTAAGGAAAAGGAAATATTGCATCTTCTGGAAAATCCCTCATTAACTGCAAACTTCCTTTGAAAACAAAGGTGGACCATTGAACTGGACATGAATCTTGGTGTTCTTCCTGTTTAGAGCCTGGCTGGGTGAGGCAGAAAAGGCCTCGCCCCTTGTAAGAGATGACCATATACAGTATTCCAGTTCACCCTAAGTGGTCCAAATGTACACCTACTTTTCTGACATAACTATTAGTAGAAACCCATCTCTCTCTCAAAGCTGTTCTTGTTTGTATGAGAAATTATATGGTCACTGTACTCACAAGTCTAAGGAAAAAGCTCTCTATTACACACACACTAGGTACAAATTCCTTCTGTTTACATGAATCACTGGCCACAGCATGGAATCCTGCATCCAATTTCTTCCATTATGTTTAGAATAGAATCCATTAAATCTATATTCCCCTTGGTTTTCACTATAATACCAAATTACCTGCAATTAAAGCCCAGTTTGTTTCATTTGTATATATTAAATACCTGTGACTTTCACTGAACATTTTTTGGGATTTTTTTTTAAATTTGAAAACACACTATTTACAGCAATTAGTAGCCCAATATAGGCATAGTACTCTAGAATGGGTTAAGTGTTGTTTTCCACAGGACTGTCTTTGTTTCAAGCAGACTGAAAGGCCAGATACAGCGTAAAAGAACATTGGGCTTGGGGTCTGACTCTGTGCTTAAGGCCATACTTTGCCTGTTGGATGTAGAGGGCAATACATCACAGTTTGCCCAGGATGGTCCCAATTTACAACTGCTCTCCAGGGTAGTTATTAAGGGTGGCCCTTGTGAATTTTTAAAGTGGTCTGATTTAGAAGATAAATGATATGGTCGCCCTATGTATAAGCCATGTAGAATCAGGCAAATAAACTAAACTTTTAATGTCTCCATCCTCATTGGCCTACAAATGCGCATCCCAGAAAGCTATCTTGAGGAGTAAATGAAAGTTTAAAATGCAAAAGAGCTTTAAAAATCCCACCATACTAAGCAAGTGTAATGTATCAGATGAGCTTCTGACTTTTCATACTTTGGTCTTGGGTTTGCAAGATCAAGGACTCATAGATTTGCCATAGTTGAGGCTTCTTGCTCTTGGGTAAAATTGCTGCATATTCTACCGAGGGCCCGGCCAGCTCACAACGCAGGGTGTGCACCTGGTGTTTCTCTCTGGCAAGACTCTCTAAACTGTTCCATGTACACCACTCACTCCTGCTTCCTGACCTTTCTGCCTGTTCTACCCACTCTCCGGAATGTCTTCTCTGTTCGCTCTCACTGCTCACACTCTTAGCTAATGTCCTATCTCAGATCACATCTTTTTTTTTCAAATGTTTTATATATTTATTTATTTTTTACATGAACAGAGAGAGAGTAGAGAGAGTCAGAGAGAGGGATAGATAGGGACAGACAGGCAGGGACAGAGAGAAATGAGAAGCATCAGTCATTAGTTTTTCGTTGCTGTTGCGACACAATAGTTGTTCATTGATTGCTTTCTCACATGTGCCTTGACCGCGGGCCTTCAGCAGACCGAATAACCCCTTGCTGGAGCCAGTGACCTTGGGTCCAAGCTGGTGAGCTTTTGTTCAAGCCAGATGGGCCCGCGCTCAAGCTGGCAACCTTGGGGTCTCGAATCTGGATCTTCCGTATCCCAGTCTGACACTCTATCCACTGCGCCACCGCCTGGTCAGGCTCAGATCACATCTTTTGAGAGAAGACTTCTGTGAGTATGTTTGGGGGTTTGGCGGTGCTAGCTAAGATTCTGGTGAATTAGTTTCGATACAAAAAACCAGTGAGCAGGAAACAAAGTACAGTGATCAATTTACCAATGTGGGTAAGGACATGATGCCACACGTAGAGCTCTGATGATGTCTGGATTCACCTGAGGCTGGAGTGGGAAATTCTCTTTCCTACTCCAGATCTAGATTTTGAAACTCACATGCTTAGACATGCCGAAGGAGAGAGAGAGAGGATAAGAGAGAAAGGGAAGTAGAGAGAGAGAGTTGGCCTTTGGAGCTGACTCTGAGCTCACCACTTAAAAAATGACCTCAAACCTTCCCTCAAGTCTTGAAATTATGGAAGGATGACAAATTATTTCATCCTACACTAATTACTCCCTTCTTTAAACACCATTTTTACTTAAAGACAACATTGCACAGTTTAATGAATTGTTCTCTGGTTGCTTCATGCTTTTAAACCATGGTTATATTATCCTTTCCTGGACATGATTGGTTGGTTCTTCTCTTTAGCACTTTTGAGAGGATCTGGAATATATTGGACTTCCACTAATGAGTTAATAAATTGATACTGGTTGAATGATTGAGTTGCAGGTTTAAAAAGGTAAAGTCTGGGGGGAAATTATCCTTTTTAAATTTGATAAGATGGCACAGTTGCACTGTTCCTTAATGATTAAAATACCACAGTCACTATATTGTTATAAAGGCCCCCCACTCCACCCAGAGAGGGAAAGATGATATCAGCAAATAACCTCCTTTTGTCTCCTGGAACCACCGGAAGAGAGGGAGCATTGAGATACTTCCGGAATGCCTGTGGGAGACACCGGCCGCTGGTCAGCAAACTCGTTTGCTCTTCTTCCTTTACCTGCAGCTAAACCTTATTTCCCAGGATCGTTTGGTGTGTGTGTCCACGTGACTGAGTTCTAGCCAATAAAATGTTGGCTGATGTCGTGTAAGCCAAGTCCGGTCCTGGCATAGGAAAATCTCCAACACATGAGCATTCATATCCAGCCAGCATGGAAACGCCCACAGGGAAATGCTGAGACTGCTTTCACTGTGATTCTGGTCTCTGAATTTGTGCTCAGAACCCCAGCATTAGGCTGAGAAAAAAATACACTTTTACTACCTTCAGTAGCTGCAATTTGAGATTTGCTTCTTATTATTCCTTAGTGTTGTTAATGTTAGTTATTGTTAGTGTGCTAGTGTGTTCTTGATCTTATCAGAACAATCAAGGGACATTTTTTGCCTCACAAATGATGTCACTACCAACAGTGACTGTAAAAATCCATTGACTCTAAGATTAATTTTGATTTCAGAGAGGTTAAAGGTAAAAAAATGTGCATGTTTGAATTGATAAAATAGGATAATTCAATGTTCCAGTGTGGAATTTTTCATATGGTTGTCTGAGCCTCATAGCTAGTGCTTTAAAGGATAAAAAAGTACTGGTGCTGACAATCAAAACGTAAGCTCCTAGAGAATGTAAATTTCATCTGCTTTATTCACTCTCATATCTCCGACATCTAAAACATTACCAGGCACAGGGCAGTAACACAGTAACATTTGTCTAATAAAGAACCAATGCCCGTACTTAGGAAAACAAAATGGTAATTAATAAAATGTGATGAAAAATCTAATTTGAATATGCTGCATTCAGGTCTGTGAGAGGAGTGAATTCTCCATCTGTGGTTAAACCTCATGAGAAAGTGAATGACAATAAGGAGCATGGACTCAGAATTCAGAGTTATTGTGATGAGTTGGGTGTTTCATGTCATCACATTATGATGCATGTTAGCAGGGATTCTGAAACATGTGGGAGGAGACTACAGGGAGGCAGAGACATTACCTTATTATGTAGTCTCCTAAACGCTGTGGCCACGACTTCAGTGTAACAACTATGAAGCTGTTTGCTCTATTTGATTTTAAATAATTTCAAATGAGTGCTTTATTTCTCATGATGACCTTTCAGGTCTCTGTAAGGGTGTGTCTATGACTGAGAGAAACAAACATCATGTCAATAGCTTGTCATGGTCAGACATACCTTGACTTGGCTCTTTGTAAGGTACCAAAGAATTGCAAAAATTAATATTTTAGAAGGAAGAGTCAGATTTCTTGTCCCCTCCTTTCTGTGGGGAATGAAGGGAGAGGAATGTGGGAATTTCCTGGACATACTAGGTACTGAGATAAGAAGCCCCTTTTACTAAGAAACTTAAAAGGGATTTTATAATTTAGGCCAAGCATACAGAGAGATTTTGTAAATATAATTTTTTTTTATACTTGTGTGTGATTTACACCAGCTCAAGATGGCAGATTGCATTCATGCTTAGGAAGGGCAATTATATTGTAAATAGAAAAAATTTTTGTACTGGGTTTTGAATGAAAAGAGGAAGGAGCCTTGGACCCCTTCCCTTCCCCACACCTGTGAGGAAGAAGGTAAACAGCCAGGTGCGAGAGAGGAAAGAAAGTTTTTGAATGACCTTTCCTCTCCCCTTTCTTTCTCCTTAATGGGCAATTTACAAACACTTATCCTTTGACATCATATGAGCCCTCTCCCATCCTTAAAACGTGTGATTGATGTATGTACCTCTAGACCAGGGGTCCCCAAACTTTTTACACAGGGGGCTAGTTCACTGTCCCTCAGACCATTGGAGGACCTGACTATATAAAAAAACTACGAACAAATTCCTATGCACACTGCACATATCTTATTTTAAAGTAATAAAACAGAATGGGAACAAATACAATATTTACAACAGTGGTTCTTAACCTTTTATGAGGCACCGAACTCACCAGTTTCATATGAGCATTCACCAAACCCTTCTTTAGTGATTAATAAAATATGATTTATTTTTCCAAATTCAGGACATAGGTATATGTTTTTTTACTGGTGCACAAAATGAGCCGTGCATGAACATCACCTTGCTCAAAGAACAAACCCAACAAAGTGCATGAACTCACAACAAATTACGGTATTACTTTATTCTGGCCTCCACGGCAGAGGCTTCTCCGAACCCCTGAGACTGACTCATCAATCAATCCCCTAGGGTTTGATAGAACCCAGGTTAAGAACCACTGATTTAAAATAAAGAACAAGTAAATTTAAATCAACACACTGACCAGTATTTTAATGGGAACTATGGGTGCGGATGCATCCTGTGCTTCTCTCACTGACCATCAATGAAAGAAGTGCCCCTTCCAGAAGTGTGGCGGGGGCCGGATAAATGGCCTCAGGGGTCGCATGCGGCCCGCGGGCCATAGTTTGGGGACCCCTGCTCTAGACAAAGGGATGGCAGACGCACACTAAAAGATTTGGGGATATCTTTTGATATGTAAAATGACATCCTTTGCTATTGTGTTACCTTATAAGTTTTAATATGTAGGAATGTTTTTTATAGATCTTATAGACGGATGTTACAAGCTTGTTTGACTATTGTGTCATGCTCTTCTCCCCTTTCTTTTCCTGCCAACCTGTATGTAATCAAATGTATATAACCAGCCTCAGAGCTATATTCGAGATGGCATGATGTGGGCCAGCTATACCCCCTGTTTGTCATATGTAGCCGGCTTATTAATAAATCTCCTCCTATTAATAAAACTCCTCAAAAATCCATTTGGACTTGGTGTCTCTACATAGACCCATGGAACACTACTTTACAACAGTTGTAGGATAGTCAACAGAAACTGTGTCTCACTCATTAATAGATCCCCAGTGCCCAGGATAACGCCTGGCATAAACGTGGTGCTCAATGCATACTTCATAAATCAGCTGTAGCTATTAAATTCAGATGGTTGAATGGATGACTCAAAGCTGAAAACCACGTCAACTTCTATCTGGAATTAGAAAATAATATTAAGCTCATTTTTTGGGAGAACTTATTAGGAGCCAGGCATTTTCCATACATTATCTTGTCTAGTATATAAGAAAGCACTAGCATTATCTCTATTACAGAAGGAGTTGAGACTCAGAAGAGCAAGTCAGTTGCAAAAAGCCACAAAATGACAAGCATCAGGTGTGAGCTCAGGGTTGATCTCAGAGGAAGCTTTTTTAACCCCCACACCCAGTGAGAGAGGGTGCACTTTGAGCAATGAAGTAGCATATTAGTTTCAACATGACAAGTCCAACTCTGGACACTCTTACCTTCTTGGTGGGCTTCTCAGTGGAGAAGCTTGACCTCTAATCAGTGAGCTTGAAACAAAAAGGAGTAATGCTATCTTTTTTAGAACAATCGTTCCAGTTGAGCTGTACCCTTTCTGGCACCAGCCTGAGCCTTTGTGACTCCAGGTAAGAGAGAACACCGAGCAATCAACCCCATGCTGTCTCTTACCTCAGCCACTGAAAGTCCACCATTAATTCCAGATACCAGTTTATGCAACAAAATATGCAGCCCAACGTGGCCAAAACGTTTGTAAGGACATTGGCTTCTTAAAGGGGTTTGAGGTAGATCTCTCTGGAAAACAAAAAGATTGTAAGTCGTTGTCCTTTATACCAACTCATAGTTTTCCTTTTAATTTGAAAGAAAAATCAACCCAATTTTACCCTGTGGAAAAATAGAACTAGGATTTATGTTTCAAAATAAACATCTCTGACATCCTGTTCTAGGCAGAGTTTATTTTGATTTGGACACTTCTAATTTGTCCTCCAGGAAGTTGAGGTGATAGTGGACATGACACACCCTTTCTCCCTTCATTTAGTTCTCACCTAATGTTATACTTATTCATAGCATCATACTACTCACAAGTTGAAATGAGTTTTCATGTGCTGGAATAACAACATATTCCATGTTTTGGGCTGGCCAGCAAACATCTAATCTATATTTTATTCAGTGCTAAGAATCCAACTCAGTGAGATTATTTTCATAAAACTAATAGTGTGTTAGGCATTAGTTTTTGGAATAGCTGTTTACACTGTTGTTAGCAGAAGCCACGAATGTGATGCTCACTGTTCTCTCCTTGATGGTCAGAAACTAAGAGAGTTTTGTAATTCTACCTTGAAATGTTCATGGATGTACAAGACCAATTGGGGTCTGTGAATACCATGCAGCAAGAGGCCTTGGGGGAACCCAAGTGCAAGACAATGAAACATTTCCACCATAATTTTTGGTCTAAGAAATAAAATAACTAAAAACAAAATAGAGCTACAGAATTGGAAGCCAGTATCCTTAGCTAGTGTCATTCCTATATCTATTATGATATATGTTTGTCATTAACCTCTCTGATTATTGAGGTAGTGTTCGGAAGTAATAAGTACCTCACGTGGAATATTGAGATAATATTGGATGTGGATTTTCAACCACAATCTCATCCTGAATATGTAAGATGTGTTACATTTTTTAATTGTCAGATAAAATGTACCCTGAAACTCCATCTTGTCCAGCTGTTAAGAAACTGGCCATTACTGGGGAACAGGAAATTTCCAGTCAATGAAAAAACAACCACAATGGCAATGATAACAGCAAAACTAACCCCAAACCCCTATTCTCAAATTGTATCTCTAGTTTTTTGTAAGAATGCTTTGAAGTCCTTAAAAGTCAGTGTCCGTGGGCTTCTATGTCTCATCTAGACAGGGTACTGTTCTGATGCCTTCTCCTCTGAAGTGCGCCTGTGCAGGGCATGCTCTCTTTGCTATCTTCCCCACCCTACCCTCCACCACCCAATCTCTTTACCTTTTTTTTAAGTGAGAAGTGGGGAGATGATAGTGAGACAGACTCCCGCAAACACCCTGACCAGCATCCACCTGACAATCCCATCTGGGGCTGATACTCAGAACAACTGAGCTACCCTCAACACCTAGGGGCATGATCAAATCAACCAAGCCACAGGCTGTGGGAGGGGAAGAGAGAGAGAAGGGAGAGGGGAAGGAGGAGAAAAGCAGATGATTGCTTCTCTTGTGTGCTATGACTGGAAACTGAACCCAGGATTCCATATGGCAGGCCAATCGTCTATCCACTGAACAAACTGGCCAGGACCTCTTTGCTCTCTGATCCTGATATTTTTGTATTCATCTGACAGTCAGTGAATATATTCCACAGCTAATTAAAACTAGCTTCCAGACCCTTCACTTCCCAGGGACCCTTCTTAAGTAAACTGTTCACATGTTCATATATTTTTATAAAATTTTCAAAAGTAAAATATTTTAACCATGATCAGTGAAGACCACTGTCTCCACTCTGATTTCCCCTTGTATTAGCTGCTCTGATGTTTGCTAGCATTGTAGAAGTCACACTAAGTGAAAGTTGAATTGAAAAAAAAATGGTTTAGTTTGTTTAAATGATGTTCAGTGCCTTCCCATAATGGTTATGTTATCACTACATATAGGAGTGTGTAGGTACAGCTTCCGGAAATCCTCTGATGACTCACTCAGCATTGTAAAACAACGGTGCAGGACCAGGGGTTGGTTGTTAAAATGAATGCACCCTAAGGCACTAGACACGTGTAGATATTGGAGGAGAAATAAACTTTGAAAGCTAGTCTATGGAAGATTCCTCCAGTCTTCAGATATTCCGTGGTGAGGCCATTCTTACTGATCCCTAGTCAAAACATTCTCTACAAGGAATATAGTTGTTTATGCATTACATACGATTATAAATGTGAGATATATTTTTCTTTTTAAAATTAAAATCATAAAAAAATTCAAAATTTTTGTATTTGTAGATCATAAACTTACAGCATATACATGTTTTATTCATCTCAACCTATTAACTCGTATCTTAATGTATCTGAGGCATATTGTTCTAAAGTAGTCTGTGGGTTCCATGTGAGTTGGCATAAAACATTACCACCAATACAACAAAACATCCTGAAGGAACAAGTGGTCCAATGATAGAACTCTTATACATATTAATAAATATGTTAATATATTTAATATTAAAAATATTATACAATTTTGTAGCTCACTACAATATGATAACAAACTAATAACACTTAGAATTTTTATATGCATTGATTTGAGATGAATTCTGTCCATTGTAATTCAGAATTATTAATTATATACAAATTCAGATACTATGTGTTAGGGAAATTTCCCATAGTATACTAGAACCAACCTCCAAAGAGGATGAGGGCAAGAGACCAAAGAAAGAAGCTGACAACTCCAGATTTAAATAGTTTATAAAGGGAATTTATAGACAGAAGCAAAGTCTTGGGCAGCAGCAAGATGGTGAATCTCTGTGCCCAAATACGGGTGGAAGTTTGATGTATATATAGCCTTTGGGAATAAAAGTAGTGAATAGCCAAGTGGCATATTATTGTTAAGTGCTGTATACTCAAAAGCAGTATACAACTTAATGGGCCCACATATCTATGTAAGAACATTTGTATAGGTGACAGAGGCCCATACCTTCTGGGGTGAACCGTCACTGAAAGCAACTTGATTTTTAAGATGGTATTGAAGGAGCAAGATGGTGATGGAGTAGGTGGACGTACCAACTTCCAACTCCCAGAACCAAAGTAGATTATAACTCAATTTTAAGAACCATCACCTTGATAAACCAACTTTGAACTAAACTAAGTGGACTCTTCAACCAAGGAACACAGAAGAAGCCACATTGAGACTGGTAGAAATAGCGAAAATGAGAGGGCTGCCCAGCTCCCCGGAGCAAACAGCAGCCCGGAGAGACCTGCGTGGCAGGAGGAGAGTTTGGAGGAGAGGGAGGGACCTGGGTCCCAGGAACAAAGCACCAGCCTGCAGCCCCAGAGCCTAGAAGAGGCATTTGGACAGATTGAGCTGTGAAACAAGTGAGGATACTGTTTGTGAGAAAGAGGCAGTTTTCTCAGACCCAAGATTCTTAAAGGGACAGCACAGAAAACCTCTCTCACAGTCAATCACCCGGGGTTCCAGGGAATGGGGTCAGAGGAGAGGACCAGAACAGCGGGAAGAGAGAGTAAACTGGAAGCCACAGGGAGAAACACACTGAGGGACAGCCACCCTAACCCCTGGGCTAAGTCACTTCCCTAATCAAAAACGAATATTTCCCCTGGAACTAGCAATACCAGCAAAGGGAGACAGGAAACCAGACAAACAAGCTCTCGCACAGCACTTAGAGCAGAGCTGCTTAGATGAAGGGAGATTCCAGGTCTACAGTATGGAGTGTTAGGGTCTGAGCTGCGGGGCCCCTTCTCACTCTGCTGAGGATTGCTGGAGGAATGGTGGCGGCGGGACACTGAAATGCGGTTCTGTCAGCGGGGGCGGGGGCCCAGCCAGTGTGAGCTCCATCTAGCCCAGCAGGGGCAGAGAGGACGCGCGAAACGGGTCTGGCAGCTGCGGGCCCACCTGTAGCCCCACCTGCGGGGAAAAAGCGGGAGGCCAGGAAGAGGCAGAGATCTGCTCTGTGACCCTGCACAAGCTGGCCCTGACCGCGGGGACAGGGCTAGGACCAGGGACAGGCAGAGGCTTGCGGCTGAGCTCACGCCAGCAGGCCCAACCAGACCGGGAAACCGCGGTTTGCCATCCTGCGTGCGCGAGTTGGCTCTGAATGCAGGAGCGGGGTAGAGCCTGGGACCAGCGGAAGTTCGCAGCTGAGCACACGCCAACAGCCACGCCCAGCCCAATAAACCGCAGTTTGCCATCCTGCTCAGGAGGGCCCTGGCTTCGAGGGTGGGGCTAAAACTCCGGATGGGCAAAGGCTCACAGCTGAGAGCACGTCAGCAACCCCGTCCAACCCGAGAAACTGTGGCGAGCAGGCTCTGACTGCGGGGGCTGGGCAGAAGCCTGGAAACAGGCTGGGTCCACAGCTGAGCAAAGGTGCTCACCTCTACCCTTGATGCTGAGGCTTGTGGCTTGAGTGACAGCCCCTTCCGCAAAGGAGAGGGGAAAATCACAGCAATAGCCGCAGTGGGCCGGTGCTGGCAACACCCATACCCAATCGCCCTAGGCAGCGGCAGAGAGGGTGGTGGGCCTGCAGACAGACCCCACCTAGAGATCACAAAGGCAACACCTACTGGACTCCAGTGGCCACAACCTTCTTATACACAGACAAAATGGGAAGGCAGAGAAATGCAAACCAAATGAATCAAAGGAAATCCCCAGAGAAGGACCTGAATGAACCAGATGTAACCAAATTACCAGATGTAAAATTTAGAATAATGATAGTTAGGATGTTCAAAGAAATTGGAGCAACAATGAATAGTCACTATGAACACCTAAATAAAGAGATAACAAGTATAAAAAGTGAAATTGAAATAATAAAAAAGAATCAGACAGAAATGACAAATACAGTATCAGAACTGAAGACCACAATGAAAGGAATTAAAAGCAGGATGAATCACGCTGAGGATCAAATAAGCGAGTTAGAGGACACAATAAACAAAGGCACAAAATCAGAGCAGAAAAAAGAAAAGAGACTCAAAACATGTGAGGAAACTCTAAGGGAGCTCTGTGACAACATGAAGAGAAACAACATTCGCATCATAGGGGTTCCTGAAGAAGAGGAGAGAGAACAAGAAATAGAAACTTTTTTCAATCAAATCATAGCAGAAAACATTCCTAAATTAAGGCTGGGAAACATTCCACACGTTCAGGAAGCACACAGAACTCCATTAAAGAGAAAACAAAAAAATTCTACACCAAGACATATCATAGTTAAATTACCAAAGCTAAGGGGTAAAGAAAAAATTTTAAAAGCTACTAGGGAAAAAAAGGCTATCACCTACAAAGGAGCCCCCATAAGAATGACATCTGACTTCTCAACAGAAACATTTGAGGCCAGAAGGGAATGGCAAGATATATTCAACGTAATGCAAAACAAGAACCTACAACCAAGACTACTCTATCCAGCAAGGCTAACGTTTAAAATTGAAGGAGAAATAAAGAGCTTCCCAGAAAAAGAAAGCCTGAAGGAATTCATAAAAACCAAACCAATTCTGCAAGAGATACTAAGGGGCCTGTTGTGAACAGTTCAAAGGGAGGAAAGAATATAGCAAAAGAAGAACACAGCTTTAAAGAATAAAATGGCAATAAACAACTACATATCAATAATAACCTTAAATGTAAATGGATTAAATGATCCAAGCAAAAGACATAAAGTAGCTGCGTGGATAAAGAAACAGGACTCATACATATGCTGTCTACAAGAGACACACCTTCAAACAAAAGATGCACATAGACTGAAGGTAAAAGGATGGAAAAAAATATTTCATGCAAATGGATATGAAATAAAAGCCGGGGTAGCAATACTTATATCTGACAAAATGGACTTTAAAACAAAGGCTGTAGTAAGAGATAAAGAAGGACACTACATAATGATAAAGGGAACAATTCAACAGGAAGATATAACTATTATAAATATCTATGCACCAAATATAGGAGCCCCGACATTCATAAAGCAGACTTTGATGGATATAAAGGGTGAGATTAACAGCAATACTATAATAGTAGGGGATTTCAATACCCCACTAACAACATTGGATAGATCCTCAAGAAAGAAAATTAATAAAGAAACAGCAGACTTAAAGGATACACTAGATCAACTCGATTTAATAGATATCTTCAGAACTTTTCACCCTAAAGCAGTAGAATATACATTCTTCTCAAGCACTCATGGTATATTTTCTAGGATAGATCACATGTTAGGACACAAAAATGGTCTCAATAAATTTAAGATGATTGAAATCATATCAAGCATTTTCTCTGATTACAATGCCATGAAACTAGATATTAACCACAAAAGAAAAACTGAAAAAACACTCAAACACTTGGAAACTAAATAGCATGTTATTAAATAATGAATGGATTAACAATGAGATCACAGAAGAAATAAAAAGTTTCTAAAAACCAATGATAATGAGCATACATCAACCCAAAATTTATGGGACACAGCAAAAGCATTACTGAGAGGGAAGTTCATTGCACTACAGGCATACCAAAGAAACTAGAAAAAGCTCAAATAAACAGCCTGACCCTGCATCTATAAGAACTAGAAAACCAACAGCAAATAAAGCCCAGGACCAGTAGAAGGAAGGAAATAATAAAGATCAGAACAGAAATAAATGACATAGAGGCTAAGGAAACAATACAGAGGATCAATGAAACCAGGAGCTGTTTCTTTGAAAAGGTAAACAAGATTGATGAACCTTTAACTAGACTCACCAAGAAAAAAAGAGAGAGGTCGCAAATAAATAAAATTAGAAACGAGAGTGGAGAAATAACAACTGACACAACAGAAATACAAAGCATTGTAAGAAAATACTATGAAGAACTCTATGCCAAAAAATTAGACAACCTAGGTTAAATGGACAAATTCTTGAATTATATAATCTTCCAAAAATCAATCTGAAAGCATCAGATTACCTAAGCAGACCAATTACAAAAAATGAGATCGAAACAGTTATCAAAAATCTCCCAAAAAAGAAAAGTTCTGGGCCTGATGGCTTCACAAGTGATTTCTACCAAAAATTCAAAGAAGAACTAACTCCTATCCTCCTCAAGCTATTTCAAAAAATTCAAGAGGAAGAAAGACATCCAAACTTCTTTTATGAGGCAAGTATAATTCTGATCCCAAAACCGGGCAAAGACTACACAAAGAAAGAAAATTATAGGCCTATATCCCTGATGAATTTAGATGCTAAAATTCTCAACAAAATATTAGCCAACCGGATCCAGCAATATATGAAAAAAATCATACACCATGATCAAGTGGGATTTATTCTGGAGAGGCAAGGCTGGTTCAATATTTGCAAATCAATCAATGTGATTCATCACATAAACAAAAGGAAGGACAAAAATCACATGATAATTTCAATAGATGCAGAAAAGGCATTTGATAAAATCCAGCATCCATTCATGCTCAAAGCTCTATAAAGTGGGAATACAGGGATCATTCCTTAACATGATAAAGGCCATCTATGACAAACCCACAGCAAACATCATACTAAATGAGCAAAGATTAAAAGCAATCCCTTTAAGATCAGGAACCAGGCATGGGTGCCCCCTTTTACCACTCTTATTCAACATAGTTCTGGAAGTCCTAGCCACAGCAATAAGACAAGAAGAGAAAATAAAAGGCATCCAAATTGGAAAAGAAGAAGTAAAACTGTCATTATTTGCAGATGATATGATATTGTATGTAGAAATATATGATATTGTGTATAGAATGTCTCAGTCAAAAAACTACTGACCTGATAAATGAATTCAGCAAGGTAGCAGGATAGAAAATCAATACTCAGAAATCAGAGGCATTTCTATATACCAACAATGAACTGTCAGCAAAAGAAATTAAGAAAACAGTCCACTTCACTATTGCAGCCAAAAAAAATAAAGTACCTAGAAGTAAGTTTAACCAAGGAGGTTAAGGGCTTGTACTCGGAAAATTATAAAACATTGATAAAAGGAATCAAGGAAGATACAAACAAGTGGAAGCATATACCGTGCTCATGGCTAGGAAGAATAAACATCATTAAAATGTCTGTATTACCCAAAGCAATTCATAAATTCAATGCAATACCAATTAAAATACCAATGACATACTTCAAAGATATAGAACACATATTCCAAAAATTTATATGGAACCAAAAAAGAACACGAATAGCCTCAGCAATCTTAAAAAGAAAAAATAAAGCAGGAGGTATCACTCTTCCGGATATCAAGGTTTTTTACAAGGCCATTATACTCAAGACAGCCTGGTACTGGCATAAGAACAGGCACAAAGATCAATGGAACAGAACAGAGAACCCAGAAATAAACCCACAGCTTTATGGACAACTGATATTTGACAAAGGAGGAAAGAACATACAATGGAGTAGAGACAGCCTCTTTAACAAATGGTGTTGGGAAAATTGGACATCTACCTGCAAAAAAATGAAACTAGACCATCAACTTACACCATTCACAAAAACAAACTCAAAATGGATAAAAGACTTAAATGTAAGCCGGGACACCATAAGCATCTTAGAAGAAAACATAGGCAGCAAGCTCTCCGACATCTGTAACAGCAGTATATTTGCCGATTTATCTCCACGGGCAAATGAAATAAAAGGCAAGATAAACAAATGGGACTATATCAAACTAAAAAGTTTTTGCACAGCTAAAGGCAATAGGAACAGAATAAAAAGACAAACCACACAATGGGAGAACATATTCGACAGCACATCTGATAAGGGGTTAATAACTAAAATTTATAAAGAACTTATAAAACTCAACACCAGGAAGACAAACAACCCAATCAAAAAATGGGCAAAAGAAATGAATAGAAATTTCTCCAAAGAGGACATACAGATGGCCAGTAGGCATATGAAAAAATGCTCTACATCACTAATCATTAGAGAAATGCAAATTAAAACCACAATGAGATATCACCTCACACCAGTCAGAATGGCACTCATCAGCAAAACAACACAGAATAAGTGCTGGCGAGGATGTGGTGAAAAGGGAACCCTTCTTCACTGCTGGTGGGAATGCAGACTGGTGCAGCCACTGTGGAAAACAGTTTGGAGATTCCTCAGAAAATTAAAAATCGAACTGCCTTTTGACCCAGCTATCGCACTTATAGGAATATACCCTAAGAACACCATAGCACTGTTCGAAAAGAAGAAATGTGCTCCCGTGTTCGTGGCAGCATTTTTCACAATAGTGAAGATCTGGAAACAGCCCAAGTGTCTATCAGAGGATGAGTGGATTAAAAAGCTATGGTACATATACACTATGGAATACTACTCAGTCATAAGAAATGATGACATCAGATCATTTACAACAAAATCGATGGACCTTGATAACATTATACAGAGTGAAATAAGTAAAACGGAAAAAAACTGAGAACAGCATGATTTCATACGTAGGTGGGACATAAAAGTGAGACTATGAGACATGGACAAGAGAGTGGTGGTTACGGGGTGGGGGGAGGGAGGGAAGGGTGGGATAGGGAGGAGGGGAGGGGCACAGGGAAAACCACATAGAAGGTGACAGAGGACAATTTGACTTTGGGTGATGGGTATGCAACATAATTGAATGATAAGATAACCTGGAGATGTTTTCTTTGAACATATATGTACCCTTATTTATTGGTGTCACCCCATTAAAATTAAAATTAAAGAAAAGATGGTATTGATTGTGTCAAGTGCTAGAAATAATTTTGCCTAATGTATAAGAAAAGAGGAATTTCTTTAAAGCCATAAATGTAACAGATAATTTTTGCAATAAGGGAATTTGGCAAGAAAAGACAAAATTTAACACATGAAAAACTCTCACTGCAACCAAAACTAAAATTTATATGGTCACAAAATCACACGGGATTTCAGCAACTTTATTGTAAAAATTCATTGACTTTGATAACTGCCATGCTTGTCCTAATAAATTTTCTTTAGCACTGTTCAATAAAAGAAAGCTTCCCCCCAATATTATGATGCAAGTGGTCTTTGCAGAGAATTAAACAGAATGTACAATACACAGTAGGAATATTTTAAAGCAGGTATTATGAACAACAGCAACAAGAACTAAAAGAACATTGTTCAAACCATTATGAGATCTTAGCTAGTACATCCAAGATAAGACATTACATATATTGTTTAATTTATAAAGTTTTTTAATGAGGCAGACATAACTTCATTAAAGTTAGGAGGTCTCCACAGCCAAGAAGGCACTTGAATTACACATTAATCAAATACAAAAACACTAGATGAACACCCTAAAGAACAGAGAAGAAAGAACAGCCAGTTTTACTGTTAATGTTTAGTATTTTTAAGTATTGAAAAGAGTAGTTATGCCTATTAAGTTTCTAAGTGAACAGGATTTGCCCTTCAGAGGGTATTATAAAAAGTAGTGTTCTATAAATAATGGTAATTACTGAAATAATGAGAATTACTGAGTAAAGCACTGTACTTGATTCATTTTGTATGTGCACACCAAAAAAGGTCAAAACAAAAATGTAAAAATGTAACATATTATCTCAAATCATTTCCCAAAATTAAGCAATGGGAAAATGTATAAAAAAATTAATTTTAAGTAAGTAAACCAGATATCAAATATTATTACTTTATTGTTGAGTCTGCACCAAATGTGATTAGTTGGCCATTATTGTATACTACTGTTCTCATTAAAACCTTATGAATATCTTTTAATTCTTTTACCAGCCAAAAATTCTGTCCGTGTGAGAGGAAGTGATAAAAGAGAGCTAATTAATATGCCCTTGAATTGCTTAATAATCCAATTAAGCCTGACCAGGCGGTGGCGCAGTGGATAGAGTGTTAGACTGGGATGCGGAAGACCCAGGCTCGAGACCCCAAGCTCGCCAGCTTGAGTGCGGGCCCATCTGGCTTGAGCAAAAAGCTCTCCAGCTTGGACCCATGGTCTCTGGCTCCAGCAAGGGGTTGTTTGGTCTGCTGAAGGCCCGCGGTCAAGGCACATGTGAGAAAGCAATCAATGAACAACTAAGATGTTGCTACGACAACAAAAAACTAATGATTGATGCTTCTCACCTCTCTCTATTCCTGTCTGTCTGTCCCTATCTATCCCTCTCTCTGACTCTCTCTCTGTCCCTGTAAAAAAAATAATAATAATAAATTTACTTGTTCTTTAAAAAATAATCCAATTAAAAGAGAGGAGTAACTCATGAACACACTGGAAAATGATTGAAATTTCTTGCTGTTTTCACATGAAATGGTGACTTTGGTCATCATATTATAATGCACAGTATACCACTATAATAGTGACACTGATGACAAACTGATCAATGGGTGCCATCAATCAAAAGGGTATTTAAGATTGGTCACAGCAAAAAATAACTTGACATGACCTGAATTCTTCCAGCTCATATATAACAGTCACTTGATAAGACGTTTCTCTAAATTCGACAATTCTAAAAATTTACATTTTACCAAAAGGAGTTGTAAAGCTGAAAGAAACTTTTTAACTTTAAATAACTAAAATAATAATAAAAAACAATTCTATTGATCATGCTAGAAAAAATAGTTAATTACTACTTTTTCTATAGAAAATGCATAATTGTCATATGAAGAATTATTGAAGAAAATGCAGCTGAAAGTGTAAATAAAGCAGTATACATATATATATGGTATAGGTGTATAGGATAGTTCATAAATAAAAATAGTGTATTTCCAGTTTTATGATGTTCTCTCTTTTTCAATGCCTTAGAAAAATTTTAAGGTCAGAAGGTAATTTCTGCTTTAGCAGTAATCACGTATTTCTCCCTTGCAGCCATGGAACCCAACAGAGGGAAGTCAGGAGGGTGGCAAAAATATTGTGAGACCAAAGCAAAAACAATGCCTCCATCTAACATCCTACCACATTTGGACTGTTCATCAACATGCCTACTCTGCACTGTGCCAGTCCCCTCTTCTGTCTTTCCTCACTGCAGTCAGTCAGAGTAATCTCCAGAGCAAAAATTAAAGCAGCATTTGAAAGCCTTACTTGATCATGTTCTTCTCCCTGATTTATTTATAAGACACTTATTTTGCCCAAACAACTCTGTACTATCCATGGATGGAGTTTTCAAAGGTCTAGGGCAGCAATTTTTAACCTTTTGCATCTCGTGGCACACATAAACTAATTGCTAAAATTCTGCAGCATTCCAAAATATATATATAAATATTGCTGATCTGACAAAAAAAGGTAAAATTTTGATTGAGTTACAAAAGTAATAATAGTAGTAATTTCTTATCCTTTTTACTCCAAAGTGACTTTTTAAAAAATCAGGTGCCTATACTTGTATATATAGATTTCTGATACCAAGAATTAACCAATCAGACATAGTTTTATTATGAGAGATGACCAATAAGATGCAACTCTATTACATGACCTATGCATTTATGTTTCAAGACAAGGCATTCACGTGAATGGCTATTGTGTTGGTTGTTGTCATTTTTTTATTCTATAACCTATGGGAAAATAGGTCATGGCCCCAGACTAAATAGTTGGGTATTGCATGTCTTTATAAATACTTGTGGCACATTGGTTGAAAATCGCTGGTCTAGGGGCTTTAAAGAGGGACCTTAGGTTGTGTATAGAGGTTGGAGGTGAAGGATTGGTATACATTTTCTACTTTACATGCTGGACTTTGATATGAGATTTTCTATAAAGTTTTCTACAAGAATGTGTTATGTTGAAAAAAATTTTGAATATCATTAGTCTTTAGGGGATTTTAAACTTATGACTGGCAAGGTTTCTCAAGATCTAGCCTTTTTTGAGCTCACTGCCTACTAGTCTAAAATATGCATTCTAGCATGACCAGGCAGTGGTGTAGTGGATAGAGCTTCGGACTGGAACGTGGAGGGTCCAGGTTTGAAATCCTGAGATTGCCGGCTTGAGCACGGGATCATCTGGCTTGAGCACAGGCTCACAGATTGAGCACACAGTCACTGGCTTGAGTGTGGGATCATAGACATGACCCTATGGTGACTGGCTTGAGCCCAAAGGTTGATGGCTTGAAGCCCAAGCTTGCTGGCTTGAACCCAAGGTCTCTGGCTTGAGCAAGGGTGTCACTCACTCTGTTGTAGCCCCTGGTCAAGGCACATATGAGAACGCAATCAATGAACAACTAAGGTGCCACAACGAAGAATTGATGCTTTCCATCTCTCTTTTTTCCTGTCTGTCTGTCCCTCTCTGACACTGTCTCTGTCAAAAAAAAATAATAACAATAAATAAAATATGCATTCTATATTCCAGCTACAGAGAACTTTTTTTCTCTCTCAAACATGCCAAGTGCTCGCAATATTCATGCCTTCCTTGCACGTCCTGCCCTACTTCATCCAGGAGCACCTTTTCTTCTTTGTTTGAGAAACAAACTCTTTTCATTCTGTCAGCTTAAAAGCCACCTCTTCTTGGTGGCAGCTGTTTTGACCTTGTTCACATGTCCTTTTCCTCCTGACAAGCCCATGCAATGATTCCCTTCATTTGGATCAATTGCAGCACAGAACTTTGACACTGTCTCATAATTACTTGTCCAGTTTGCTCATAATGAGGTTTCCAACAGCTTTTCTCTTGTTGATCTTGTATCTCTGAGACCTAGCTCAGGTCTTGGTAATATACACTGCCTACAAAAATTAGGGGATATTTTATTGCTTCATATTCATTTTGAAATATCCTCTAATTTTTGTGAGCAGTATAGCAGGTGTTTAATAAAATTACTTAAAAAAACAAGGAAAAGATAAAAGGTAACCTAAGCTAAACTCTAAACTAAACTATGTTAATCAAGTTGAAGAAATATTTCCCTGAAAAGCTATTTCCTGAGCTATTGTGGGGGCTAAAAAATATATTATTCCTTTCCTAAGTTTTTCTAGGCTGGGATAATTATCACATTAACAGAGACAGATCAACAAGAGAAAAATTAAAGATTTAAGACCTGTGCACGGGGAATTCACATGAAAATCCCAAAGACAGTGAGGCAACATTGGGTAAATAAGATATCTCTGGACAAAGGAGAAAGGTGAGGGAATGGGGTGTTAGATTTCAGAAATGAGAAATGGGCCACTGACTGGTAGTTGAGGAAGAAGGGAACACATGGGGCAGGAAAATCCTCACTGGGTAACTCAGAAACAATGGGCTACGGGGTTTCTGGCTAACAGACCCTGCTGGAAGCCCTCTTAATTACTATTCTTAATTCAAATTAGGCTAAGGCTACATCCCAGGCTCTTCCTGAAGCAGGTTTCTCTGACTGAATCCTTTGGGCAGAAAGAGGGGGGAGGGTCAAAGGTTCTTTCTGAATCCTTTGTTTCTTAATAAACAGCTTCAAGTCAATATCTTCTAAGGGCAGCTTTAAGGTGGCAGAATTTTGGTGTCTTTGAGCCTCTAGGGATGAAGCCTCTTGAAAGTCAAGCAGCCCATTTCCTGTATTCTTCTGGGCACGCTTTCTAAGGTGGGCAATGCCTGCATGGCTACCCAGAAGAATTGTCTAGTAAACTTGTTCCAAATAACAAATGATAAGACTCTTTTAACTGTCAGGGACATTGTAATTTTCATAATTTTATTGCTGAAGAAATAGCTGTTGTGGCAAAAATTTTAATAATACCCATTGGTAAAAATACTGTTAATGTGTGTTCAGTGCATCAACAAAGTACTACAAAATGAGGCTTTCACTCAATGCTTTGTTGAAGTTGGTATATTTCTCTGGTTTTGCTGACATAATTGATCCAGTTTTCAGAGTCAGATGTTTACTTTTTAAAAAATATTTATTTTTAAATTGAGTTTATTGGGGACAGGTTCAGGTGTACAGCTCAATAAAACATCTGCACACTGCATCACGAACCCATGGCCCGAAGTAAAGTCTCTTTCACCCCTTTATCCACCTCCATCTTCCCTGTACCCTCTTTCCCTATAGCTCTCACACACACACACATACACACACACATTTTAATCAGTCAGGATGTTTCATTGTGCCAGGAATTATCTCTCTGCTTCTTTGTGCTTTAAGCTCATGCTCAATTCTTTCAGTCATGTGGGTTTGCAGGATGCACCTGTGGGATTTGAGTCGTAGTAATTCCAAAATAATTTAATTGAATTAAAAAATATTTTTGAGTGCCTGCTATGAGCATGATATATGTTAAGCCCTGCAGAAGACAGAAAAGATTCAGAGGCATGTGTCTAAAAAAATGCAGCAGAAAATTTGGAAATATAAAAATGTTGCTTGATGTTATGACTAATGTAGAGTAGCATTGCTATGAATTAGAATTTGCAGCACATGCCACACAAAGATGAGGTTGATGTGTGGGGACTGGAAGTTAGCGGTGAATTTTCTATATTCCTTTCCGGTTTATGTTGTTACTGTTCTCCTTGTAAAAAGGTGGCATTATAATGTAGGCATTACAAGCAGAATCTGGGACAGATTGTCACTGGACTGAAGGGGTCTGTCTGTCTGTGTGCATCAAAACCCAGTAAGACACAAACAGGAATTTGCAGCCAAGGAAGTAAGGCATGAGATGGCACTGTGCCTGGAGTAACGGGCAGTTTATGCTCGAAGACTTGGCTCCCCAGTGGCTTCCAGGA
This sequence comes from Rhynchonycteris naso, assembly GCA_037038555.1. Lineage (NCBI taxonomy): Eukaryota > Metazoa > Chordata > Mammalia > Chiroptera > Emballonuridae > Rhynchonycteris > Rhynchonycteris naso. The sequence goes on from CM072997.1 coordinate 293,221,883, forward strand.
GTTGGGTTATATAGGGAGAAAATCATTAATCATAGTGACTAAGGGAGTTAGGGTCATGGTCAAGGTTATGGTCTCTATTGAATGGTCAGTGCTAAGGAAAGGGTAGTTGATCAATTAAACTGGTCCTGATGTCAGCCATGGCATTGCTTCGTCTGGTTTCTCAAGGTTGCAACCGGTGGGGCTGTTCTGGAGCTGACATACACTGAGGCCTAGATGTTATCTCTAGTTTGATCAGAATAGCCTCTCTGATCAACAGACCTGAGGCTTTGTTTCTAGGACTACCAGACATTCACCAGAGACCTCATTGTCCTGAGAACTTAATGATTAATCAAGGAAGAGGGAGGTGGAGGAGTCAGGGAACTAGGTGATGCCAGTGTGAGGCAAAGGAAAAAAATTAAAAGAAAAGGTTTCTGCTTTCTGCATGCTTATCACCTCCACTTAAGCACGTTTCTTACTTTCTCTGTGACTCAGTTTCCTTTCTGTAAAATGGCAGTTATAAAAGTATTCTCTTTAGAAATTCATTTTGGGATCTGAGTGGGTTAACATACACAAAGTACTTAGAGCAGTGATAGCATAATGACATCTATTGACAATAATGATCACTATTATAATTATTGTCATTGTCATTATTATTAAAGGATGGTAGTCCATTTAGGCACATCTAGTGAGCCTTGGTTCCCTGACTTAGTTCAACTTAGTCTTTCTAATCAGTAAATTGTCTGTCTCAGAGAGATAAACACATCTACCCATCCACCCATCTAGCTACTGATCACTTATTAAGTAAATATAAATTGTCAGTGTTAGGTTTAGATGCTGGAGATATAGTAATGAACAGATACAGTTTGAAAGGGAAGGGGAAAGATCAATGATTATAGCTGTTTTGGTTTTCATGAGCAGTAACATTGTAAAAGTGAATTTGGAGACTGGCATTGAGTTGTCAACATTTTATTTTACCAAGAAAAAATGTTAAAAAGAGCCAATTTCATTTTGTATCACCCTATTTTAACCCCCAGACAGTAGGAAGAACATAATATCAGAAACAATAAGTTTGTAAAAGTAAACAAACTTAGTCTTGGGAAAAAGAGCTGACTGTGTTTACCTGGCACATAGTAGGTACCAAGGCTTATTGAATGAACACATCATTTCCTTGGTTTTCTCAGGATTCTGCTGGCAAACTGTTATTCAGGAATGTGGAAGAAAATGACCTTGTGGCTGTGCACTTGAGTTAGAATCTTCAGACACCTTTTATTTCACGTGCCTCCAAGAAGAAAACTCGATATAAGGGTGTAAGGTTATCTGACTAGCAGCAGGCAGTAAATGCTGTCCAGTAAAAAGCGTTATTGAGGATTAGACTTGGAGTGCTCTTTCATAAATTATGGGAATAGATTTTATTTCATAAATCAAAATTTTTTATGAGCTCTGTGATCTTTATATGCTTTGTGGTTGACGGTTATATTCTTGAGACTTGAAACAGTGGCTTCATGCCTAACAGTCAAATGTCTCAGGAATCACACTGCTCACTCTCAGTGGAGATAAAGAGACAGAACCAGTAGGTGTGTACATTGATAGACGTTTTACTCTTCAGACCATCTTTTATCAGTGTCCTTTGTACTATTTGCTCACCTTTTATCCTTTATCTTTTCAGCACACCAGCCCAATAGACTTATGTCAGCAGGATGTTTCTTCCCAAAGCTTAGTAGATACCTTGGGGGCTATATTTTCTCTTAATTTTAATAAAGGCTGAATAATTCTTTTTTCTTAATAGTTTTATTTCCATAGGAACCACTGATCAGGAAGTGGCTATAACCCCATTGATTTCTTAAGAATGAAAGTAACATTTCTTTACATGGCATAACATGCATTTATCTAAAAGGAGGGTGACTTTGTGCTTTTGAAGAGTGTCAGAATTGAAAGGGCAGCAAATTAGTGTGCGTAGAGCAACTTGAAAGTGTGTTACCTCTGCCTTATGATTGTCCTTATAAACTTGAATTTTCTGGCCTGGGAGAGGAGTGGGGTAGAATTTGTTTTTGAAGACATCAAAATGTCGACTGCTGAATGAAGAGTCACATTTCCTGGAAATCAGTCTTATTCTTAAGGTCTGTCTCAAGTGAGCATTCACAGGCAGACACGGGATGACTAAGTAACCAGAAGCCTGCTTCAGCTTCTGTGGGACATAGAAATCAAGTTATCTGTAGGAAATGGCATCATGATCATTTGAATTTTCTATTTTTATTTTTTATTTTTTTCATCTTCTTATAATAAAAATAAATTATTTTTATAACTTCTGAAAAAGAGCATTAGTATGCTTTTTAAAATAAATTGTCAAGTAATATCTATCAAAGACCTAAAGTTCTTAAAGAATAATTCACATTTCTATTTTAGATATATCTACCTTTATTCTAAATTCTAATGTTGTTTATTGTTTTTATTAGCTTATATTAGTGGGGAAAGGAATAAATTACAGTGGATAAAGGACTTGCAGTTGCAAAAGTAGAAGTACTAAATATAATTTAAGAAATATTAAAACCTGCCTGACCAGGCGGTGGCACAGTGGATAGAGTGTCGAACTGGGATGTGGAGGACCCAGGTTCGAGACCCCAAGGTCGCCAGCTTGAGCGCAGGCCCATCTGGCTTGAGCAAAAGCTCATCAGCTTGGACCCAAGGTTGCTGGCTCTAGCAAGGGGTTACTCAGTCTGCTGAAGGCCTGTAGTCAAGGCACATGTGAGAAAGCAATCAATGAACAACTATGGTGTTGCAACGACAACAAAAAACTAATGACTGATGCTTCTCATCTTTCTCTGTCCTTGTCTGTCTGTCCCTATCTATCCCTCTCTCTGACTCTCTCTCTGTCCCTGTAAAAAAATAAATAAATAAATAAGTTAAAAAAAAGAGAAATATTAAAACCTGACAGCAAGAAAAATGGCAAAACTATTCTGTATCTAAACATAACTTTTTTAAAATCATAAAATAGTTCCAATTCATTTCATTGAGTATAAGAGCATATACTTTGTGTTTCTTGATTTCCTCCACAAAATAACATTATACATAATGCCTTTAATTAAATAAACAGGGACATAAGTGATGTGTTTAATTTTTTTCTTTTAAACATGTTTAAGAAGAAATTTAAGGTGAAACTGTTACTATATGGGTAGTTCATTTCTCCAACCAGGTGTACTTTTAAATGTAGCATTATAAATGAATTTATTCCAATGATCTTCAAAAATTCCTCTCCTGACCTCATCTATAATCACACCTACACTAATAGTTAAGAAGAACCAGGCAAAGAAAAAAGTACCAGACTGAACCTGCAGGTCTATTTTGTATCTTTGAAAGAAGAAAATCTAGAACACTCATTCTTCCTCCATACTGATATCCTTTAGATTCTAAAGGAAAGTCAGGGTTTATGTGCTGTGGGTGGTGCTCAATTGGACTCCAATATTTATTTTCTAAGTTGAACTACACATGAGCTGCCCCAAGGTATTTTCTTCCAGACACAACCCGAAATAATGTCTAACTATATATCTGTGCATCCCATGGCTCAGTCAGATGATTATTTAGTATTAGATGAGTATTTAGTATTTAGTATAAGTAGGAAATTGTAACTTCTAACAGAGGATTAATATAATGAGGGATTGACTGATAGGAAGGAAGGAAACTCAGGAGTACAAGAATTGTAGAGGTAAGGAGCAGCCATTACCCCAGGGACAAATAGCGCTCCCAGAGAAAGGACCCCACTAGGACTGAAATTTAGATCTCATTGGAGCAGGGATAGTTGTGGCTCATCAGATGATATGGAAGTCACTGTGGCATTATGCTTACAGATCTTGCTAAAAATCTGTCTGAGATCCCAGGGGAATTTTCTTTTAGCAGCAGAGGACAAAGGTGTGGAGAGGAATTCCTGGAGACTTAAACACAAGACTGTCTCTAATCATGTTCTCTAGTTGGCATTCTAACTTCCACCAGGTATCCCCAATGCCAGCTGTACTCTGCATTACTATACTGTGAAACTGCTCAAGTGTCTGGGTGGAGTGCGATAAAGTATCAAGTCTCTTGAAAAGAATTTTGGAAAGGTTGGGAAATGCGGAGAGAATAGGAACATAATTATCTATCCATCTCTCTATTTCTATCTATCAATCATTTATCTATCTCTGTATCTACACTTAAAATGTGAGATCCTTCTCCAAGAGGATTTAGGGGTCACTTTCAGCAATATGCTAAAAATATTGTTAGCTTGGTGAGTTCTAAGATATAGCCCAAAGGAAATATTAATTTAATTAATTTTGTTTGTAAGAAACATAAACCAATCCTTTCTAGCTTAAAGGAAAAAGGAAATTTATTGAAAAGATAGAAAAGCTTGTGAAATTAAAGGAAAAGCTGAGCAGCCTCCAGTTTAGAAAAGAAGGTTATCATTCAATTCTGGAGTGTCAGAAGCAGAAACTATTGTCCTTTCAACTTTCAGCTCTTGCCATGATTTCAACTCAGCTCCAGTGAATGTCAGTCTCCAGGTCCCACTATTAGGCATACAAAAGAGCCTCTGACTAATCCAACTTAGGCAAGATCGATCCTATGCCTGACTCCTTCAGTGATGGCCCAGGGCATAAGTGACATAGTATAGTCATAACCAATAAACACCAACATATATCTGAACTGAGTATAAGGGTCAGAACTAGAAATGCTAACATCTTGTTGATAAAAGCAATCCATGAATAAAATGCTGCACAAAGAATAAATTTTACCTGTAACATTTTCTCGCTAATAAAATATGTAAGGAACTATCTGGGAACAACTCACTCTGTTCTCTCAAATGATACCTGGTCCTCATTTGGCAATCTATAGTTTGTGACTGGCAAGACTTTTCTTTTCATCAGATAAAGACTGGCAATAATAAACATCTTTGTGATAAGTCTTGTCACTCTTTTCCAAGGAGCTAAAAATGGTAATTAATGCAAAAGCTGTGTTTATTGGTTCATGAGATTGAGTGTGTGCAGTCCTTTGATAATGTGTTTTCTTGATAGGGAATGTTTGGGAGGGCAGACAGCGTGCTGCACATTAAAGACAATTAAGTTAACAAGATAGTACCACGGAGACAACCTCATGTATATGAAAATCTTGAGCTTTTGTTTGCTTCACCAAAGTAGAGACAATAGAGCAAGAAGCATGGTCTCCCCATTCGTTCTTTCCTTAGAGCCAACCCACTACTTCACTTCATTTACATTTACCTCTTTAGAAGACAACCACAGAATTGCAATGACATTCTGTTTCACTTAAGGTCACAGCTTAGAGTTCAGCCCTTAATGCTCATTGGCTAGAGTTCTGTGATCAAATATTAGTCATGAGAGAAGTGAAAGAAATTCTGAGAGGAGGCTCCAGGGAAACAACACACATACACACACACGCATGCATGCACGTACACACACACACGCATGCGTGGACACAATGTGATGACAGAGACTGGAATAACATGGCCACAAGCTAAGGAATGCCACAGCCTCCAGAAACTAGAAGATGAGCTTAGGCAAGAGTTAGAGATTTTGAACACAAATAATAGAAAAGATTGTCACCATTTGAGGACTTTCAAAATCAGAAAAATCCATGCTTTGGATTCAACACTAAGTAATGAGAATGAAAAAATGTTTGAATGAAGGTCCCCAGTTTTTGTTGTTTGTTTGGTTTGGTTTGTTTTGTTTTAGATAAAGAGAAATCTTACTTTTGCAACAAAGAATCTTTTTTAAAAAATTGATTTTAAAGAGAGAGGAAGGGAAAAGGGAAAAAATGGAGATGGGGAGAGAGAGAGAAACATTGACCTGTTGCTTCACTCATCCATGCACTCTTTGGTTGATTCTTGCATGTGCCCTGACTGGGGATCTGACTTGCAAACTTGGCATATTGAGACAATGCTCTAACCAACTGAGTGACCCAGCTAGGGCTCAAAAAAGAATCTCTTAAGGATGTTTCTTTCCCACTCAAGTCTGTTTCCTAAGTGACCTCAAAGAAACCACCACTGAGATGAAACAGACCCATGTGCAGTGAAGCTATAAAGTTAAGAAATATTGAAAAATATGACACAGGCTCCTAGCATATGGAGCTGAATAGAAAATAATTGGATCAGAAGTCTAATAAGTTTTTGAGGGAATTGTATTGTTGATGTCATCACAAGCCTGAAATAAAAACAAAGCCTGTGATTATAAATCAGCCTGAAGGCTCCCAAACTACACCAGCATGGCTAAAGGAGCTATGTAGCTCCAAAGAGGGGACATGTCCCAATGCCCAGGTCTAAGTGACCATGGAGGATAGTAGACAAAAGAAGGCTCCCAGAGTACAGAGCTATGGACAAGGGAGATCATCAAAGAAAGCAGAAACACTCAAAGCAAGACAATTTCTTCATTGCTACGGCAGGGGGTCTTTAATAGTTCTTCCTGTAAAGATTCCCTTTTGCTATGAACCATGGCTGCTGAGTATCTCCCATTCTTTCCTTTAACACAAAGGAAATTTTAATTAGTCTGTGGGTCACTGGCCCACAAGGAGACACACCTTTCCTTGACAGAGAATATCATATGCCAACAAGGGATCCCTGATTTGGTCCCAGATGCAGTGATTAGATGGGATTCTGGGTTGACTTCCTTGGGGAGGCACTGAATGTATTTTGTGTGAAGAAATAGGGTGAGCCAGAGGGGAAGTGTGTGCAGAGGTGGCTTCACCTTCCACGTTGTTGCTGGAAATGGTGTCTTGACCGGTGCCACCATTTCCAGCCACATTTGCTACAAGGTAGTCATGTGACCAGTACTCATCAAGAAAGTGTGAAAGGAAGGGATATGTATTTTCTGGTTTAGGAAGTGTACAAGTCTTCTCTAGTCTCTTTGCTTTTCTGCCTGGATGCAGTGAATCTGAGACTGTAGGGAATGGCAGAACCCAAGATGGCAGGAGTGAGGGACCCTGAACTACTGCCCAAGAAAAAACATTTACCAACAGGAATACCTGCACTGGGCTGTTATGTGAGAGAGAAAGCTAATACATTGTGAAATGTATTTGTAGTAGCATTTGGTATTACACTAATACACACCTCATATACACATACCACACATACACAAGCACACCACAGATTACTCACAGCCACATACACACAAAAAACACATGTACTTCTTTACACTCCATTGGGATTCTCTCTGACTTCTAGGTTGCTCCATCACAGGTGCCAGAGGTTCGCAGATCTGTACAAACTCTTTGGAACATTGAGGATGCCCTTAGTTAGGAGAGTAAGTCTTGATTAGTAGAGCCTGATGTTGCACTTTGGAGATTTATCCAAAATGCTTTGCTCTCTTGAGCCTTATCTCTTTTCAAAGGTCAGAAATCCTTCTACTACATATGGAGATGGGTAGGTGTAAAGCCAGTAGCCAAGGTCACTATCACAGCCGCCTGGCCAATGCAGGTTCGCATTAGATTCGAACAGTTGATAATGAAACACAGGAGCCAAGAACTGGTGAGCCATCAGCTTTAATTCTAGCTTGCACCCGGCGGGCAAGCAAAAACACACACTGGGCTCCAAAACCCACACATTCAGTGCTCACAAAGCTACTGACTTATCCGAGTTTCCTAGCATCAAAGCTTTCCAGCTCACCAGACTTATTTACCTCTGTTTTCCATCTCCTCCTGCACAAACTCTTCCTCAGCACTCTGCCATCTTGGCTGCTTCCTCTCCTCCATGTGGCCTTACTCTGCTCTCCTCTCTAATACTAATCTCAGGAACCCAGGAACTGAGAGAGAGAGAGATCAAGCTACTGTTCTCTCCCACTTTATACCGTTGAATCAAAACCTTTAATCCAATTATACAAACAAGGAAGTCTCTGTATAATGGGATTCCTCAGAAAAGTGCACCACCCTACATCATCCAATCAGTCAAGGGTGTGAAGAAGAGCTTACTCTTAAAACCAAGCCTTAGGCCATAATGACCTGGCCTGCCTAAATTACAGCTTTTCCCCCACAGCCATCTCAAGCATAAGGGCAAATAATATCACCTGGGTGACGGGGTTCCATGTGGGCAGCGCCATCTTTAACAAAGTGAGCATATTTTATTTTATCTGCTGAACAGTAGGTAAGGAGGTAAAATAGAAGGAATTAGAAGTGAAATGAATTTCCAGGTACCTACATAGACAGAGAGGTAAGGGAGATGACTGACTACCTGCTTTATGGTAGAATAGGTTTCAAGGAGAGATCTGCTAATTCCCTCTTCAGTGATCTTTCTAACTGACTGGTTGTTGGGCAAATAAAATATATTCTCACTTTGTTAAAGATGGCGCTGCTCACGTGCAAGTTTTAAGAGTAAGCTTTTTCCCACACCCTTGACTGATTGGATGATGTAGGGTGGTGCACTCTCATGAAGAATCCCCCCAGTATGCCTCAGATAAGTGACTTTGTATCAGAGAATTCCTTGTTTGTAGATTGGATTAAAGGTTTGGATTTCTACACTATAATGTGGGGCAGGCTGGGAGCTTGCTCTCTCTTGGTTCCTGAGGTTAGTATTAAAGAGGAGAGGAGAGTAAGGCCACGTGGAGGCCAGGAGAAGCAGCCAAGATGGCGGAGTGCTGAGGAAGAAGCCAGTGTGTGCAGAGTTTGTGCAGAGAGGAGGAGATGGGAAACAGAGGTGAATAAGTCTGGTGTCTGGTGAGCTAGAAACCTTTGATTCTAGGAAACTAGGATAAGTCAGTATCTTTGTGAGCACTGAATGAGTGGGTTTTGGAGCCCAGTGTGTGTTTTTACTTTCCCACTGGGTGCAAGCTAGAATTAAAGCTGATGGCTCACCAGTTCTTGTCTCTGTTGTTTCATTACCGACTATCCAAACCTAATGCAAACCTGCACGGGCCAGGCGGCTGTGATGTTGGCCGCGACTACTGGCTTTACACTAGTTTAAAGCCCAAGGTCTCTGGCTTGAGTAAGGGGTCACTGGTTCGGCTAGAGCACCCCCCTCATCTGTCAAGGCACATATGAAAAAGCAATCAATGAACAAGTAAAGTGCCACAACTACATGTTGATGCTTATCATCTCTCTCCCTTTCTGTCTGTCTGTCCCACCCCCCTTTTAAAAAAATGGTTTATTCCTAGAGGAAATTAAAACTATGAAACCATAAAGTTCAAGATTACTTGTAAGCACCAATCATCCTACTATACATGGCTTTGCAAATGAGTAAGTAGAAGGTGATTATGGCCAAGAATCAGCACTCACTCTTGACTTATTACGGGTTTGGCTATTTTCTAAATAAGTATTTTCTAGTTTGCATCTTTAATATTTTATTTTTAACTTCATTGTCCTTCTAAGTTCAGGTAAACAATTTAAGTGTTGAGGTCTAAACAGATGTCCTTGCCATATTAACAAGGATTCCGGGGACTATTAGCATGAACTATTTTAAATCCTGACTCCCTCCGAACCTGTTTGTCCCCCTACCTTTTCTTATCTAACTTCACAAGAATGTTAATTTCTTCTTCCTCCCTAACTTTAAATCCTTCACTTGTTCTCATGGCCCATTTCTGTCTGGTTCTTCCTGCAGTTTGTACCACAACTATTTTCTCATCCTCACTCTTGTGTGTTTAAATTCTCATCTTAGCAAATAAACATGCTTACATCTCTTTTAAAACAATCCCCAAATTAAACCTTTCAATGCTGAGGCCTCTTCCAGCTAATACTCATCTCCTTCCTTCCCTTGATTATCATCAAAGTTCTTGAGTTTTCCATATTCTCTCCAGCTCCTCATATTTCCTTTACTCCTTATCTCACTGCAGAAAGTTCCTACAAAATCACTGGTCACTTTCTGATTGCAAAGCACTGGATCCACTTTATTCCTTTCTCCTTTGATTTCTCTGGAGCATTCAATATTGATATTCATTCCCTTTAACCCTGACTCCTCTGGTTCTCACTGTACCTCTCTAATGGCACCTTCACTATCTCCTTTATCACCCCTTCTTCCCCTTAGGATTTGTGGTCTAAACCGTGCTCTTGGGATTATTTTGTGGATAAAATGATACAATTTATATAACAGGTATGATGAGCACTTGAGGTAGAATAAGTGCTCACATAAATGCAGTCGCTACTAACAAGTTCAGTTTTAGACAGGTCAGTTTGAGATGCTTTTGACGTCCCAATGCTACTGGAAAAAAAGGTCTGGTTTCCAGGAGTGAGAGCTGCAGAGGAGGAAGACCTGACATGAGTGACAGCTACGATTCGGGAAGTTATGAAATCAATCGGGGAGTATATGCCTGTCCGTATAGGCTAGGCTATGCTGAGGTAACATCCCCAAGACTTACTGGCTTTCAGCCACAAAAGTGTAGTTCTCCCTCCTGACATGTGTCTATTGTGGGTCAGCAGCTCATTGTTATCATTCAAGCTCTCAGGCTGCTTGAACAGCATCAGCTCAAATGTGGATAGTTGTAGTGTCAGAGGAAAAAGGGCAATAAAAAGTTTCACATTGGCAAGAAAGTGCTCTGGTCTGCAAGTGATCCAATTTTATTTTGCCCACAATTCATTTGGGTAATACTTATCACAGTGCACACTCATGCACGGGTGGTGATGGGAAGATGGAGAGCTAGCGATGTTTGTTGAGTACCACCAAACACTACCAGAGTAGTCTAGAATAGAAAACCACGGACAATACACCCGAAGAATGCATTGTTTTTGTTCTCATTGTCTGCCACTCTTTCCTTCCCCACCCCAAGGGCTACATTGTTTTTCAAATCTTATTTCACCGGGTACTCAAGCCAGATATCTCTAATCACCTGTGACTCTCACCGCTTTCACTTTTAACCCCTATGTTGAATTCATTCCCTCCCCTCTATCACCTTGGGGACTATTACTGGGGCCTCCAAACTGTTTTCAATTTGAGTGACCTTCTGAAACAAATTTTGTCATACCACAGGGCTTTGAAAAAGAGAATTCTTTTTCTAATAAAATCATTGTCAGGATGGAATAAAGATGGAGTAATGGTGGTTATGTAGGAGAGTTTTTACTTATTAAAATAAATACTAGGGGTAGAAAATGTATAAAGAAGAAAGTATCAATAAACAGGTGTACATATTGCCCTGTGGCATTTGATGTGATCACCTCCTCCTGAAAACTCCTCCTGTGGTTCTAGGACTCTAGTTTTCTGTCCATCTGATTATCTAACCTCTTTCTTCATGTTCTAAGAATGTTAAACACAATATGTTCAAACTTTAACTCATTTCTTTCTCCCACAAACACTTCTCTGCCTAGTTTTTACAAGTTGCACAAGGCAGACATGTGAGACTCAATCTTAAGTTTCCCCTCTTCTATACAATTCGAACCAAACACTACTGTTTCTAATCTCTCTCTAGCCTCTTACTCTCTTCTCCATCCTTACTGCCACTGCCTTAAATCAGGCACTCACCATTTCTCAGCTGGGGAACTGCAAGAAAGACCCTTTATGGGCCGCTCTCTACCCCTTTTTCTTTCCCCCCAACCCGTAAGTCACCCAATCTATCCTGTCACTGCAGAAATAGACAAATTCTTCCAAAACACAAAGCTGATTATATTACTTATTCCTCCTTTAATTCTTCAGTGGCTCCCTCTTGTCCTCAGGGTAAAATCTGAGGTCCTGAGCATGGCACAGAGGTTTACACGACCTGGTTCTTGCTTGCTTCTCTTTCTTGCTCACAGCCTCATCTCTGGATAATTCCTCAGAAGCACCTTAAAATTCAGAGATGCCAATTTTTCTTTCTTTAGCGTGCCACATTATTTACTTTTCTGTGCAAATGATGTAACGACATTCCTTCTATGTAGATCTTCTATTTTTGTCTTTCCCACTTCCTTACACATCTTTTCTTATGAGAAGGCCTATATTCTGCTTCTATTCATTATTTAAGGTTCCGCTCTGGAGTAAACTCTCATCACAAGTTTTCCTGATACTGTTGCAATCACCTGCTCTGTGCCAGTTTTACCCTTTGGTTTTGCCCATGCTCAGTTTTTCCATGGAGCTTTCCACAGCATTGTCCTCAGTGCTTTGTCATTGTTTCATTTTTATGTCTTCCTCTCTCAAATTGTGAAACATCCTCAACACTTACACAATCCTAGACACAAAATAAGTTGTAGATGTTACCTGATGTTGTCTAATTTGGAAGTTTGTGTATATTTCAAAACACTGTTCAATGTAAGGGTTTATTTCAGAGCTTAATACAACGGAGTATATACAACCTGTTACTATTTTAACAGTGACCGGAAGATATAAAGCCTGGAAAAACTGGATGCTAATTTTATATGGACTTTCTTCCTTTCCTTCAGTTATTTTAATTCAATTTTATTACTTTTTTCAAGATTTTTTAAAACAAACGTTAAGAAGTTGTGTCAATCAATTCTTTCTAAGGGATGAAATGGAAGGTATAAGAGGGAAGTAAACTACAGAAGAAAGAAAAGGACAGAATGAAGGAAAGGAAAAAAGGGAAGAGAAATAAAAGAATAGACAGGTACAAGAAGAGTTTACTTACCCAGAGTTCTGATATTTATTTTTAAAAAGTAAGAAAACAATTTAAAAAGTGTCAGTTATTCACGTGTTTTATTTTATAAAAGAGAAAGAAAAGAATATTTAAATATTTAAAACCACATATAAATACTTATACATTTGACAGAACTGATTAACAGATGCACTAGGTCTAGCACCACGTTTAACTTGTAAATTTAACATTTATTGGAAGAAATAAATCTATTTTATTCCCTTATTGAGCAGTATCACCCTTTGTTATATACCACAGTAAAGGGACACCTTTGTAATGCTGGAATGAAAGAAACATTAGCGTTTCCAGAACATCTTAAATGCATATTGCCAATAGACACAAATAACAAATAATTTCTGTTGTGTTTTCTTTTATCTGTTCCATGTCTGTATTTTCACAAACTCCTTAAATTTGCTGGTTATTTTTATTCCATCAGATTTGAATTGTTTTTCTTGGGGAAAATGATTAAGGAAAAAAGTTTCTATTAGGAGAAATAGCTGCATTTATAAATGTGTTTTCCATCTCTTCAATCAAGCCAAGGGCCTTGTTTATAAGAGGTTTATAATCTAATTGGGAGGACAAAGCATATACATAACAAGATGAATATCACTATGGGGAATCCAAAGGAGTAATCCAGACAATAAATGTTTCTGATTTCGGAGTCCGCAGTTGTGTCTGTAACGGTGGTTGTTGGGTCTTGAATTGATCTTAGAAATGGGAGGATCTTCAACCAGGAGTAAGAAAAAATGGGAGTTACTATAAATAAATAAAAGGGATTTGAGGGCTTTGATGAAAACATTGTAAAATTGTGCTGACAGTTACACATCTCTGTGAATATACTAAACGTCATTGAGTTAAACATTGCCAATGAGTAAATGGTATAACATGGGAATGATAAATTTTTTATAAATAAAGCTGCTCCTTTAAATTAACTATAGTCTTGGCACCAGTAACAGAAGTGAGGACTGCAGAAGTTATGGATATTATTTCTCCCTTCTCCTTTTCTTTCCTACACTTTTTTTTTCTTTTGTAAAGGAAGATTGGTGGTGCTTAACTTCACAGTTCAGTTCACAACCACTAGACCAATGAGGAGCCATATCTGAAATAGATGTGGATGACAGCATATCACCCTGAGTTCCTTAATTACTGAGACAAAAATAATGACTGCTGGGACTTTGTGTCTCCTTTCTTTGAGGAGAATGTAAGGACAACTGTCTACGAAGAATAGTTACAACATAATAGATGGGAACTTGATGCTGTTTCATAAAAGTAATATATGGTAGTGATAGGGAGCCCAAAAGTGAGCAATTGGCTTCAGCAATAAGTAGCCTTTTAGTTGTAATAAGTAGGAGATATGTAAGGACTAGGAAACAGTTCATCTGTTTGCTGGTCTCTCTTAATGGCTTCCTGGCCTTTCCTTTGAAATGTAGCGAAAAGTTTACTTTTGCAGGAATGTCAGGAAAAGCTTACATAGGGGAGGGACCTGACAATTAGGGGAGTTTAAATCATAATAGTCTAAATCATAAATAGTCTAAATCATAATAGTTTAACTCATAAAAGTCTAAGCACAGGATTTACCTAGTCTTTTATAGGTGAAAAAATAAAACTTGTAAATTCATTAGAAACTTAGATCACGAATCCTAAATCTTTACTTGGGAGGCTAAAGAAAACAGAGAGTCCGTATGAGAAATTTCACAGATAATTTCCAGGGCACCAGGACTCTCCTGTTTGTGGGAGATACCTGACCGCAGCTGTCTTGGAGGTTTACCAGGGACACCAGATAGGACCACGCTGATTAGGCCTGTGCTACATCAGAAGACCTTGCAAAGGAGGTGTTTCTGCAGCTGAATCCTCCTCCTCCTGCTTGTCATCAAATCAGTGACCGAGGATAGGCTAATCAGCCCGTAGCCCCTGTATCTACCACTCTCTCCCGCAGCTCGAGGCTGACACCTTTTGTTGGTCTTAGCTAGCCCACTTGCAGCCATGCTCTTTTAAGATAAAATTGCCTTTTGGAACATACTAATCTCGTGTTTTCTGTTTTCAGTTTGGCCCTCCGTTTCTGACTTTTTGTTACATGATTAGCTGCATGGACTTTTTACTTTTTTTCTTTTTCCCTGAACCCTATAAAAACTTCCAGCACCAGGAGAGTGTTTAAGCAGCTTTGTGGACAAGACTTCCCTGCCTTTCAGAGTACTGGCATTTCTGAATTAAAGACACTCTTGTATATTCAGTTCGGTTCATCTCTTTTGATTGGTTGAATGCAGTGAGCTGCCCCAAACCCCACTTGGTCCAGTAACAGTAGAAGAGCAAGAATGAATACATTCTTGACCATTTTTGACCTAGTTTGCTCTCAGATTCATTCTTCTCTATTCTCTGACTCTGCTGTGTATAATCTTCGCTGGGGTTGTGGGGCCAGGGGTGACTCCTGTGGCTGGCATTTCCCAGGTTGTAATGACTACTGGCTTCTGGTTTGGTTTGACCAGTTGGAGGTATTAGTGGATCCTGGAGGACAAGAAGAACTGAGAATCAAGGTATAGCTCATGTCCTTGTTCTGCCTTGAGCAGCATCTCTAACATCATCTGCATTTTTCCATTGCTGGAGCTGCTGCCATCGTTGCAGCTTTGTTTGGGTGATCTTACATCTTGAATTTTCTATCAAAACCTCTTTCCTCATTCTTCTATTCCCTTTTGGCTTCTCGGCCCTTGATTTAAAGCATTTTCAGTGGTTTCTGGTTTTCTGTTTGGGTCCATAAACTGACACAGTATGAGCTGAATTTTTTTTTTTTTATTGAATGACTATGTTTAGTAAAATGAGAACTGGGAATTTTTGGCCATTATGAACAAAAAAAATGCAAGAGATGGAGATATTTGAGTGAAGAAGATAAGGCTATGATTTTATACCTGTAGAATCTCGAATTAATCATTGGCTAAAGTAGGGGAAGAGGCTTGGGACTAGGAACACAAGCTTTAGATCTGTTTCAATAGAAATGAGTCTTGAAGTAGAAACAATAGCAATAGAAAAGAAAACAGAAAAGAAAAGAAAGAATGTATAAAAGATAAAGGAAAAGAAAAAATCATGGAAAGTAAAACCCACAAAGAGCCACAGAAACAGTCTATTGGAGAACCATTATAGAATGAGAATGTTTAGCCATAAGGTTATGAAAAGGATCTGCTTAACAGTGATGGGCAACATCACAGAAACCAGGCCAAAGAAATTAGGGAGGAAAAAAAGCTAAAGGTTAAGTAATGCAAGGTAGTCATGGAAAACAAAGACTGGGAACGGTTTTGAGTGTGCTGATTAGGAGTTTATTGATGATCGTGAAATTTTGGTTGATCATACATGGCTGAAGAAAAATTTGAGGTTAACATATACAGATAATTTGATTATACACATTTTTTTAGAAATGAAAAACAGAACTAGAACAGTAGCCAGAAGGCATTTGATAGGTGAGTGTTGGACAAATGAGTTTGTAAAATTTGTATTTTCAGAGTTTGCTCACTTTTATTGTTGAAAATGGTGCTGGCCTGTTAAATTGCTAATTACCTTCCTGCTTGGGAAGGGCTATTGTTATGCTAATGTTGCTGGAGGAGAGGTTTTTGGCACCAGAAAGGTTTTAAAAGGAGAGAAGAAGGAGAAAAAGAGAGAGAAGCTATTTTTGGAGAGTGAGAGCAGAGAGAAGGCAGAAGGCTGGGGAGAAGGAAGCAGAGATGGCAGGGTGCTGAAGGAGAAGCCAGTTTGTGCAGAGAGAAGAAGAGAGAAGGTGTGCAGATGGAGAACCAGAGGTGACTGAGACTGGTGGGGGCCTTTGATTCTAGGAAACACTGAAGAGCTTATCCTGGCTGTGGAACCAGAGAATGTGTGGGTGGCTTTTGGAGCCCTATGTGTGTTTACTCACTGGCCAGTGTGAGGCTAGAGTAAAGGAATGGCCCACCATTTTTTGGCTCCACTGCTTCTTTACCATCTGCCTGAATCTAATGGGAACCTGAAATGTGAATGGCCATGTTGGTGGCATCTACTGGTCATACAGTGGGTGTCTGTTTGTTTTTTATTTTTTAAGATATATAAAATCTAGACAGATCTGTAAAGAAAAAGATAACAATTGATATTAAATAAATGATAATGAAGTAACTACAGAGGATAAATGACAAAATAAAGTGCTAGGGAAAGTGAGCAAAAACAAGGTTCAGAACACAGGGAAGTGGATAGACTGAAGAAAATATAAAACACCTATTTTGAAATAGAAAGTGATTGATACTTACAGATAGAAGAAAACAGATGTGGAGATAAAGAGTAGGGAAGCTTCAGGAGGGTGTGATAATCTGGATCTTATCTGTTGAGACTGATGGAATTGGGATATTGATAAGCATTTTTGAGAGACTGGTTGAAGTTAGAGAGCAAGAAATTTATGAACCAGGGGTGGCAGCAGAGAAAGTGATTGGTAGTCAAGATTAAGGGAATACCATTGAGTAAGGGTAGATTTGAGAAGTAATAGGATGCGGTGGGAGAGTCAATAGCATTTGGTTACCAATTGACTAAGTAAAGGCTGACACCAAGTTTATTGCCATTGATAGGAAATCGGTGGATGGGAGAGGGGTAAGTGAAATAATGAGCTTGTTGTACGACATCTTAAGTTTGAGTTCAAAATGTCTAGCAGGCAATTGGAGATGTTGAACTAACTCTCAGAGAAGCAGAGGTAAATTTAAAATCAATAGGAGAGAGTTGATAGTGAAACTAAGAAACTGAATGAAAAGTCTGAGGTATACAGTGTAGAAGATGGATGTTAGGATGTCACTGCATAATCACATCTGGGGATAAGAGAGGAAATGAAGTCAGAGAATATGCAGATAACAAAGTTAAAAACCTTTTCTCAAACAGAAAGTTGCAGAACTTTCCCTTAATTTAAATGTTTCACAAGTGAAGCTATTGGTTTTGTCCACATCCTGCACATTTGCATCCTTAAAAAACATCTTACAGAACTCTTTGAATGGCTCTAATGTCTTTCACATTTAAGAAGATGAACCCATTCACAGAGAAGCACACTAACTGAAAGGCAAATTTCTGCAAATGGTTCATATTAGGCACATTCATGGGTGACAAAGCACACTGAGAATTCTTAGAGCTGCGTGCGTAGGAGCTGAGTCAATGTCTGAATGGCTGAGGGTGAGAACATGGAGCTGTCACAACCTTCAAATTCTTTCTTGAAAATGAGGAAATGACTTTTCTAAGTCCTTTGAAGTAGACTGCTGCACAGCCTTGTTCTCTCAGCAATTTATTGTGACCTAAGACTACACTATGGCAGCTAAGTCTTTTGAAACACATCTGACATGTTTATGAGACATGATATTATTCCATTCATCTCAGATAAGCTTTTTACAACATAAAAAGGTCTACTTCCTCAGAGTTGACATACTTGCAAAGCTGTAGGTAGCATTCTGTTGAGAGTCATCTCCCCAAATTGCTGAGACCGGGGACCACTAAAAGAGTGGAGGAAGGAGTTGAGGATAGAACAATGTCACATGAGATACCCTCTAAAATACACACGCTCTGGGATCTCAATCCCTTCCCCACCGCCTTCTTCCCAAATACAGTCAACCTAAATCTTCTTTAGGATAATGACTTGTAATTGTTAAAATGAATCAAACTTTCTGCTTTAAGGAAAATTCCTAATCTGAAGACTTAGAAGCACCTAAATAGTTCTTCAATAGCTATTTAGCAATACCTGTGAGCTTATAGGTATTTTCCTGGTTTCAGATTGAAATCTTAGTTCCTTAAGATGATTCTAACTTTTTGATAGGACTTACACCTGCCCTCTCCATGCCATTCTTTCTGCCAGATGTGGCTCAAATAACCATCATGTCTGGCCTTTTTATAAGGTTTATTTTTTATTTTTTATTTTGACAGGAACAGAGAGAGAGTCAGAGAGAGGGATAGATAGGGACAGACAGACAGGAACGGAGAGATGTGAGAAGCATCAAGCATTAGTTTTTCATTGCCATTGTGACACCATAGTTGTTCATTGATTGCTTTCTCACATGTGCCTTGACCGCAGGCCTTCAGCAGACCGAGCAACCCCTTGCTGGAGCCAGCGACCTTGGGTCCAAGCTGACGAGCTTTTACTCAAGCCAGATGGGCCTGCGCTCAAGCTGGCAAGCTCGGGGTCTCGAACCTGGGCCTTCCGCATCCCAGTCCAATGCTCTATCCACTGCGCCACTGCCTGGTCAGGCAAGATTTATTTCTTAACCCTCCTTATCCTTAAATCCCATTCATGCAAAATTGTTATTTCATATTGCTGTTAGAATAAAGTTTTAAAAACACAAATTGTTAATGTTATTCATTTATTTATACAAAAAAAATGGTTGAATACCAACTACTTATCAGACACTACATTTCATGGCAGAAATGCAATAATGTTAAAAATGAATCCAGTGAGTAAGACACAACCACATAATCACACTGAAAAACGTAAGAACCTGACCTACACAGGGATGTCAGGAAAGGGTATTCTGGGCAGGTGACAATGAAGGATGGGTGTGAAAAGTAGAGAGGGAGAAGTGGCTAATTTAGACAAAGGAAACATATGTGCAACAGGGACAGGGGAAGGAACACATGTCATGCTTGAGTAGCTGAGAGAAGGCCAGAATCACTGTAGCCCAGAGAGGGAGGTGAGAAGAGTTGGGAGAGGTAGCAACACTCAAACTGTGCTGGTCCTTAGATGAGCCCTTTTGAAAGGTCTTTGATTTTCATGATTAGAGCATTACCTATTAATAAGCTTTGAACATGGTAAAGATGGGATTAGATTTGCATTTTGAATACATCTAGCTTTGACATGAATATCAGATTGGAAAAGAAGTAGTACATTTGGGGAAGCTGGAGAATTCTTTGCCACCATAGTCTGGATAAATGATGAAAACTTGGACTAGGGTGGTGACAATGGAAGAAAAGATAAATTGATGAATTAGAGAAACATTTTACTAGT